>CM019699.1:32029839-32534839 GCA_009760885.1 Achatina immaculata | reverse complement strand
CAAGGTCCCATCTCTTGATCTGTCTTCAGTCTTCAGATTAACCCTCTTCCCTCCAAGTGAATGCTGCGTGTACTGATGGCTATTGCCAGAATAATTTGCAAAGCATTACCCGTTGTAAAACATGTATACTAAAAAGAGAGCATTTAGAATTGGTTTTCATCGCACAGTTCAATACTGATGGGGGAATTTCAGGGTTTCTCAACCTCTTACTAAACATGCTCCCTTACCACATTTTCAGGATACATTTTTTCTTTGTCACCGTCCAGCTATTGCTTTAGAAAAAAGTATGGCTTTTGACTGTAGCCCAGTGAGGAGTCTCAGGAATATAATCATCATCATCATCTTTCACTCCCTTGAGAGCATCTCTCTCTCTCTGAACCTTAAGTGCCCAGGGCACATGGGGCTTCCGCAAGGGTTTTCCACAAATGCCTGTCCTTCGCCTTTTTTTCTGCTCTTGCCCAGGTGAGCCCTCTATTGCTCAGCATCCTTTCTGTTGTTCTTCTCCATGTCCCTTTTGGTCTACCCTTACTTCTGCTCCCCTGTGGTGTCCATCTTAGTGCTATTTTTGGTAGTGAGTTGTCAGTCATTCGGAGCACATGTCCCAACCATCGCCAGCGTCTTTCCTCAATAATTGCTGTCAGTGGTTTCATCTGCATTTCTGCCAATAAGATGTTATTTCTTATGGTGTTTGGCCAAAATATTTTTCTAATTCTTCGTAAACATTTAGTCTGGAAAGAATTCAACTTGTTTTCTATGGTTTTGGTGATTTTCCAGCATTCACTTCCATAGAGTAGTACACTTAGAACATTACTCTTAAATATCCTGATTTTCATATTTATGCTTAGTTTATTTGATTTCCATATAGTCTGCAGCATTGCAAAAGCCTGGTTTGCTCTAGTAAGTCTACTGTTGATGTCCTCTGTGCTGTCTCCATTTTCTACTACTCTGCTGCCAAGGTATACAAATTCGTTGACCTCCTCCACTAACTTGTTATCTACTCTGAGTACATTTCTGTTGTTCACATTTTGCTTCATTGAGAGCATAGGCCATGTATAAAGGCTCTCTAGTCATCCCTGTTCTTGGAATTATTCTCTGCTTCCTTCCATGTGTATCCCTTGTCTCTGAGCACTGTCATCATTTCTCTTCTCCAAGTAAGTTTACAGGGCTAGACCAAATTAAAGAATTATCTTTTACTAAGAAAGCATCTATAAAAATAGCTTTATTGGAAGTAAAACCTGATGTCTCTTGTAAGCATAAAGAGGAAAACGTGAAGCCTTTCCACAAAAAGCACAAATAGCAGAACATTTTGTGGAGACAAAAAAAAAGTTTAAAAAAAAAAGTTCCTTATGGTTTAAATAATATTAAGAAAAGCAAGATATCATGGCAGTGGGTATAGACCCAAAACCCTGGAAGTATCAACTGTCCCAGTATTAAAAACAAGATATAATAGGAGTGAGTATAGACCCAAAACCCTGGAAGTATCAACTGTCCCAGTATTAAAAACAAGATATAATAGGAGTGAGTATAGACCCAAAACCCTGGAAGTATCAACTGTCCCAGTGTTAAAAACAAGATATAATAGGAGTGAGTATAGACCCAAAACCCTGGAAGTATCAACTATCCCAGTATTAAAAACAAGATATAATAGGAGTGAGTATAGACCCAAAACCCTGGAAGTACCAACTGTCCCAGTGTTAAAAACAAGATATAATAGGAGTGAGTATAGACCCAAAACCCTGGAAGTACCAACTGTCCCAGTGTTAAAAACAAGATATAATAGGAGTGAGTATAGACCCAAAACCCTGGAAGTACCAACTGTCCCAGTGTTAAAAACAAGATAATAGGAGTGAGTATAGACCCAAAACCCTGGAAGTACCAACTGTCCCAGTGTTAAAAACAAGATATAATAGGAGTGAGTATAGACCCAAAACCCTGGAAGTACCAACTGTCCCAGTGTTAAAAACAAGATATAATAGGAGTGAGTATAGACCCAAAACCCTGGAAGTACCAACTGTCCCAGTATTAAAAACAAGATATAATAGGAGTGGGTATAGACCCAAAACCCTGGAAGTACCAACTGTCCCAGTATTAAAAACAAGATATAATAGGAGTGAGTATAGACCCAAAACCCTGGAAGTACCAACTGCCCCAATATTAAAAACAAGATATAATAGGAGTGAGTATAGACCCAAAACCCTGGAAGTACCAACTGCCCCAATATTAAAAACAAGATATAATAGGAGTGAGTATAGACCCAAAACCCTGGAAGTACCAACTGCCCCAATATTAAAAACAAGATATAATAGGAGTGAGTATAGACCCAAAACCCTGGAAGTACCAACTGCCCCAATATTAAAAACAAGATATAATAGGAGTGAGTATAGACCCAAAACCCTGGAAGTACCAACTGCCCCAATATTAAAAACAAGATATAATAGGAGTGAGTATAGACCCAAAACCCTGGAAGTACCAACTGCCCCAATATTAAAAACAAGATATAATAGGAGTGAGTATAGACCCAAAACCCTGGAAGTACCAACTGCCCCAATATTAAAAACAGCTGCCTTATTTGTTTTATCAGTTGTCATCAATTTAGTTTTCTTCACTATTCTTACAGACTGACATAATTTGTTTCTCCCATCCCTTTTTGTGTCGTGGACAGTAATGTGTCATCAGCATATCTAATCTCTGGCTAGTATGGAAGATTAAGCAGAGGAAACTTAAATATTTTGGACATACTAAACGTCATGAAAATTTAGAGAAGACAGTCTTGGAAGGGTACATAATGGAAAAAAAAGAGAGAAAGACCAAAGTGAAGACGGCTGTAAGATATCTTTGATGATCTGAGAATGGACACATCAGCAGCAGGTCATCTTGCTTACAACCGAGAGGCCTACAGGAGAACTGTTACAGACATAAATTTCTGCGAGGGACCTGTAAATGATGGACTGATCACGGCAGTGGGTATATACCCAACATCCTGGTAGTTCTACTCTACCAACTGACCCAGAGAGGGGAATGCATTTTTGCATCATCAGAAGAGAAGCACCTGAAACATGCAGAAGAGGGGGGGAAAAGTACTAGGGGGAAACAACTGGAAAGGCTTCAAGGAGACATCACCCAAATGGTCAGGATTGTCTGAAAGATGTTGCAGATGCAGATATAAATGTTTTATGTACGTGGACCTATGAACAGGATATTGGAACACAAGGCATTGTCCTGGATTTGAACTGGATCACAGTGGCTTGCGTGAAGACTAGGCGTTAGTCCCATTGAAAAAAAAAAAAAAAAAGAAAGCAAGCATCTGTACAAGCTCCGCCATGCTGAAGATCACGGTGAATCTACAAATGAACCAAACCAAAGTTGTTAGCAGAAGCATGCATGGAGAAGTGGGACAGGGTCTTGGCCAGCTGTGATTTGCTAGCTCTGACAACCATGCTATCACTCCAGCACAGTCATTTGCTTCCCAAAATCACCCGGATAAAAACTGAGGTAGGCTGTTTGTTAATTTAAATTTCTTTTCTTTTCCCTTTCTCTTATAGGTGTGGAGGGATGGAGGTGTGCTAAATACGCAAACTATTTCAGCCAACAGCCAGACTATATCGACTGTCTTTGGGACTGCTGTGGTAACTCATTTAACAGACACTGTTGTGCTCCGTAAGTCCTTCTGACTTGTCACTAATCTATATGTAACATGTACACATAATGACCAGACTAGATCACCACATCACAGAGATAGAACTCTGACAGAGATAGATATTACATGGCACCCAGATCGTTATGTCCAACATTTGTCATTTGCATACAAAACGACCAGGTTATGTCATAAATCTGACATATGTAATTTTTGTACATAATGTCAGTATGAAATTATAACCAGAAATATGAAAATGAGACCAGTAGCTTAAGCAGAAGCATGAAAATGGAGACCAGTAACATGAAAACATGACCAGAAATGTGAAAAATGACAAGTAACTTGAAAGCATGGCACAAAAAAAAACATGAAAACAAACAGTAACATGAACACATAATAAGGAATATGAAAACATGACTAGTTACATGAAAATAGGACAAAATGTTTCTGCTGTTTCACAAGTTTAGTGTGTACACATAATGTTCCAAGTCAGATTAGCAAACCACCCCCCCCCCCCCAAATCCCTCACAAGACGTGATGTGTAGACATAATGTCTAGGTAATGCTACAACATGGACACAAATGCATACATAAGCCATAAACATGTTAGATCACAACATTGGTGTGATGACTGTGCATTGTGGAATGCCCTAATATGACTGTTTAATTCATATGCATCCATGAGAAATATGTCGGTCATGTGCTGAGAAGAAACAGCCAGAGAATCCCCAAACAAGCTGTCAAGTGGAACACAAAAGCCCGAAGAAAAAGAGGTCAACCACGTGAAACTCTAAAGAGTTAAGTTTGTTGAGAGAGGCCAGTTTAGTGGGAATAACATCCATTGATGAAGTTGAAAAGCTTGCCGAAAACAGGAAATCTTCGCAAACTACCATGCGAGCCCTGTGTGATGTTTAACGGGGCAGGAAGGATGTAAGATAAAGAATGTATTGAAAAGGCATTGAGGGTACATATGGATTACGCTGTTAATTTCCAGTGAATCTTGATTTGTTTGATCATTGGTTCTCACTTTTTTTTCCCATTAATCAAGAAGAAAAAATATACTTAGAAGGAACAGCTGTTGAAGAAGTACACCAGTTTGCGAAACTCGGCAGCTCTATAGACCAGGATGGTGGCTCCAGAAAGGAAGTTGGAATTAGAATTGCAAAAGCAGCATTGACCTTCAAGAATCTTGAGAACATGTGGCACTCAAAAGCTATAAGCACAAAAACCAAGCTAAGGTTATTCAATTCAAATGTAATATTCACCCTCATTTGTGCATGTGAAAGTTGGAAAATAACTAAAGAAATAGACAAAGAATTAGACTCTTTTGAAAACAAATGACTAAGGAAAATACTTGGTATAAAGTGGAATGAATTCAAGAATAATGCAGAGATAAGGCAGACAAGCAAACAACAACCAGTCTTATTGGTTGTCAGAAAAAATAAGATAGACATATATCAGTCATGTGATGAGAAGAAAAATTCAGAGAATCCCAAAACAAGCTATCAAGTGGAACACAACAGGCCAAAGAAAAAGAGGTCGACAATGTAAAACTCTAAAGAGGACATTGTTAAGAGAGGCCAGTTTAGTGGGCATAAAATCCCTTGATGAGGTTGAAAAGTTTGCCGAAAACAGGAAAACGTAGCAAACTACCATGCGAGCCCTATGTGACATTTAACAGTGCTGGAAAAATGTAAGCTGTAATTTGATAGTGGAAAGTACAGGTCTTTTTCCAGTTGTTCTGTATCTCCTGAAAGTATGTTGGTACTAGATTAGTTTGGTGTTGCAATTTGGTGGTAGCAGGTTTTTCCAAAGATCTTTCATTGCACTGCAGTCCAGCAGTTGGTGTGTTTCATAATTCCTTCTTCTTGTCTGGTCTAGTGCATACAATATGGTGTGTGGTTACTCTTTGTAGGCACTTATTGAAGGTGATGTGTGCCATCTGTAGTTTGTGATTTGCACTGAAATACCTGAATGGCATTCACAAGCAACTGAATTTTTATTTTACATCCTTATCTGATGCAGATAAAAACCATAATTTTATCCATTTCTTTTTTCAGAATTGGTATTATTGTTGGCTGCTGTATAGTTGGAGCGGTTGTTGTGGCTGCCCTCACTGTGTTGTTGATATGCTGGTGGCAGAGGAGGCGTGCCAAGCAAGCTCAAGGGCCCAGGCTCTTCCACAACAAGCGTCACTCCCACTACCCAGTGGCGCCCTCTTCTGTGACCAGACCTGGTAAGTACAGGCAAGCACCTTGAAGTGATGGCCTCCCTTTCAATCGTTTCTGATTATAGGATAACGTCCCCTCAGATCAAGATCAGATCTTTCTTATCAGTTTTGTACGCTGTCTTTAATCCAAGGTTGAACAAGAACAGCCAAGTTCCTCACTACAGCATCATCTACCAAGAGTTAGCTCATGCTAACAAGGAACTTCACCACCACTTTACGAATTTGTCTGTCACTACTGCAGGGTGTACATACAGCAAAGTCCCTGAACATCTTAAAATTTTTTTACTGGTGTAACGTAACATCTGTCATAATAATTGATACTTTATTTTGAAGAGAAAATCTGAAAGTTTTTTATCCAAACTTTCGTGCCATGTTCATTTCAATATTTTGTGCCAGGTGGCGCTGAATCGAATATGGCAGCTCAGTGCTGGGAGCAACAGACAGTGACCATGCTTTTATGAAATAGCCTCCAAACTCTTTTGATTTGACACCTTTTGATATCTTTCTTTTGGTGGTGGGGGGGGGGGTGTGCATCAAGGACATTGTTTTTGTGTCACTATTGCCATTCGATGCTGAAGGCCTGAAATGTTGCATAATAGCAGCAGTTGCTTCCATCACACCAGGTATGCTGCGCCAAGTGTGGCCAGAGCTGGAATATCGTGTCGACGATGGCCACGTTGCACGTGGGGCTCATACTGAGTCCATATGAACTCAAAATAAACTTTCAGACTTCAAAATGAGGTATAAATTATTATGACAGGTGTTATATTTATGCCAGTAATAAATTTTTCAAAGTGTTCAGGGACTTTAAGTACAGCCTGTATTTTTCAATCCCCCCTTTCCTCGTTCATTCTTTAAGTGCCTCCAGCAGGCATTAGCAAATGTTGTTATTGATGAAGGCTGTTTGCTGAAATATTGAAATGTTACTGTTTGTTTTTTGTTTCTGTACGTTCAGTCTGTTTATTCTTGCTTTTTCTGTCTCTTTTTCTTCCTTTTCATCTTTTTTTTTTTTTCGTGAAGCTAAACCATACATTTCTATCTCTTTCTGTTCTGTGGGGTATTACATGTGTTTGTTGATGTGATTGTCATATCATGTGTGTTTGCTGATGTGATTGTCATATCATGTGTGTTTGCTGATGTGATTGTCATATCATATGTGTGTGTTGATGTGATTGTCATAGCACATGTGTTTGTTGACGTGATTGTCATATCATATGTGTTTGTTGATGTGATTGTCATATCATATGTGTGTGTCGATGTGATTGTCATATCATATGTGTTTGTTGATGTGATTGTCGTATCATATGTGTTTGTTGATGTGATTGTCATTTCATATGTGTGTGTCGATGTGGTTGTCATATCATATGTGTTTGCTGATGTGATTGTCATTTCATATGTGTCTGTCAATGTGATTGTCATATCATATGTGTTTGTTGATGTGATTGTCATTTCATATGTGTGTGTCGATGTGATTGTCATATCATATGTGTTTCTTGATGTGATTGTCATATCATATATGTTTGCTGGTGTTACTCTCATATCATGCGTCTGTTGATGTGACAGTTACTCATGCATACAACGTATCTCAGTCATTTTATTAGTAATGATCTGGAGCATCAACATTATTTGTCGTAATCATCATAGAAAAAGATTTTTAAAAAAAAAATCATTAATGGTCTTTTCTAATTTAATTTAACCAGTGTTTGGTTCATTTGTTTGCTGTAGTCAGAAATCTTATTGTAAAACTTGTAGGTGTAATAATTGTAGAACAGAAGACTGGCTAGTAAAGAGGGTTAAACAGAGAAAACTTAAATATTCTGGACACATCAAACGTCATGAGAATCTAGAGAAGACCATCTTGGAAGGGTACATAATGGGAAAAAGAAAGAGAGGAAGACCAAGACGAAGATGGCCGCAAGACATCGTTGATAATCTGCAAATGGATGCATCAGTAGCAGGGCATCTTGCTTACAACTGAAAGGCCTACAGGAGAGCTGTTAAGGAGGCAAAGTTCCACAAGGGTCATGCAAATGACTGACTGAATAATTGTAGTTTTACTACTTTTTTTTCTCAGCTTTGTGATACTTTTTTTCCATTGTCTGGGTTCATTAATCTCTTACAGCGCCAGTGATGGCCTTCACTGGCCCAGAACCTGACCAGGTATATAAACTTGGACCCCCTGGCACTGAGTACGGTCGAGGACCTGGCTACAAACCCGGAGCACCTGAAAATGAGTACAGTCAGGGACCTGGCTACAGACCCGGTCCACCTCAGGGCCAGAGGTCATCTCCGAGGTTGGAGAAACCACCCATCGATGAATATTATGACAGACCACCACAAGGTTACAGGCCAGGACCACCACAAGGTTACAGGCCAGGGCCACCGCAAGGTTACAGGCCAGGGCCACCGCAGGGTTACAGGCCAGGGCCACCAAGCTTGGACAGGAGTGAGAAGCTGTCATTGGACTCTCACTCGGGTGAGAGAGCAATTGACATCTAACATGACAGCTGATCTGCTTTATCAGCTGTTTTATTGTATTTTGAATGACAGTGGAAAGAGCCAGCTCTAAATATAGTTTATAGTGAAATTCTGTAATTATTTTTAATGAAATGATCTGGTTTTTTTTTTTTTTTTAAACTTTGCTTTGCATCCAGACAGCCATAACGTTAACTTTATGTTTTGGTATTAAGAGAGTTGTAATTGTTTTAAATCCTGTAAGATAATGTTTTCATGAGACTGTTAACAAATCATTCTCCAGATCTAACAAGGCACGTCACAAAATTTTGTTTTGTATCAAATGAATGAAAATTATAATTTTCATTCACTTAGTACTCCTTGGTTATATGTTGCCATGTAGAGATAATTTTAGAGTTATGTCCTCTTATTTCTGTTCTTGAACTGATCTTCTCATTTTTTTTTCCTCATTGTCCCACTATGTTTTTTCTTGCTGGTTACATTGTAGAACATGTGCTTGTAGAGTGAAGCTGTCCTGCATGAGGAACATTCCAAATGATCATGTACTGTTCTTCAATAAAGCATTCCAACAGCTCATGTACTGTCTTTCAAAAAGAACACTCAAAAGATCATATATACTGTCATGCAAGAACATTCCAAAAGATCATGTACTGCCCTTCAAGAAGAACATGTCCAGAGTTCATAGACTGTTCATCTCTGAGCATTTCTTAGAAACAAAATTATTTTGTATTATTTATAGTTTATTCTTTATAGTTCTTGTAACAAGTATTGGAAAAAAAAAAGGTTAAAAATACCCAGACATATTTTTGATAGTTAACAACCATATTTTGTTGTCTCGCAGTGAGTTTTATGTTTTTATGACAACAGCCAGTAGTCTTTATTCTGTATGAACTGAAACAAAACTTAATAGATTCAATCATCCATATCTTCTGATGCAAAAAGACAAACCAGACACCTTCCGAAAAGCCTTGTTGTGTTTTTAAAGAGATCAGTAAATTGTCTCTATTGGTGATCAGCAACTTAGCTTTGTGTGGTGCCCTAGTTGTATTGCATGTTGTCTACTGAGGTTTTGATAGTTGTGTGCCAGGTTGGTTGTTCTTCATTAGCATTTCTTCCTATTTCCTTGAGATGTCCAAAAACCTGCCCAGCTAAAAAACAATAATTATCAACATGTAAGATGAGAATGGAGAATATCTGGGTTTACATTCCAGATAGGAAAAAGTAATGTAATATAAAGAAAAGGCTAAAATTATTCATATATACTTACAAAAACAAAGAGTACTAGGTGATCTAGAGAATTTGAAGGACTGTAGAAAAGGCATGTGTGTTGAGATGTTATGTGTGTTGAATTATGGGTAATGTAATGAATGAAGGTGGTTCACCCAGGTCAAGTATTCAAGTCTAAATAGAGAATGTTTATTTGTTGTAAAATGGTTTTCAGTGTATAGACCATGATGAGTGAGGAAAGAAAAGAGGCTGGAGATAAGCCGTGAGTCAGATCAAGTCAGCAGCAACAGAAGCATCAACTGACCATTCTGTTTTGATTAAAATGTGGTCACGTTGCAGATCCCAGTATGACCTGTATTCCGTCAAGATATCGCATACAAGCAAATGTGCTCGTGAAAGTGGAGTTGTTGCTTCAAAGAAAGTGCTATAGGACAGTCCAGTGAATGTAGACCCACATAGTCAGAACTAGCCACAGAGCCTGGGATGTGAATCTATGCTGTCCAAGTTGACCACAAAGCCTGGGATGTGAATCTGTGCGGTCCAAGTTGACCACAGAGCCTGGGATGTGAATCTGTGTGGTCCAAGTTGACCACAGTCTGGAAATGGACCTTCACAGTCAAGGCTGGCTAAAGAAACCTGGATGTATGCCTGCTTTGTCAGAACTGACCACAGAACTTGAATGTGGACCTCCACAGAGCTAGGATCATGTACAGAAGCTAAATTATCATCACTGGAACTCGGGGAAAAAAACTGTTCTGAAGTTGGCATCACAGTTCATATTTTACATCAAATTGTATTTGAATCTGGACTTGAATAGAAGACTAATTATATAGCATAATTTTGTTTTGAAAACATTTTAAAAAAAATTGTTTTGCTGTCATACCTTGCTGTGTATATGTGTTTGAGACTAAGAGTGCAGAGTCATAGTTTTCATGGTCGCATTTTAATTTTGATGCTAGAGGCTTTGCAGATGATGTTTTATGTGTGAATGTGCATGCTGTTGATTTGATATCCCAAGACTTTTCAGACTGTAGGAGGTAAGACTTGTGATAGCCGTAGTCTTAAACTGATGATTTGTGTTAAACAGTCACTTTACGCCATAGAGGAAACCAGAGTTATGCTGATATGGCCCCTTAGTTTTTCCTTCACCAGTCTGCACACTAGAAAGTGGGGGGGGGGGTGTGTGTGTGATGTGGTCAGCATCATACCTGATGGCCCACCTTTACTTTGCCAGCATCAGAGAGAACTGGGTACTCAGTTGGGGTGAATTGGGCACCTCTGGTCAGACTTCCACCACGGGTACACTAAACACTGCTCCACTCAAGTGCCAAATAAATTGTGTGTGAATTGTTTGTTCTTTCAGAAACATAGGTTGGTGTACATACTAACATATTCATTCAAATCACTAGACTTACTTACCCCCTGCTTCATTGGTACAAAATTCAAGTATTTCTCCGCTGAACTACAAATTTCATATTCTGTTTATGTGGTAAAACTAGAATTTTTAATTGTGTGCGTTGTTGCTGGGTTAGCCAGAGGATGTTTCTGAGGAATTCAGACCATAGGGAAACAAAATTGGAAAGAAATCTAAGGAACTTGGAATTTTATTTAAGACAGATTTTATAATGAATATTAGATGTAACCCCATCAAAAAATGATAAGGAAAGATATGAAAAAAAAAAGATTTTTATTTAAACTAAACCAAGTTTTGTAATAAATAAAGCAAAATAAAACAGAGGGAGGGTCTCTATCAGCAGGGTGGGGGAGGGGGAGGGAAGGGTGGATAAGTTGGAACCTGTTGCTCACTCTCTATACACTTTATCATGGCACCAAAGTGCTTCACACAGCTCTTTGTTCATAAATGAAAGTTAATTTTAAGAAGAAAGGCCGAAACATTCAAAAGAGCAAGAAGTGAGAAAATTGTGTGAATGCGTAATCAGAAAACAGTGTCTGCTGTTTGATGAAGGGGCATTTGAAAATTTTTTTATTATGGTTACTTACCTTTGTCCAGTGAAATAGTTTCATACAGTATGAACAAAAACATTAGAGGTAACCAACCATGCTCTGTCATGGTATCACCTAGTGGATTTGGTGTTAGAGTCCATATCTTCCTTGACTTGTCAGTACATCGGAGAGTGATGTGGTCAGCATCATTCCTGGCTGCCTATCCTTCCTCAGCCTCCAGAAAAAAGCTGGGTGGCAGAGGGATTGTGTGTTTGCACCTTCAGTTGGATTTGAACCATGAAAGACCAGTACACTAACCAGCTTGGCACTTAGATGCCCAAGAAAATGAATAATCACTGCAGCAGTTCGTGAGAACATGACTGAGACGGTGGGAGTTTTTTGGCTAAGTCTGAGTTGTGGAAATAAGTTGTTTTTTTTTATATGAATGCTACTTCTAGATTATAAATCTGGGGTGCTAAAAATGAAGAGATAATGTATGGAGTGTGTATGAGATGTTATTAACTATGTGTGAAAGAGATTTAAAAAAAAAAAAAGAACTGAACTTTTACATTCCTTTCGTTTTGTTTTTTTTTTTTTTTCTGGGTGGTTTATTTACTAAAGTCTTGAAATTGTGGATAATTTTGTATTTTAAACCAACTCCATTGTTGTGGCTGAGAAAAGCATGCTTAACAGAAATCAGCAAAGTCAGATTTATGTCAGTACAGAATCAGAACAATGTCAGGGGAATGTCAGAAGGGTTAGGTGAAGACAAGGTTCATATGACACAGCAGGGTCTTAATTCAGTGGTTTGCAAACTTTTTTCATGCTGCTGTCGCCTTGCTTCTAGGACCACATCTCTGGTAAGCTGACCATCCCTGACCCATATTTAAATACAAACACACACACCTGTTTCTTAGTATTACATCTGCTGCCCCTTTCCAGGTCACTCCCTTTTTCCTCATGTCTTCCTATTTCCCCCCCCCCCCTTCCCCACCAGATGTGGTATTCCCCACTTTGAGAACCCCTGATGTAAATGAGCTGTTTCCTCTACAAGGTTTGATAGTCAGTCAACGATGATGATGATGTTCAAAAATATAAATTCTTGATCATTTCCTGTTTGTTTGTTTGTTTATTTGTTTGTTTATTTGTTTTGTCAACAAAACTTTAAAATGTATGTACATAAACATTTCATAATAAAAGAACATATTTGCATAAATAGGTCGGATTAAACTTACAAATATTGTGTCAGATTATTTGTTTATAAATGTTATGTCAGACTTTTTGTTTTATGAATGTTATGTAAGGCTTTTAAAAACATTCTTCTTCATCGTTCGCTCAGACATCTACACCGATCTCTCTCACAAATGTGGGGGCAGTCCATCTCAGGTTTCCAGCACCACCGTAGAGCTTCTCTTGTAGGGGGCCGGGGTCTGGCCGGGTCCTTTTCCTGAGCGGGTTATGTAGCTGGCAACTCTGAAGGATGCGATGTGGTGTCTGTTGTTCTTTGCCACATGTGCATTGTCTGTTATGCCAATTTTAAGCTTCTGGCATAGATGATGTCTCAGCCTGCAATGTTCTGTTCTTAGTTGGAAGATTATCACTTGGTCATTTCTTGAGAGTATTCGTCATCTGTTTATTTGTTGTGGGGTGTTGTTTTGTCTATTTGTCTTTTTATATGACTTTTAATCTGTTTTTTTGTTTGTTCATATGCTGTCCTTCTATCAGTCTATTGTATTCTTCCTCCCTCTTTGCCAGTCTGTCTGCCTCTTCCTTTCCCTGGATGTTACTGTGAGTGAGTATCCACTGTTTTATTGAATGTTGCACTTTCTAGTGATATGGCCTCTGTCAGGTTGTCCAAGTCTTTAATCTTTTGATGTGTCATTGCTTGTATTATGGACTGTGAATCTGTGAAAAAGACTATTTGCTTCTCAGCTGTGGTTTCTGTGTTCTGTTATTATTTTCACTGCTGCAGTTTTTATTGCATCTGCCTTTGCTATTATTGTAGTAGGCACCTGTTGGTATATATCTGTATTGCTTGTTCTTGTTTTAGCTTTAGCTTCCGTATCCATTTTCTGTGGCATTTGTAGCTGATCCATCCATATGTGTAGCCAGCACTTTCTGGGATAGTTTTTTTTTTTTGTTATGTACACCATTGCTATAACTTGTTTTTCTTTTGACTCTTTGGGTTCTTTTTTTTCTCTGTATGTCTAGGAGTTGATCTCTCAGTTCTGGGAATTTTTTTGATTTTCCATGGTGGGAGTATGTAAAATGATTCTAGAGGTTTGTTTTTTGTATGTGGGGTCGTTGGATCATCTTGCAAGTTTCTTTGCTCTTTAGATGAAGTTTGTTCTCTTTAGTCTGTCTCTGCCTTGGTTGTACACATGATCATACATTGGGTGTTCTTTTTAATGTTCTGAATTTTTCTGCTTGCAGTAGTGTCTTAAGTTCCATTCTGTCTTCTAGATGTTTGTATTTGTGTTATACTTTCCAGTTTTTATTGTTTGTGTTGTTTTCATTGCTTCTGTTAGATTCTTAGTGCCTGATTTTGTATTTTGTCCAGTTTGTTAAGGTTGGTTTTGGCTGCTGTTATCCATGCTGTCATGCCATATTCCAGTTTTGGTCTCACTCTTCCTGTGTATTTTTTTTTTTTTTAGTATTTTGTGGTGTGCTGCCCAGAAAGTCCTTGCTGGATTTTTAGTATGTCATGGTTTGCTCCCCAGATAATCCCTGCTAGTTTTTTAGTATGTCATGGTTTTCTCCCCAAATAATCCCTGCTGGGTTTTTAGTATGTCGTGGTTTGCTCCCCAGATAATCCCTGCTGGGTTTTTAGTATGTCATGGTTTGCTCCCCGATAGTTCATGCTGGATTTTTAGTATGTCATGGTTTGCTCCCCAGATAATCCCTGCTGGATTTTTAGTATGTCGTGGTTTGCTCCCCAGATAATCCCTGCTGGATTTTTAGTATGTCGTGGTTTGCTCCCCAGATAATCCCTGCTGGATTTTTAGTATGTCGTGGTTTGCCCTCAGATAATCCCTGCTGGGTTTTTAGTATGTCGTGGTTTGCTCCCCAGATAATCCCTGCTGGGTTTTTAGTATGTTGTGGATTGCTCCCCAGATAGTTCATGCTGGATTTTTAGTATGTCGTGGTTTGCTCCCCAGATAATCCCTGCTGGGTTTTTAGTATGTTGTGGATTGCTCCCCAGATAGTTCATGCTGGATATTTAGTATGTCGTGGTTTGCTCCCCAGATAATCCCTGCTGGGTTTTTAGTATGTCGTGATTTTCTCCCCAGATAGTTCATGCTGGATATTTAGTATGTCGTGGTTTGCTCCCCAGATAATCCCTGCTGGGTTTTTAGTATGTCGTGATTTTCTCCCCAGATAGTTCATGCTGGATTTTTAGTATGTCATGGTTTTCTCCCCAGATAATCCCTGCTGGGTTTTTAGTATGTCGTGATTTTCTCCCCAGATAGTTCATGCTGGATTTTTAGTATGTCATGGTTTTCTCCCCAGATAATCCCTGCTGGGTTTTTAGTATGTCGTGATTTTCTCCCCAGATAGTTCATGCTGGATTTTTAGTATGTCATGGTTTTCTCCCCAGATAGTCGCTGCTGGTTTTTTCATCGTTTCCATTCTTTGACCTGTTTTTTTTTTCTTTACTTTTGTTGATATTGTTTTTTCCAAGTCAGCCGGGGGTCTAGAGTGATACCTAAGCATGCTGGGCTGTCTTCCACTGGGAGGTTGTATCTATTAATTTTTAAGTCTACGCTTTGTATTATTGTTTAACAATGAAAAAGATTGCGTACGTTGTCTTTTTCTCATTAGTAGTCGTTAGCCATCTTTTGGTCGAGTCCTCAAGCTTTATCATCACGTCTTGTATTCTTTTGGTGGCTACTGTTGTGTTCTGTTCTGATGTCCACATTGCTACGTCATCTGCATATAGTGTGTCATGTATTTTCAGGTGCATGTCATCTGCATTGTCATTTATATATGTGAGAAATAGGGTGGGGGACATGACTCCTCCTTTGGGAACCCCTTGCTGAGGGTTCATTTTGTTGCAATGTTTTCCTTGTAGCTGCACTTTTGCATGTCTGTTGTTTAGATAATTTTTTTAAATCCAAGTTTACATTCTTCCATGTATATTACTCTTTCTAAGTTTTAGCAGCAGGCCCTTTCTCCAGACTTTGTCAAATGCTTTTTTTCCATGTCGATGCATGTTGCTATTGTGTTCTTTCTCGTGAGTTGTTACCTTGTCGTGGTGACAGAGATTGTGTGTCCCCCGTGACCCAGAGAGCTATGCTGACGGGACAACAGCTCCTGGCACGGCTGCCCAAGGTTGATGGTCTGAGGGTAGGGCCCAGGCAGGTCTGAGGGTAGGGGCCAAGCAGGTCTGAGGGTAGGGCCCAGGCAGGTCTGAGGGTAGGGGCCAGGCAGGTCTGAGAGTAGGGGCCAGGCAGGTCTGATGGTAGGGGCCAGGCAGGTCTGAGAGTAGGGGCCAGGCAGGTCTGATGGTAGGGGCCAGGCAGGTCTGATGGTAGGGGCCAGGCAGGTCTGATGGTAGGGGCCAGGCAGGTCTGATGGTAGGGGCCAGGCAGGTCTGATGGTAGGGGCCAGGCAGGTCTGATGGTAGGGGCCAGGCAGGTCTGATGGTAGGGGCCAGGCAGGTCTGATGGTAGGGGCCAGGCAGGTCTGATGGTAGGGGCCAGGCAGGTCTGATGGTAGGGGCCAGGCAGGTCTGATGGTAGGGGCCAGGCAGGTCTGATGGTAGGGGCCAGGCAGGTCTGATGGTAGGGGCCAGGCAGGTCTGAGGGTAGGGGCCAGGCAGGTCTGAGGGTAGGGGCCAGGCAGGTCTGAGGGTAGGGCCCAGGCAGGTCTGAGGGTAGGGGCCAGGCAGGTCTGATGGTAGGGGCCAAGCAGGTCTGAGGGTAGGGGCCAGACAGGTCTGAGGATAGGGGCCCAGGCAGGTCTGAGAGTAGGGGCCAGGCAGGTCTGATGGTAGGGGCCAGGCAGGTCTGAGGATAGGGGCCAGGCAGGTCTGATGGTAGGGGCCAGGCAGGTCTGAGAGTAGGGGCCAGGCAGGTCTGATGGTAGGGGCCAGGCAGGTCTGAGGGTAGGGCCCAGGCAGGTCTGAGGGTAGGGGCCAGGCAGGTCTGATGGTAGGGGCCAGGCAGGTCTGAGGATAGGGGCCCAGGCAGGTCTGAGAGTAGGGGCCAGGCAGGTCTGATGGTAGGGGCCAGGCAGGTCTGAGGATAGGGGCCCAGGCAGGTCTGAGAGTAGGGGCCAGGCAGGTCTGATGGTAGGGGCCAGGCAGGTCTGAGGGTAGGGGCCAGACAAAACACAACTCTAACCCTGCTGCCTTGTAGGATGACTGGGGGCAGTCAACAGTTGCGGAAGTAAACCCGAAGGAAATGCGAGCTGAAGACGGATGTACCGGGCCCAGAGCGCGAAGTAACGCAGACATGCCGAGAACTACAGTACGACTCAACTCTCGCTGGAATGACGTTACTTTTTGTTTACAAATGTCAGACTGCTAGGGTTAGAAGATGCCGTCCTACCGGGCAACCAGTGACCCATGGCTGATATGCTAGCCTCAGGGTTAGGGAACCAGAGCTGACCAAGACCCTGTCACACTTCTCCGTTGGTACGCCCCCCCCCCCCCCCCCCCGTAACAGGCCTAGCCTGGCTAACAGGGGCAGGGATCGCCACAGTCCCCATGGTGGTGGAGTCTGCTAAAGAAGTATTGCAACACTCCCTGCTTTTTAGTTGTACATCTAGACTGAAAAAGTAGCTGCCATAACCCGCTCCCACGCCGATACAGTGCTGTACCTCAACACCTTCACAACATCGGCTGCAAAGAACACCAGCTCGCAGTTACAGAGAGATAAGTCAGGATTCTAACCTGTAAATGCAGTAAACTTTGACACATTCAAATTCTTGAGTTATTTGGCTAAACATGCTAAAGGATTTTATTTGTTGAACATCTGACAAGGCCATAGGTGTCATTATTATTATTCATCATCATCATCAGGTGCCGTGCCGACTGGCGCTGGCTATTATGCTTCTCCAGAGTACACTATCTTTCATGCAGGCCATCAGCTCAGCTGGTGATCTCCTCTCACACCATCTCGTCAGACTGTCCAGTATCATTCCTCTTGGTCTTCCCCTGGCTCTTCTTCCCTCTATTTTTCCTGTTGTTATATTTTGAATATATCCATCGTCTTCATTATTATTATTATTATTTCGCCATTGATTCATTGCTTTCAAGCACGGTGGGTAATAAGCTGTTCTGCACCCAAAATGTATAGAAGGACAGAAATGTGCCCTTTTGAGGTCTGTGATCCAGGTGGCTGCCAAACCGACAACACGAGCTCTTCTCTCCAGTAAGTTGGATCTTTCTCTCATTAAAAGGAAAATTCTGTAGAATTTTACAAAGCCTTGTGAGGCCTGAGCACAGGAAAGTGACACAGCGCAGTGTGTGTAACTGATAGTGCATTGTTCGTTTATAACTAGACAGTTGCTCGTCCTATCACAGTCCGTGGATCTAGTCAGGATCTTTTTTTTTCTTTTTATATATAATTTTCTTTTTTTTTTCCATTTCTCTCGCGTTTAGTGTTTTGTGTACTGTTTTTCGAGGTTAGTCATACAATAATGTGCTCTGTGGCTTTACTGTGTGCTATGACTTAAATGTGCTCTGTCACTTTACTAAGCTCTGTCACTTTACTATGCTGTAACACTTTACTGTGTGCTATGACTTAATTGTGCTCTGTCACTTTACTATGCTCTAACACTTTACTGTGTGCTATGACTTAACTGTGCTCTGTCACTTTACTGTGCTCTGACACTTTACTGTATGCTATGACTTTACTGTGCTCTGTCACTTTACTATGCTCTGGTATTTAAAACTGTGTACTGTGACTTTACTGTGCTCTGTCACTTAAACTATGTTCTGTGACTTTACTCTGCCGGTCACTTTACTAATGTACTCTGTTGCTTAAACTATGCTTTATAACATTACTGTATGCTGAGACAGTCTTACCATGAGGAAAGTTATACAGATTTCCTTTAATGGATTAAAATATGTTAAAGAGAGGCTGATTTTACACAACCAAAACAGCTTTTTAAAAAGTGAATACCAGTTATTATGTAGTTTTACTAGAGCCTGGCTTAAGATGAGCAGGACAATGTAAAAGATTTCATCATCATCATCAATCTGTGCTCTCTCCCTATGGAAGTTTGGCCTCATTGGTTCTTCAGCTTCGTGCGCCTTTCGTTAGCGAGAGAATTACTAGAGGAAGATGGATTGAAGTTTTGTTCATTTGTTTTTTTTTTTTCCCTTTCGTCCTTTATATTTGCTTTTTCAGTATGATTGTAAGGGATACTAACTGACTGTTAGAACCACGCTGACAGATGCGTGGAGTCAGGCGCCATCATTGCGCTCTGGACAAGTTCGTAAACCTCTCGATCTCGTTCTTGAAAGAAGGCTGAATCGACAGCGGGGATAGAACCCACTAACTTTCTTCAGAAAAGCCGTGTCGTTATCGATTTGACTTCATAGAAAAAAAAAACGTAAATAAAGAAATGACTTTAAAAAACAACAACAACATATGAGAAATAGATAAATCTAGTCCTTTAAATGTTAATGAACAACAACATTTATTTGGCGAACAATTCAAAGCTCCCGTGAGTTCCGTTTGAAATTAATTTTCAAGTAACCGAAAGTTGCTAAGAAAACGGTTGCACAATTTAAATTCAGATTAATATCATTTGTTAGTGTATCTGTTCATTTCAAATCAGCATTCATGAGATTCACAAAAGTCTCACTATAAAACAACAAAACAAAACAAAAACAGTGATGTAATGAATATCACAGCGCATGTCCTGACAGGGGTTGAATTTTCCAAGAACTAGCACTTGTGACCATCCGTAGATTGTCGTTGATGTACTGTTTCATTTCATAACGAGACCAGACTGTCATGTCACTTTGCTTGCTTGCCGCTGACGTCTTTAGCTCCGCCTTGACAAGACCATGGTCCAAAACCGTTGATTTCGCTCAATGGAGTCGGTTTCTTAATCCATTCTATCACCTGTAGAAAGTATGGAAAAACTAAGTGTCTGGATTTGGACAGTGAGTTGGAATTCGTGGACTTTTCCGGTAATAAACAAACAGTAAATAAAACAGGGAAAAAAAATGTTAATCATGATCCAGCGCCCATGCACAAATACTCCTGCTTGTATCCGCCATGACATTTTCAGGCGATGTGTCACGTGTGAAGAGATTAGCAGAAAATGTGTGATGACAAGTCAGCAAGTGACGGAGCTAGCAGAAAGTGTGTGATGACAAGTCAGCAAGTGACGGAGCAGGGAATACTTCGTCATGAAGAACGGGCACTCTGTGCTAACACTTTCGGCGTGATAAAGAACACCTACTTGGCTCCACGTCACAAAAAAGAACATGCACCTCCCTCGGTTTTGGCAGAAGAACGCGTACTTGGCTCGGCGTGAATAAAAAACACATAAATGACTCAGCGTTAGAAAAGAACAAGTACCGGACGCAACGTGACAAAAGAACGCGTACTTGACTCCCTGACTCCGGAGAAACGAACATTAATAAACACACTATGGAGGAGACAGTCAAGGTTTATTAGCCGTGTAACGAGAAGAGGGGGGATGGAAAATACCGTGACAAGAGGTAGGAAAGTGAGATGTAGACAAAGAGAAAAAATCTTAGACAGCTTGACAAAATGGCATGGGAGAGGTACGACAACAGAACAGACGAATAACATGACAGATCGGAAACTTCGGAGAGACATGGTCGCCAACGTCTTCAGGCATGATGATGATGATGATGATGATGATGATGATCTGGCTCGGTGTGACAAAAGAATACGTGTCTACTCAGCGTGATAAAAGAACATGCATCCGGCTTAGCGTGACAAAACAATACGTACCTGGCTCGTCGTGACAAAGAACACGTATCTGGCTCGTCGTGATAAAGAACACGTACCTCGCTCGTCGTGACAAAGAACACGTACCTGGCTCGTCGTGACAAAGAACACGTACCTGTCTCGGCGTGAGAAAGAACACATGCCCGGCTCGTCGTGACAAAGAACACATACCTGGCTCGTCGTGACAAAGAACACGTACCTGGCTCGGCCTAGACAAAGAGCACATACTTGGCTCGGCGTGACAAAGAACATTTACCTCGCTTGTCGTGACAAAAAACACGCACCTCGCTCGTCGTGACAAAGAACACATACCTGGCTCGGCGTGACAAAGAACACATCATCCAGTGTAAGCAAGTAGTCGATAAACCTGTCCAAACCATCCAGATTGTGAGCAGAGTTGAACCAGCGGGCGTGTACGAAGATCCCAAAGGGGGCTCGGTTCGAGTCATAGAAACGCCTGAAAGAAGACCAAGGCAATACGAGAGAGTGTGGCGAGGTCTACAGCACCTAAGTAAGAGGCAGAGGGCCTGTGATTATGGGACTAGTTCTATGGGCCTGAAAGGGGATGAAGGCGCTGTCCGATGAGGCAATCAGCCACCCGTAGCTGACATTCTAGAATCAGGGTTAGCGAACCGTAGCTGATATGCTAGCGTCAGTGTTAGCGACCTATGGCTGATATGCTAGCTTCAGGGTTAGCGAACCATAGCTGACATTCTAGCTTCAGGGTTAGCGAACAATAGCTGACATTCTAGCTTCAGGGTTAGTGAACCATAGCTGACCAAGACCCTGTCACACCTCTCCGTTTGTACCCCTAGTAACAGGCCTAGCCTGGCTAACGGGACTGGGGTCGCCATAGTCCCCATGGTGGTGGAGTCTGCTAAAGAAGCATTGCACACCCCTTGCTTTTTAGCTGTACTCCGGGACTGAGAAAGTAGCTGCCATAACCCGCTCTCCCACGCCGATACGATGCTGTGCCTTAACACCTTCACAGCATCGGCTGCAAAGAACGCCAGCTCGCAGTTACATGGAGATGGTACAAGTGCAAGTGGGTCTGACAAGAAAATTGTGTGAATATTACAAGGATGTAAAGGTAAAAACCAGTGGTTCAGATAGCTGACCTCTGAAGGCAAAGATAACTTCCCATCTTATCTGTCTTCCTTTTTTTAAGCTCTCAAACCACCAGGTAGATATCTCTCAGATAAGTTCCAGATCTTTCTTTGTGTGTTTGTTATTTTGTCGTTCTGTTGTCTCTGGCAGAGGCATTTTGTCGAAATATTGTATTGTTGCTGTTTGCTTTTCATTTCCATGAGCTCATTTTATTACTGGCTACTGCCGATTCTGTCTCTGTATCATCTTCTTCTTGAAAGAATGACGCATATAAAGGAAGCAAGAGAGATGGATAGGTGGAGGGGGGAGAGAAAGAAGAAAGGAAAGACGCGGTAGAGAGAGAGAGAGAGGGACAGAGAGAGGGAGAGGGAAAGAGAGAAAGAAGAAAGAAAAGACGGGGTAGAGAGAGAGAGAAAGAGACAGAGAGAGGGAGAAGGGAAGAGAGAAAGAGGAAAGACGGGGTAGAGAGAGAGAGAGAAAGGGACAGA
Source organism: Achatina immaculata (assembly GCA_009760885.1). Taxonomy (NCBI): domain Eukaryota; kingdom Metazoa; phylum Mollusca; class Gastropoda; order Stylommatophora; family Achatinidae; genus Lissachatina; species Lissachatina immaculata. The sequence goes on along the minus strand of CM019699.1, from coordinate 32,512,793 downwards.
GAGGGAAAGAGAGAAAAGGGAAAGGAAAGACTGGATAGAGCGAGAGAGAAAGAGGAAAGGAAAGACGGGGCAGAGAAAGAGAGAGAGCGGGGAGAAAGGGACAGAGAGGGGAGAGAGGGACAGATAGAAAGGAAAGACTGGGTAGAGAGAGAGAGAGAGATAAAGGGACAGAGAGGGGGAGAGAGGAAAGGAAAGACGGGGTAGAGAGAGAGAAGGACAGAGAGGGGGAGAGAGAAATAACAAGAAGAAAAACACATCAAATGACATAGAACTGAACATTTTCAAGAATTTTAGAAACTGAACATTTTCAAGAATTTCAGAAACCGAAGGATATTCATGAAAGGTTGTGCTTAAAACTTCATGCACTTGAACATGAAAGAAGTCTCTCTCTCTCTCTCTCTCTCTCTCTCTCTCTCTCTCTCTCTCTCTGAACCTTAAGTGCCCAGGGCACATGGGGCTTCCGCAATGGTTTTCCACAAATGCCTGTCACTTGTCTTTTTTTCCCCGCTATTGCTCAAATGAGCCCTCTATTGCTCAACATCCTCTCTATTGCTCAACATCCTCTCTATTGCTCAACATCCTCTCTATTGCTCAACATCCTCTCTGTTGCTCAACATCCTCTCTGTTGTTTACCATAAATTACTATTATCATTATTTACTGCAAAAAAGATAAAAAAAAGGTACCTGAAGTTGGACTTCAAATACTCCAGAGTCTCCTCAGCATCGACAGTGCTGCTGCAACCGTCAGGCATAGCACACGAGTGACCATCAAGACCGTACCATCTTTGTACCTGAGACAATGCATTAAGATATCCAACTTATAGCAGCTAAGCAAAACACTTCTATACTGCATATTAGCAACAATCTCTCATAGTATACAAAAGTAGGTCACGAAGAAACAGTATACCCTCAGGTACCCGTCAGAGCAGGTCACGAAGAAACAGTACACCCTCAGGTACCCGTCAGAGCAGGTCACGAAGAAACAGTACACCCTCAGGTACCCGTCAGAGTAGGTCATGAAGAAACAGTACACACTCAGGTACCCATCAGAGCAGGTCACGAAGAAACAGTACACCCTCAGGTACCCGTCAGAGCAGGTCACGAAGAAACAGTACACCCTCAGGTACCCGTCAGAGCAGGTCACGAAGAAACAGTACACCCTCAGGTACCCGTCAGAGTAGGTCATGAAGAAACAGTACACACTCAGGTACCCATCAGAGCAGGTCACGAAGAAACAGTACACCCTCAGGTACCCGTCAGAGCAGGTCACGAAGAAACAGTACACCCTCAGGTACCCGTCAGAGCAGGTCACGAAGAAACAGTACACCCTCAAGTACCCGTCAGAGCAGGTCACGAAGAAACAGTACACCCTCAGGTACCCGTCAGAGCAGGTCACGAAGAAACAGTACACCCTCAGGCACCCGTCAATGTTTCTATGTACGGAAGGATAAGAAAATTAAACGTATATGAATCTTTTTTGTCTGTGGACCACCCCGTATAAAACAAATGATATTTATGGTGTATTTGTACTGTTAAGATGATTAATTCCAGCTGACCAGCGTCCAAAACATTTGCAGGTAATCTTGCTTTGATTTAAGAATTGGCCACTGCAAGGGTTTCATATCCCCGCTACTGGTCGGGGACATCCCACAAAATAAACCGCCATACTTAACTCCCAGACAAACCACGAAGAGAATCTAACCCACTCTGTTCATGTAGCCGTTTTTTTTATATACAGAATAGTGCTTACTTGTAAGCCAGCGTCAAGCCGTTTTGTTTGCCTGGATAGAATGTTTGCTTCAGTGAGTGTGGTTCTGATCGTATCGGCGATATCCTGGTCTTGTCGGTTGCCTTATTAGTTTCCCAGGTACTATATCCCCCATTATTGTTCTCTCCCCTTCTCTCTCTCTCTCTCTCTCTCTCTCTCTCTCTCTCTCTCTCTCTCTCAGGGGTTCTCCATCAAAGCGAACCATCTCACTTTCTAAAACTCACACTTGTGCTGCACTTTTCATTCTTATTTTCTTTTCCTGAGATCACTTTATAACTGAATGAAGCTACTTTTTTCTTCTAATTTTTCGTCTAATTTTTCTTTTAATATTTCTTCTAATTTTTTTCTTCTAATTTTACTGTCGCTGCCAGGAAGACGAATTATTTGGACTCTCTTCAAAAATAGCATCCTAAGCGATTACTTAATAGATTTATGGCATCACCGGCCTGTATACAGGACGCAGAAAACTATTTTTTTAACCAAAATCTGACAACTTGAGCTTCTGAATGATGGCAGCAGTACAGTTTCTGTTTCGAAATAATAACAAAAAAGATATATAAAGTACAAACCATGGAACGGTTTTTACTTATTTATTTATTTTTTTTTTTTTGGGATACCCTGTATAAGTGACTCATCGTGAAGAAAAACTGAGTCACGAGTATTTCAATTTAGACTTGACGCTGACAGTATGACTTTCTAACATGCGGCAAAATCAAGGAACATATGAACATTAGCATTGTATTTCTTCGCGCCTCAGCGACTCGAAAGAGTTCTATTTTTACTATTATATTGCGTAATACTATTAATCTCTCCGAACAACTAAATGAACCTACCGGAATCTCCCACATGCCAGGGTACTGTTTGGTTGGACAAAGTCCATGCTGACAGAATTGTTCCTCCGGCACGTAGTCTAAAGTGAATGGCCAGACTGGCTCGCCACCTTCCCATTGGCTTCCAGTGAACATGGACGTGTCGTAGCTGTGAAATTCATTGAAACAGGAATAGTTTGTTTTTTTTTTTGGGGGGGGGGGGTTAAGTATATTTAAGACTACATAGATAAATATGCAAAAAGTCACTGCAATACAGCTGTGATAACAAAATGTTAAGACTGTTTAACACTTAAATCTTACATCCTTCCCGTGTCGTTAAACGTCACATAAGGCTGGCATGGTAGTTCGCCAAGATCTCCTGTTTTCGGCGAGCTTTTCAACCTCATCAAGGGATTTTATGCCTACTAATTTGGCCTCTCTTAACAATGTCCTCTTTATAGTTTCAGGTGGTCGACCTCTTTTTCTTCCGTCCGTTGTGTTCCACTTGATAGCTTTGATTGTCTCGAAGTCCATTCTGTACTTCATTCATTCATTTGCATGTCCCTTGTGGAACTTTGCCTCCCTAAAAGCACTTCTGTAGACCTCTCGGTTGTGAGCAAGATGCTGATGCATCCATTTGCAGATTATCAACGAAGTCTTGCAGCCATCTTCGCCTTGGTCTTCCTCTCTTTCTTTTCCCATTATGTACCCTTCCAATACGGTTTTCTCTAGATTATCATGACGTTTAATGTGTCCAAAATATTTCAGTTTTCTCTGTTTAATCCTATTTACTAGCCAACCTTCTTCAATATTAAATTCTTGTAGTATGGATATATTTGTTCTTTTTTTGTGTCCCTGATATTTGAAGAACACATCTGTAGCATTTATATTCAAAGGCATTTATGTGTTTCTCAGCTGTTTTGTTAAGTGTCCAGGTCTCACAGGCATATGTTGCGATTGGAAAGATGCATGCCCTTAAAAATCTTATTTTTGTAGTTCTGTCTGTTCCTCTCCACAGATTCTTTATTTGTTTTACTTTCTGAAGAGTGATAGATGTCCTCCTTTTAATTTCCCTCATTGTATCTCCATTATTAGTTAGCAATGATCCAAGCTATTCAAAACTCTCTACTTCTTCCAATTTTTCCTCATTGATACATATATCAGCTGCCTTGTTTGTTTTGTCAATTGTCAAAAATTTAATTTTCTTCGCATTAAGATAGAGGTTTTGCTCTTCGCTGTTCTTACGGACTGACATAATTAGTTCTATACTGTCTGCGCTAAATATAGATGTTGGGGTTTGCCTACACAAAATTCTCAAATCACCTTTTGTTTCAGTCGCAGAGATGAGAATTAGATAACTATGGCAAGTCACGACAGTGAACGTTTCAGATTTTTATAGTCATCATCATCATGTGCCGTCTTAGGCACGAAGGTAATGAAACTATGGTTTTCTCCGCACTCATTTTGACACTGCATTAGGTCAGACTATATCCTGTCCTCTCTCGTATATCGTCTTTACATCTATACCTCTGTTTAATTCTGGCTCTTTTTCCTTCAGTCTTTCCCTCCATTTTCAGGTTTTGCACATTTTATTATTACAACTTTCTCCATATATCATAACTCTAGGCCTTGTGTGTGTGTGTGGGGGGGGGGGGGGGAGACTCTTTATCGGAATATCAAATAGGCTTTTTGATATTCACTGTTATTTATTTATGTTAGTTTTGTCGGTCGTCATTTGTAGTCTCCAAAGGTTGAAACACTTTATTGTATATTCTGGAGTTTATCTACTTTTTTGTGTGTTCGTGATAAAATGACAGAAAAAGTGCATTTTAAATACCGAAGCTGGAGATAACGATGAAATCCTTAAAAAGAAAAACGATTTCTAACCAAAGCGCAGCACCATACAATGACCACTTACACGAATTTGGAATCGTACAAAGCGCTGTACATGTTGTCGCCGCCAAGCTGTAGGAAGGGAACTCGGAAACCTTTGATTGCCTCTTTCGGAATGCCAGATCTGATGACAAGATTGTCCCGCATGCCGCCTGCTTCATCCATGTATTCCTTGTAGGTGGCTGTCGACCACCAGGTGTGTGGGAACCTGGTATACATTTTAAAAAATATAATTGAGCAGTCAATCTGGGGTTCAAGGTCCAGCAAATGGATTGATTCCAGTGAAGATCTTAGCATCATTTAGCTTCAGTTTATTGCTTTATTTCTAAGTTCTAAGGGAGAGTCCACAGTTGTCTTCATGTAAAGTCAAGAGACAGAGATTGTGTGTAAAAGACACAGATTAGACCAGTTGTACTGTAATGGGTCAGAAACCGCGTGCAAGTAAACAAGATTAAAACCAAATGCAAGCATTACAAAATAGAATCCTGAGAAGAATGCATAGACCGGTAAGAGGCCCTATAACACAACAAGGGGAGATAAGAAGTAACAAAGAAATCTGCACATTGTATAACTCTCCGCTTATAACAGGCATTATCGAAAAGCAACAGACTGAATTGTCTCGGACATTTACAGAGAATGGAGGAGGATGACAAACAAACATGGGATATACAGAAGTGATGAAAGGGGACAGACCAAGAGGTAGACCTAGACGACGATGGCGAGACGGCCTCATTCATTCATTTGCATGTCCCTTGCGGAACTTTGCCTCCCTAACAGCACTCCTGTAGGCCTCTCGGTTGTGAGCAAGATGGCCTGCTGATGATGCATCCATAGAAGAAGATATAACTCGCTCTTGGAATGGACATTTGGCAAGAAAAGATCAAGAAAAGAGAAGAACCGAAACGTGTCTTGTCCGCAGCAAGGAGCCCCAGTGGCTTGGAAGGCTGCTTAAAGAAGAAGTCCACAGCTGCTCTCAGTCCGCAAAGGGGAGAAAGGGGGGGGGGGTCCATGGCCAACAAATATTAAGAACCACTGCCCGACGGAGCATTTATAACGTAGTGAAAATATGAAAGAGGCTTGCACGCAGTAAAGTGACAGAACACAGTTTTTGCTTTAGATGTGAAAGAAAGAAAGATACGATGAGTAAGAGAACAAGCGCGTCTCGAACCACGGACAACTGTAGAACGAACGACCGCCTAGTCAAGTGAGGACAGTCGCACTTTCCATACAACAAAATGTTCAATCACCTAAAAAAAGAAAATATGGAACATTAATAAAGACATGGATCAAGTACGAAATGACATAACCCGGATATAGTGGGAACAACACCTGTGAAGGACCACATCCGAAATCAAAGAGTTAAGTGATTCGGGGCACTCGATACGCATGAATCCAAGACAACCAGTTATGCGCGCGCGCATACAGCTGGAAAACATCTGGATGTAGGGAGCGGGGACGGCCAAGGAGGAAAAAAAAGTGGACAGATGGGGGTGAAGGAAACTGAAGAAACATAACATGACAGCTACCCAGGTCTCTCACCTTGCTCTGGACAGAAGTCTGAAACTCCCTGGAATGCTAATGGCTTAAGCATACAGGTTATAATAATAATAATAATAATAATAATAATAAAGACATGTAGCACTTTATTCATTCATGCACTATTAATAAAATTATGATCATTCATAAACTATGAAGCATTTATAAAATTACGCATCGTTTATAAAATCGTGAAGCATTTTTAAAAGCGCAAAAAACTTGACTAATTAAGAAACAAGATGAGCTAGAAACCTACAAGTGACACATTATTTATACCAGAACTGAGTCAGTCGGTCATTTGTATGTCCCTTGCTAACTTTGCCTACCTAACAGCTCTCCTGTAGACCTCTCGGTTGTGAGCAAGATGGCCCTGCTGCCGATGCATCCATTTGCAGATTATCAACGATGTCTTGCAGCCATCTTCGCCTTGGTCTTCCTCTCTTTCTTTTTCTCATTATGTATCCTTCCAAGACGGTCTTATCTAGATTATCATGACGTTTAATGTGTCCAAAATATTTAAGTTTTCTCTGTTTAATCCTCTCTACTAGCCAGCCTTTTTCAATATTAAGTTCTTGTAGTATGGATATATTTGTTCTTTTTTTGTGTGTCCATGACATTTGAAGGACTCTTCTGTAGCATGTACATTCAAAGGCATTTATGTGTTTCTAAGCTGTTTTATTAAGTGTCCAGGTCTCGCAGGTATATGTTGCGATGGGAAAGATGCATGCTCTTAAAAATCTTATTTTTGTAGTTCTGTCTGCTCCTCTCTGCAGCTTCTTTAGTTGTTTTATTTATACCGGGACTGGCTGCTCTTATTCTGGAGCTGTCTAGAATTATAGGTAAATTTTGTTTCTATTTCACTTTATTTCAGACAAAAGTAAATGCTCTCATAAACTTTGACTGGTTACTGAATGTGAATGCAGCTGCTAATGTGATATATATCACGAATCTACTACTGCACTCAACGCCATTTTTTTATAAAGTAAACTAAATGTAGAGCTTTCTTTTGGGATAGACATAATATCATTGTTGAAATATCTAAGACATGAGCTCAACCAACATTCTTATATCTGTCCTAATTAAGTTAATCATCATCATCATCATCATCATCATCATCATCATCTTCCCCCCCCCCTTTTTTTGTACGAAGACTACAGTTGACCTCCAGTTCACTCTGTCTCTTGCCTTGATCCTATATGAAGACAGACATTTCTCTTAGTACTAGTCTACTTCTCCTTATTGTTATCATTCTCTTGCCCTTCTTTCTTTTTACCCTCATAAACGTTTCCCCCGCTAGATTCTTTTTCTTGAACTCCGATTACTGTTTCATCCATCTAGCACGGTCCTCTTCATTCTCGTTATTGGTGCACTTAGGATGAGCAGGAATACATATTGCGAATCAGTATATATATATATGTGTGTGTGTTTGTTTGTTTGTTTGTTTTCTGGGAAGGAAAACAGGTTCCTCCTTCAGTTCTCGTGATTTCATTCATCTTTAACCAGAATTTTTTTTATAAATAAGAAACAAAGAGACTTTCGTCCGGTAAGGTAAGAGAACACAGTTTTGTAGGATTAGATCTCGAACAAAATCGTAGACTACTTTAGTGAGACGTGAGAGATAGAAACATCACAAGAGAATTACCTGGGATTCGAATCAAAAATGCTTTGTCTACGATTTTTTTTTAGGTCTAATCCTACAAAACTGTGTTCTCTTACTTTAAAAAGAATTTAAGGAGAGAAAATGTGTCAGTCTCATCTTTCTGGAAATAAACTTCTCAGAAACGTTATGAAACCGGCAATGAATACGTAGTCTCAGAACGATGTAAAAACTTTGGAAGCTGCCTACCTGTGAGAGCGGACGAAGACGCTTTCTGGTTTTGGCAATCAGCGACCCATAGCTCTGACAAGCCGGAGTCAGGGACGACGACCCATAGCTCTGACAAGCCGGAGTCAGGGATGGCGACCCATAGCTGACAAGCCGGAGTCAGGGATGACGACCCATAGCTCTGACAAGCCGGAGTCAGGGATGACGACCCATAGCTCTGACAAGCCGGAGTCAGGGATGACGACCCATAGCTGACAAGCCGGAGTCAGGGATGACGACCCATAGCTGACAAGCCGGAGTCAGGGATGACGACCCATAGCTGACCTAGACCCTGTCCCGCCTCTCCGTTTACTGCGCTTCGGGACTGAAAAAAATAGCTGCCATAACCTGCTCCCACGTCTATACGATGCTGTGTCTCAACACCTTCACATCATCGGCTGCAAAGAATACCAACTCGTAGTTCCAGGGAGACAGAAAACGACATAAATCAACAACACAACCAAAAAAAAAACACTTGCCTGTGAGAGATTGTGTGATTGGCGATTTCCATACCCATACACCTACCTGTGAGAGATTGTGTGACTGGCGATTTCCATACCCATACACCTACCTGTGAGAGATTGTGTGACTGGCGATTTCCATACCCATACACCTACCTGTGAGAGATTGTGTGACTGGCGATTTCCATACCCATACACCTACCTGTGAGAGATTGTGTGACTGGCGATTTCCATACCCATACACCTACCTGTGAGAGATTGTGTGACTGGCGATTTCAATGCCCATAGCATAAAGCGGGTAAACCAGCTCATACTTGGTACCACTTCCCGACACATACAGGCATCCTCTGACCTAAAAGGATGTGGAGTTTGGACCTTCTTAGTCGGATATGAAAAGTATTTCATAACATAAGGGGGGATTTATACAAGCAACTAATAAGTGCATAATATACATTAGGAAAAATTTGACTTCCATATTACTGCGAGGGAAGTTGGTTTCGTAAATAGCATTAATCTTCTCCATATGCACCATTTGTTAGTTTCTCAAACTACATACATATAACTGATCTATCATCTTAAGTTTCTTAGCGGTTTCTCTTGGAAGCGAGCTAATACTTCATCTCTGGAAAGCTGATACTGTCTGCCTGCAAAGTGAACCATGCTATGGAACGTTGCCGCAGTCGATTAAAGAGATATTCTTGTAAAATTTGCCTCTTGTCAACAGGACTACTCGAGTTCGTTATGGGCGAACAAAAAGGGATAACTATCCACAGCCATCACGGCGTCCTGCTTACAGACATGCCTTCTGACCCTGTCTCTAATGCTTGCATATAATAGACACGCCTTCTGACCCTGTCTCTAATGCTTGCATATAATAGACACCCCTTCAGACCCTGTCTCTAATGCTTATATATAATAGACACGCCTTCAGACCTTGTTTCAAATGCTTGCATAAAATAGACATGCCTTCAGACCTTGTCTCTAATGCCTGCATAAAATAGACACGCCTTCAGACCCTGTCACTAATGCTTGTATAAAATAGACACGCCTTCAGACCCTATACAGTTGTATATTTCCTTTTCTCAGACAGTAGGTAGGTAGGTAGGTAAGTAGGTAGGTAGGTAGGTAGTTCCATAGCAAATGCCATAGGGAATGAAGCATTAGAGACTTCATTATGCTGGGCCATCAATGTATGAGGTAGGGTGGGCAGTTCCTTTCCTCACTGCCTTTCTTTCCCAGATTTTCTCTGGTACCCATTTTATGCAGCTGGGTCGACCTCGGGGCCGCATTGGTCGGAAAAAAATTCCCGCTCAGCTGGGGATTCCAAACCTGGACCATTCGGTTGCTAGACGAGTGCTCTAACCATTACGCTAACACTTTACTATTTACCGGACATCCATTAGGGTTGTACCTCCCGGGTCTGAAGAGTCGCTGATAGTAACCGTAAAAAGCCGGAGAAACTTCATCGTCGAAGGTGATCATGACCATCTGAGGAACGGAAGTTGCCGGGAGTCCATTAGGAATGGCGGTGCCAGCACAGTAACAGTCTGGCAACTGACAAGTCGAAGAGCAGGCTGTAGGAAGAATATTAGGCAGTCACCAGTAACATACTTTATTGTCAGACGTGCAATTTAAAGTTTCTGTCATAAATCTGAGGTTAGTCTGAAGTTTTGGCTGTTATAAAAGTGCATCATTTCAATGTACAGACGGTTCCCCGATTTACGTAAGTGGATCGTTTTCAATCAATCAAGTGCCGTGCTCAATCAAGTGCCGTGCCACGTGGCGTAGGCGATCATTTCTCTCCGCAATTCCCTGTCTTTAGACTTGATTATGAGATCCGCCGGTGACTTTCTTCATAGCCACACTGACAGCCCATCCAGTAATTTCTTTCTCTGTTTTCCTTTGTCTCTTCTTACCTCAGTTTTTTTTCCAGTTGCCGCAATGTGTTCCAGTTTTCTTCTTCTCAGAAAATATTCTACAAATCTCGCTTGTCTGCCTCTGGTCTGTGCTATAATTTGCTTTTGACTCCAGCCTCTCTTAAGACTTCTTCGCTGGTTTTCTTACCTGTCCATGGTACCTTCAACATCCTTCTTATGAACCACATCTCCATGGCCTCCACTTCTCGCTGTGCTCTCTTATTCATGGACCATGCTTCACATCCATAAAACAAAATTGGCTCGATGTAAGATTTAATTACTCGGAATCTTGTTTCCATTGATATGGATCTGTTGCCAAGATGTTTCTCATTATCTAGAATGCTGACTTGGCCTGAGCACGTCTGCTTTATATTTCATTGTGACATTTCCCATCAGTTGTTATAATCGTTCCTAAGTATTTGAATCTATCAACTTGTTTCAGATTTGTGCTATCTATGTTAATGCTACATTTTGGTGGTATTCATTTCTTTGAGATGACCATCACTTCAGTCTTTTTGTGTGTGTGTGTGTGTGTGTTCAGGCTGAGACCTTAATTTTTACTTTCACGAACGACGATATCCAGAAGAGCCTTTAGCTCTCCTTCACTTTTAGCAATCAGAACTGTGTCGTCTGCGTATCTTAAGCTGTTAAGACATATCTTAAGTTGTTACGTTTTTTTTTTGTAAAACTATCCTTAAGTCTTAACAACTTAGGGATCGTTTAAAAAAAACTTACATAAGTCGAGGCATTCGTGTGTCCAAGCACACTGTATACTATTGTATCACAAAGACGTAACGACGAAAATAATCATATTTAAGAGTAGAAATAATTAATACTGGCCGGACTCGAGTTCCGGTCACTGTACTTTCATGCACTTTCTAGTACTTCTATGTTATAGTGCTTCCCGTGCTTAATTCTGTCGCAGTTTCTAGCTTTATTTAACTGCTGTCATCTATCTTGCATTGCTCAGCTACTGTCGTATTTTCTAGCATTTTCCAAACAGTGTCGTGTTTTCTAATATTATCCAGTGATTACCATATTTTCTAACATTCAATAATTAGTGTATAAGTATATAACTATACATGAAACACTGCAGTAAAGCTGTGATACCAGAATGTATAATGTAGGGGAAGAAAGTAGGAACAGCTTTATTACTTAACGACCACAAAGTTGTGACGTTTCGGCGTGAGCCGTAATCACACAAACATACACAGGACGAAGAACTGGAGAGGGGAGATAAAGTATAGATTCACGTGAATCCTATGTTTAAAAAAAAATAACTAAATAAAATTAATAGAGCACTTAGCTTGAAGAGATTCTGAAGCTTTTTGCAAAAATGTCTTGAAGCTTTTCTGATATTTAAACAGAAATGGGCCCCTTGCTACGTTCAAAACGTGCTCGTCACAACTTTGTGGTCGTTAAGTAATAAAGCTGTTCCTTCTTTTTTTTTCCTAGTTTATACATTTTCTAACATTATCTGACTATTATGTTTTCTAGCATTATCGAACTATTATTGTATTTTCTAGATTACCCAACCATTTTGATAATTTCTACCATTATTTCATTAATTTTAGCATTACTCAAATATCATATTTTCAAACAGTATCTAGCTACTACCATATTTTCTAGCATTATCCAAATATTGCCATATTTTCTAGTATTTTCTACCTATTATTATAGTTTCTAGCATTAACTATTATCATTTTCTTTCTCAGATTACCTAACCGTTTTATCATATTGTTCAACAGTATCTAGCCATTATCATATTTTCTAGCATTACCCTGCTATTATCATATTTTCTAGCATTATCCTGCTATTATCACATTTTCTAGCATTATCCTGCTATTATCACATTTTCTAGCATTATCACAATCAAAACTTACGTCCTTCCTTCCACTGCACCTCAAAGGACTCTGCCCTGTCTATGGGAGGTAACTGAGAAATATCAGAGCCAGACTTTTTCGAAGCGGAAGTGGAGGATTTTTTCATATCTTCGGATCTTTTCGGCGTTTTGTCGGAGTTTGGCGAAGGTGGGTCGGGCACGTGTGGCAAGAAAGCGGGTTGGCGTACTGCGTGGACGTCTTTCCACTGGCTGGGGTTCACTCCCTCTGGCCTCCACCATGATTTACCAGAGGAGGCTGCTTGACTGATCCAGGAGAGTTCTATAAAAAGAAGTGATAAAATGAGAAAACCTGTAATTGTTTATTTAGTAACTTGCGCAGATAAAGTTCGTTCCCTCCAACAGGCGTCTTACAGACAGAGCAAAGGACAGATGGTTGTGGAGATCTGTGACGATCAACGCCTGAATGGCATGGACCAGAGAGGGAGAGAGAGAGGGATATATTCCAGCTGCTCTTTTGTTTAAATTAATTTGATATAGAAATTCTTTTAAAAGGCAAATTTTTACAGTGTCAGGCCCGTATTTCCAAGACCTTCGGCACATGAAAGTGTGATGTGGTCGGTATCACGCCTGGCCACATTTACCTTCCCAGATTTCTATGGTACCCATTTTTAGAGGCTGGGTGAACCCCGGAGCCTCTTTGTTGTGGTTGTATATTTTTTTTAAAAAAAGCTTGAACCCGGTACTACTGGATTAGCAGGCCGAACACCTAACCACTCGGCCAACCAGGCCGCCATCACAGTACCAAAACTGAGCAATATTTTTTCAGTCTAAAGAAGTTTACTCCCTGAAAAATAAATTATTGTCTAAATAACAGGGATAAGAGTTTCCTGTCTACGAATCTTATATCATAATCATGGATTTACTTCCTACGAATCTCATATCACAATCGTGGATTTGCTGCTACGAGTCTTATATTATAATCATGTATTTGCTGCTACGAGTCTTATATTATAATCATGTATTTGCTGCTACGAGTCTTATATTATAATCATGTATTTGCTGCTACGAGTCTTATATTATAATCATGTATTTGCTGCTACGAGTCTTATATTATAATCATGTATTTGCTGCTACGAGTCTTATATTATATCATGTATTTGCTGCTACGAGTCTTATATTATAATCATGTATTTGCTGCTACGAGTCTTATATTATAATCATGTATTTGCTGCTACGAGTCTTATATTATAATCATGTATTTGCTGCTACGAGTCTTATATTATAATCATGTATTTGCTGCTACGAATCTTATATCATCATCATCATCATCATCATCATCACGTATTTAGTCTGGCGTCCTGTCTCTCAAGAGATCTCAGTCTACTACAGAATGTCGAAGGTTTTACAAAAGTAGACAGTTGGGGGGGGGGGGCAGTGGTCTCAGAATGAACTGGGGAGGGGGGCAGATCATAACTTTGAGGGGGGGGGCATATTTTCTGGCAAGAAACTGAGAAAAGCCTGGGGGGGGGGGGTGTCCTGCCTATAACGCCTTACAATCGTCTGTCCATTATCTTCTCTATCGACCTCCCTCCATTCTCTTTTTGTTAACAGTTAACCAAATGTAGATATTACGACCAGTGGCGATTCAGATTTTAACAAGGTGGTAGATACTGACAGCAAAAGTAGAGTATTACGACCAGTGATGACTCATATTTCAAAAAAGGTAGTAGATACTGACAGCAAAAGTAGAGTATTACGACCAGTGGTGATTCATATTTCAAAAAAGGTGGTAGATACTGACAGCAAAAGTAGAGTATTACGACCAGTGGTGATTCATATTTCAAAAAAGGTGGTAGATACTGACAGCAAAAGTAGAGATGTCCACAGTGAAACAAAAGCCTACCCGCGGCATCACCAAGTCCTTTCGCCGAGTCTTGGTCACGTGACGCTGCACTGGCGGAGGGTTGGGCTCTGCTGCGAGGGCTTTCGTCTCCGTCACCTTCGAGGTCGTCACCCTCGGCTTGTTTGTTGTTGTTGTTTTTGTTGTTGTTGTTGCTGGTGATGATTTTGCTGCTTGTTGCGTCGGCCTGCGCTTCTGGCTTGGAGCAGTCGGCGAGATGTGGCCAGTCACAAGTTTGCGTGGTCACGCTGTAAGAGGTAAAGTGCTTTCTAGAACATATACATACATACATACATCTCTCTCGCTCTCTCTCTCTCTCTCTCTCTCTCTCTGAATCTTAAGTGCCCAGGGCACATGGGACTTCCGCAAGGGTTTTCCACAAATGCCTGTCCTTCGCCTTTTTTTCTGCTCTAGCCCAGGTGAGCCCTCTATTACTCAACATCCTTTCTGTACATATATACAAACATACATACATACATACATACATACATACATACATACATACATGTCTAATTTAAAACTATGAACTCAATAATAAGGATACTATTTGGAACAAGCGCCTATCAAAATGGCATCTGAATAATGAAATGGCTAGTGCACTAGTCTCTCATGGCAAAGATCCGTAGTTCGAATCCAGCCGGAATCTCCCTAGTGTAGGGTCTTGTCTTGTCTTCTACCCCCCTTTGACTGGAAGCTGGTGTTCTTTGCGGCCGATGCTGCAAAGATGCTGAGGCAAAGCGTGGTGTCGTCGCGGGAATCAAGGCTATGGTGGCTATTTGTTTTTTTCAGCCCATGAGTGGAACTAGAAAGCAAGAAGCAGGGGCTGTGCAATACTTCTTTAGCAGACTCTACTAGCTACTTACTTGTTATTTCTACTAGCTACTCACCTGTCAGCCATTTCTACTAGCTACTCACTTGTCAGTCATTTCTACTAGCTACTCACCTGTCAGTCATTTCTACTAGCTACTCACCTGTCAGTCATTTCTACTAGCTACTCACCTGTCAGTCATTTCTACTAGCTACTCACCTGTCAGTCATTTCTACTAGCTACTCACTTGTCAGTCATTTCTACTAGCTACTCACCTGTCAGCCATTTCTACTAGCTACTCACCTGTCAGTCATTTCTACTAGCTACTCACCTGTCAGTCAGTTCTACTAGCTACTCACCTGTCAGTCATTTCTACTAGCTACTCACCTGTCAGTCATTTCTACTAGCTACTCACCTGTCAGTCATTTCTACTAGCTACTCACTTGTCAGTCATTTCTACTAGCTACCTACCTATCAAACATTTCTACTAGCTACTCACTTGTCAGTCATTTCTACTAGCTACCTACCTGTCAAACATTTCTACTAGCTACTCACCTGTCAAACATTTCTATTAGCTACTCACCTGTCAAACATTTCTACTAGCTACCTACCTGTCAAACATTTCTACTAGCTACCTACCTGTCAAACATTTCTACTAGCTACTCACCTGTCAAACATTTCTATTAGCTACTCACCTGTCAAACATTTCTATTAGCTACTCACCTGTCAAACATTTCTACTAGCTACTTACCTGTCAAACATTTCTACTAGCTACTTACCTGACAAACATTTCAACTACCTGCTAGCCTGTCAAAACATTTTTTTTACCTGCCACTCGCCCATCGGTCTTTTCTCACGGCTACTCACCTGAAATGTAAACCACTGGGACAGTTGAAGGCGTGAAGAACACGGTTGATACACCTGTAAAATATGGAAGGATTGTCGCGATGGCAGTAAAAGTTTTCATGCTGGCATGGTTCCCCCTTGTTGCTGTTGCCATTGTCGTAGAAATCCTCGGCAGCTACCACCACGGCCATTAGAAGGACAAACACTCGTGACAGAACCACGTGGTGCTTCATAGTTAAAGGTTTTCTCAAATTTCTCACCCGGCAATAAACAGATTGACGAAGTCTAAGCGCCAATGTTCAGACTTCCAAACACTTTCCAACTTTTTTTTGTTGGAACTGTTTGGATATCTTGAACAAAGCCTTGGAACTGAAAAAAGAAAAGAAAAGAAAAAACAAATCCAGATATCATGTAATCTTCTGTTAAGCCAACGTGACAAAAACTTTTGACTCTCTAGAAGAAAGTAGAGAATTATGGTAAAATATCTAAATTACTGGATAGTATGTGATTTTTTTTTATAATAAACTTTAATTCGACAAAAAGATTGACACAAATTTTATATAAATGTTAAGAAAGCAATACGAATTTCCGTGTTCAGTTTTTATATCATATCTTTAAAATCTAGACAAATGTAGAGTCATTAAATTGCTTTTTTTTATTATATCGTTCTGTTACAAAATTTATGCTCTTTGGTCTGCGGCTAAAATTTCTAAGTCTGAACTACGGGAACTAAATTGGCGAAAAGCTCACTTCTATGAGATCTGTGCTGAACTGCGACGTCCCAGCGTCATTTAATACCGGGCTAGTGAGGTGAACTAATGTCCCTGGAAGGTCGTGTCAATGTTGTTATTTTCTCTTCCGGTTCACAGCTGTTGACACGGAAGTTAATCTGCTCGTAGTGCTCTTGGCACACCTCTTGTGTCCAACCAACTCTCGTTCGCGCGCCGTTAAAGCGAGGACCTGCGCTCCGGCAGATAGGAAACAACGAGGTTTGCGCGCAGTTAAGTAACAGAGCACGGTGTTGTATGGCAAACCTTGAAAAGTACACAGCACTTTTAGACGTAATGAAAAGAAAATAAACAAGTAATAAGAAGAAGGATAGTGGTTCAAACTGCTTACTCTAGCAGGTGAAACAACCGCCTAGTCGCCAGCAGTGGTGGGTTGCCCACCAACACGGCCCTAGACTAAACCTAGTAAGGGCCCCCATGTCCTCAGAGTTACCCTGTTCATCTCTAGATTAAAAAAAATAATAATCATGAAACAACATTATGTTCTTTAATGGACTTTTTCTACATTATGTTCTTTAATGGGCTTTTTCAACATTATGTTCTTTAATGGGCTTTTTCAACATTATGTTCTTTAATGGGCTTTTTCTACATTATGTTCTTTAATGGGCTTTTTCTACATTATGTTCTTTAATGGGCTTTTTCTACATTATGTTCTTTAATGGGTTTTTTCTACATTATGTTCTTTAAGGGGCTTTTTCTACATTATGTTATTTAAGGGGCTTTTTTCAACACTATATTCTTTAAGGGGCTTTTTCTACATTATGTTCTTTAAGGGCTTTTTCTACATTATGTTCTTTAAGGGGTTTTTCCTACATTATGCTCTTTAAGGGGCTTTTTCTACATTATGTTCTTTAATGGGCTTTTTCTGCATTATGTTCTTTAATGGGTTTTTCTATATTATGTTCTTTAATGAGCTTTTCCTCCCTCCCTTAACGCCAGACCCCTTTCCTTACTGGACCCCTGGGCTTAAGACCGTTAAGCTTTGTAGATAATACCCCCAACTGATCGCGATCCCTTTCTTAATACTTCAGTTGTGCCACCTGACAGATTTGAATATTAAAGATATTGGATACGTCTAGTCTTTACTACTTGCCTGAACTCGTGACCGTCGAAAAGGATAAGATGAGGCGTTCGGTAAAACTGATTCTAGTAGAGTCTTTTTCTTGTTATTGCCTGGGGTAAAACTGATTCTAGTAGAGTCTTTTTCTTGTTATTGCCTGGGGTAAAACTGATTCTAGTAGAGTCTTTTTCTTGTTATTGCCTGGGGTAAAACTGAGTCTAGTAGAGTCTTCTTCGTACTATTGCCTGGAGTAAAACTGATTCTTGTAGAGTCTTCTTCGTACTATTGTCTGGGGTAAAACTGATTCTAGTAGAGTCTTCTTCGTACTATTGCCTGGAGTAAAACTGATTCTTGTAGAGTCTTCTTCGTACTATTGCCTGGAGTAAAACTGATTCTTGTAGAGTCTTCTTCTTGTTATTGCCTGGGGTAACATTGATTCTAGTAGTCTTTTTCGTGCCATTGCTTGCCGTAAAACTGATTCTAGTAGTCTTCTTAGTATTATTGCCTACGGTAAAACTGATTCTAGTAATCATCTTCTTATTATTGCTGCGATAAAACTGAGTTTAGTAGTCTCCTGCGTATTATGGCCTGCGGTAACATTGATTCTATTAGAGTCTTTTTCGTATTACTGCCTGCGGTAAAACTGATTCCAGCAGTCTTCTACATATTATTGCATGCCATAAAACTGATTCTAGTAGTCTTCTTCGTATTATTGCCTGGGGTAAGACTGATTCTAGTAGTCTTCTTTGTATTATTGCCTGCGGTAAGACTGATTCTAGTAGTCTTCTTTGTATTATTGCCTGGGGTAAAACTGATTCTAGCAGTCTTCTTTGTATTATTGCCTGCGGTAAGACTGATTCTAGTAGTCTTCTTTGTATTATTGCCTGCGGTAAGACTGTAAGACTGATTCTAGTAGTCTTCTTTGTAGTATTGCCTGGGGTAAAACTGATTTTAGCAGTCTTCTTCGTATTATTGCCTGGGGTAAAACTGATTCTAGTAGTCTTCTTCGTATTCTTCTATCTCCCTGGAACAACGATATGCTGTTATTTGCAGTCTATGGGGTGAAGAAGTTGGGACACAGTATCGTGTGGGCTAGGGAGGTAGTTATCGGCAGCTATTTGCTCAGTCCTAGATTTAAGCTAAAAAGCAGGGGGATGTGCAATGCTTCTCTATTACACTTCACCATCAATGGGATTACGGCGATCGCTGGCCTGTTGTTAGCCAGGCTAGGCCTGTTACTGCGTGTATCAACGGAGAGGTAGGACAGGGTCTTGGTCAGCTATGGTTAGCCAACCCTGACGGTAGCATATCAGCAGAGATAATCAGAAGTGTAAGATGCAGTTTTACAACCAAAAAAAATAGGAAGAGGTAAAAATGAGACGAAATGATAAAAAAGGCACTGAGACAGGGTTGGACAGACAGTATCATCATCATCATCATCATCATCATGTGCCGTGCCGACTGGCGTTGGCTATTATGCTTCTCCAGAGTACACGATCCTTCATGCAGGCCATCAGCTCAGTTGGTGATCTCCTCTCACACCATCCCGTCAGACTGTCCAGTATCATTTCTCTTGGTCTTCCTCTTGATCTTCTTCCCTCTATTTTTCCTGTTGTTATAATACTTTCAATGCCCCCTCTTCTCATTGCATGTCCTATGAAAGTACATTGTCTCTCTCTCTCTCTCTTATTTTTTTTACAACATTTTTTGTCTCTCCAGCTCTTCTCATACATTCTTCATTAGTTATTTTTGCTGTCCAGGGGATTCGCAACATTCTGCTAATAAACCACATTTCTGCTGCTTCCAATGATTTTTGTGCAGACTTGCCTATTGTCCATGATTCACTTCCATATAACAAGATAGGTTCAATATAGCATTTTAGGACTCGTTTCCTAACATTCATTGATAAGGATGTGTTAGTAAGTAAAGATAGTCCCATAGCAAATGCCGTAGGGGGTGAAGCGTTAGAGACCTCATTATGCTGGGTCATCAGCGTATGAGGTAGGGTGACCAGTTCCTTTCCTCGCTGCCTTTATTTCCCAGATTTTCTCTGGTACCCATTTTACGAGGCTGGGTCGACCTCGGGGCCGTATTGGTCGGAAAAAAAAATCCCGCTCAGCATTTGGTTGCTAGACGAGTGCTCTAACCACTACGCTAGCCGGCCCCAAGGATGTGTTGCATAGTAGAAAGTAACAAAGCAATATTTCGGCTATACACCTTTATTAAGGACGACGAAACAATAATAAAATGAAAATAAAAATAAACACAAAAATGGCACTTAGCTGGCATAATTTCCACTATGGTTCGCCAGCTTGGCCCCATAGCTATTGTTTCTATTCCCTCATTTTTTTGTTTTGTTTCAGCCAGTTCTTTCATCTTGATTCTCTTTGTTACTGGGGTTTATCTAACACACTCGTTTGTCTCATTTTCTAACCATGAGCATCTCTGTTAGCCAGGTGCCATTTTTGTATATATATATATATATATCTTTGCATTGGTAAAAGTATACCATATACTTTCGACTGTCTCATACTTTGAAACTACTTTTGTGCTAAAAACAATTGTTTACTTCTTTTTAATAATGTATACATCAGACATTTGCAGGAGACCATGCGTGTACATTTGTGTTCCAAATTTTGCACCTGCGAAAGACTGACTTTAAACCACGAAATTTCTGTGCTATAACTAGCAGAAGCAGAACAAGAAGAAAAAGAATAAAGAAAGAAAGAAAGAAGAAGAAGAAGGAGAAGAAGAAGAAGAAGAAGAAAAAGAAGAAGAAGAAGGAGAAGAAGAAGGAGAAGAATAAGAAGAAGAAGAAGGATAATAATAATAATAAGAAGAAGAAGAAGAAGAAAAAGAAGAAGAAGGAGGAGAAGAAGAAGAAGGAGAAGAATAAGAAGAAGAAGAAGAAGAAGAAAAAGAAGAAGAAGAGACCAAAGCCCTAATCGTACACAGTTTTTCGCTTTGGTAAACTTGACGGTATTCACTTTCCTGTGTGCTTTCAAGACGATGAAAGATGAATATTTTTATATTTTAAGGACCTTAAAAAGAAATCTACCCCACCCCCTCCTAAATCATCCACTGTGTCCTTAAACCTGGGGTTTATACATGATAGAAGAGGGGAAAGCAAAAGATGGCGTCACAAATTAAGTGAACATTTGCCAGGAGAATTGTTTTGACACAGAGAGAGCTCAAATAACCGTCGGTGATACTTCCGTTTCCTCTATTTGTGGGAGTGTTCAGTTTTTGAACTTTATTTGTTTTTAATTTCAGAAGGAGAAAGGAGGAGGAGAGGGAGGGAAAGAAAGAGAGAGAGAGGAAGAGGAGGAGCCTCCGGAGGAGGAGGAGGGAGAATAAAAGAAAGAAAGGCTTGGTGCTTTCTCTCCAGTTTGTTGTCTCAGCCTATTTTTAGGATTGGAACATTCGTGTACTTCCAATGGTGACATTCATGTACTTCCTATGGTGATATTCATGTACTTCCTATGGTGACATTCTTGTACTTCCTATGGTGACATTCTTGTACTTCCTATGGGGACATTCATGAACTTCCTATGGGGACATTCTTGTACTTCCTATGGTGACATTCTTGTACTTCCTATGGTGACATTCATGAACTTCCCATGGTAACATTCATGTATTTTCTATGGTGACATTCATGAACTTCCTATGGGGACATTCATGAACTTCCTATGGGGACATTCTTGTACTTTCTATAGTGACATTCATGAACTTACTATGGTGATATTCATTTACTTCCTATTGTGATATTCATGAACTTCCAATGGTGACATTCTTGTACTTCCTATGGTGATATTCATGAACTTCCTATGGTGACATTCATGTACTTCCTATGGTGACATTCATGTACGTACTAAGGTGACATTCATGAACTTCCCATTGTGACATTCATGTATTTCTTATGGTCACATTCATGAACTTCCTATGGGGACAGTCATGAACTTCCTATGGGGACAGTCATGAACTTCCTATGGGGACATTCATGAACTTCCTATGGGGACATTCATGAACTTCCTATGGTGACATTCATGAACTTCCTATGGTGGCATTCATTTACTTCCTATGGTGGCATTCATTTACTTCCTATGCGGACATTCATGTACTTCCTATGGTGATATTCATGTACTTCCAATGGTGACATTCATGTACTTACTATGGTGATATTCATGTACTTCCTATGGGGACATTCTTGTACTTCCTATGGGGACATTCATGTACTTCCTATGGGGACATTCTTGCACTTCGTATAGGGACATGCACGTGCTTCCTATGTATTCAGTCAAGTACTTTATATGGGGACATTCATGTACAGTCGAACCCACTTAATATCACATCGCTTTATGTTACAACCGGGATATTGTCACAGAAAGCTGCATTCCAGGCCTACTCCCATAAGCAATTAATGGTCTTTACTTCGGTTAATATCTCCTCGTTTATTGGCACAAATCGCTTAATGCCACCGTATTATTGCACCCGAAAGAGTTAAAGACCCTGCTTTGTATCACAAACAAACTGGGCGAGTCCAAGATATATATATATATATATATATATACATACATACATACATATATCACAAAGCCTTATCAGTTTCGTGACTGATCAAAGAAGGACCCGGCCATTTGATCACAGAGTACATGCCACATCAACCATTTGAACATGTGGGCATAGAAACTCTGGTGATGTGAATGAAAGGTTTACCACAGCAGCCATTTCAAAAGAACCTGATTAAAAACTGGCTTCTTTCAGTCACTATTTCTCTTTTTTATCAAGACGTGGGCGGTGTTAGGTTGGCAATGCGAGTTGGTAGTCAGTCATTCTCCAGTAGTGTACTGTGAATCGTATAGCCAGGAACTTCTCTCTGGTTCTCGTTGTGATAGATAATGGCTATTAAATGTAAACATGTTGATCTGGATTTAAGCGCTAAAATGGATATTCTGAAGCAAGTTGATGAAAAAGTTACAAGAATGGAGATAGTGGATACATTTGGAAATGACGTCTCATCTGTATCGAAATTCATTAAAAAATTAACGAGACAAAATTGAGGGAGACTTTCATTTGTCTTTAGTTAGGTCAAACTGTAAGCGAAGGCGTGCGAGTTCCTACATGGATTCTGAGTGTGCTCTGCTGAAAAGGTTCAAACAGACACGTTCTGCACAGTTGCCTGTGTGCGGTCCTATGATGGTGGAAATTTTATAATGTTTTGCGAAAGAAATGGATATGCCTGACTGTAAGTGTTCGATCAGCTTTCTTGAGCGCTTTAAGAAACGCCACAACATAACACTTAAGGTCGCTTCAGGCGATGCGCCCCGAATTAACATGATGTCGTTAATTATTGGATTTCGCGTTTGTTACAAATTTTGGATCCGTACAGCCCAGATGGCATTTTAACATTAATGAAACAGGCGTGTTTTATAAACTGCTGCTGAATAAAACTTTCTGCTTTCGTGATGAGAAGTGCCACGGTGGCTCTTAACAGCTGCCGTGTGCTGTAACATGTCTGGCACTGAGAAGACATGTTATCGGAAAGTCACGAAATCCGCGGTGCTTCAAAAACATAAAGAGCCTGCCCGTCACTTATAAGGCCAACCAACATCATTGGATGAGAAATGAATTGTAATGGACCCCGCTTAATGTCAACTCCGCTTAATGTCACCAATTTTTTTTCGGTCCCGATGATGTGACATTAAGCGGGTTCGACTGTAATTTATATGGGGACATTCGTGTACTTCCTATAGGGACTTCTTCTTCTTCTTCGTTCGCTTCTACCACCAAGACCGGCCCGTGATCCTACTGAATTTTCTCCCGTGGTCCTCAATAGGTCCTGTGGTCCCCGAAAGGACCACATGAGACCCCCAAGAGGATCATAGGAGGTCCAGGGTATCGCAGGGCTTCAGCCTGTATTCTTGTATTTTAATAAAAGAAGCGGATTGCGTGACACCGTGGTTTTCGTTGCACCAGTTTAATCTAGAGTTGAACTTTCTCACCGGAAAACCTCGACGTGTTTTGGGATACCCGTGTATCCCCGCCGGGTGAGAGGTGGTTGCCCATCCAGTCAAGAGTTGGACTTTCTCACCGGAAAACCTCAGCGTGATTAGGATACGCATACATCCCTGCCAGATGAGAGGCGGTTGCCTATCTAGACTGCTCTAGCCCAGTGTCTCCGACTTCAGCATTTTGTGGTCGTGGCCGCTACCCTTCCTAGTTGTAACCAAGACGGAGCTTTTGTCCAGGAGGACGAATCCTCGCCACTAGTGAGTTTCACCCCCGTATTGAGCCGGTTTAGGCATATTATCTCAGTATGGGCGTGTTTAGGGCATGACCGACCTCTAGAGCGGAGGTACCGTGACTTGAGTAGCCATGAAGTTTCACCCCTGGTTTAAGCCGGTTTAGGCATATTTTACTAGTATGGGTGTAGAACGGACGTGGCCGGCCTCTAGAGCAGAGGTGCCGTGGTATGAGTAGCTCTCGCCGCGAGACCACTGGACATACCGATTAAGCTTAATTTTATCCTTTCCATCACCTTTTCACATCGGCGCCGCGCGGCAGCCCTAAATGCTTTTCATCATTTTCTTCATTGGCCGGGAGGAGTTTCACTCCACGCGCGGCATTCGAAGAGTCTCGCCAGCAGCGTCTTAACCACTTGGTTAAGCCGGTTCAGGCAATTCGCCCGGTATGAGTGTACATGGGACGTGGCCGACCTCCATGGCAGAGGTGCCGTGATTTGAGCAGTCCTGACCTCGAGATTACTTCACTTAGTCCTTTCTTTCACCTTTTCCACAGTGCCGCACGGCAACCCATAATCGCACCTTTCTTCACTGGACAGGAGGAGTCCCACACATTCATATACTTCCTTTGGGGACATTCGTGTACTTCCTATGGAGACATTCATATACTTCCTTTGGGGACATTCGTGTACTTCCTATGGAGACATTCATATACTTCCTTTGGGGACATTCATGTATTTCCTATTGAGACATTCACATACTTCCTACTGCTGTGTATTTTACGTCTGGCTTTGATTTACGCGTTATCTCACGCGAACGCATATCCACACATACACGAACACATACACGCACATATCTATGATTAGAACCGCGGACTCCGGTAGGATGAGCAACCGCCTAACCCAGATAAATAAAATTTAAAGGTAATCATCTCATGCCATGGGCACAACCAGGGGATATGATGTTAGCGTCCATGTTTTCCTTGACTTGTCAGCACATTAGAGGGTGATTGACATGACCGCCTTTCCCTTCCCAGGCTCCAGTAGCAGCCAGGTGCTAATTTCTACAAGTGGGTGACTGGTACGTCTCTGGTTGGATCGAACCACCGCCCACTGCCATGAAAGACTAGCGCACTAACCACTTTGCTACTCAGACGCCCTTAGCCACAAGAGGACAACGCGCAGTCAGTCCTGTTCGAGTTAACGGCCTCTCTCTCTCTCTCTCGCTCTCTCTCTCTCTCTCTCTCGCTCTCAACATTTAAGTGTCCAGGGCACATGGGACCTCTGTGAGGGTTCTCTCTTCGCCTTTTTTCCCCTCCCCTTCTTGCCCAGATGAGTCCATGTCTCCTTTGGTCTACACCTACTCCTGTTCCCTTGAGGTGTCTATCATCATCATCATCATCATCGCTTTTCACTCTCTTGAGAGCACAGGTCACGGATAAAGGCTCTCCAGTCATCCCTGTTCTTGGAATTATTCTCTGCTTCCTTCCATGTGTATCCCTTGTTCTCTGAGCACTGTCATAACTTCTCTTCTCCAGGTAAGTCTAGGTCTTCCTCGTTTTCTATTTCCTTGAGGATTCCATGTCAGTGCCTGTCTTGCTATGCTGGTGTCGGGTTTTCTCAGTGTGGCCAATCCACCTTCACTTCCTAGACATGATTTGTAAGTTCATTGGTTCTTTTCTTGCCCTTTCCCAGACCTCCTTGTTCCTGATCTTGTCCATCTCAGCCGGCGCTATTTTTGATAATTCGTTTACTATTATTCTCCTTTCTTTCAAGTCTAGAGCGTCTTTTTGTAATCTTTATCATAGCTAACCATACAACCATGAACTCCATCACTTCGCAGCGCCCAAGTCTCGGTTTACCAAACTTTTGATGAAACAAAAAGTTACGAGACAAGACGAGGCTGAGAGAGGATTAACGCTAACCCCGCTTGCGAACAGGTCCGGAATATTGACGCTCACTAGAAGCTCGCGAATATTGTTGGCTTGAGAGGAAGCTGCGAAAACGTGCTTGACACAGACGCACAAGTTGTCACTACATGACACCAATGTGCTGACGTTAAAAAAAAAAAGAAGACCCTGTAGTGTTTCCTTGTGGTGCTGTTTGTGATCCCCAACGCAACCTAATGAAAGGATCGGGGTAGGGGGTAGGGGGGGGGAAGTGAAGAGATGCCCACTAGCAGGTCTGTCTCCGAGGGGGTCGTGGTTAGCCAGGTCAGTTTCTATCTGGCCCCCGGAAAGCAACTTTCATATACGTAATCAAATAAAAGAAGGGGCCAGGGAAGGGGAAAACTGCTTTCAGTAGCTTAGGCTCAGGGAGTACAATCCTAGCTCGACCCCTTCCCTCTCTCTCTCTCTCTCTCACTGGGCCTGTCAACTTCTGTTGGAGGCAGTTAGCAAAGTTACTCTTCGATAGTCACTAGAACGGGGAGCAGGCAGAGCAGGCAAGGGCATGCCATGAGAGTTACGACGCTGATTTGGTAAGCAAGTGCTCACAGATATAGGCAGACACTGCTACGTTGTGGAAAGAAGGGCTAAAATGACGGAGGGAAAACAAAATTTGACTATTATAACGAAACAAAAAGTGTGACTTCAACTTTCCCTTTGTCTGAGTGGCGAAGTGGTTAGTGCACTGGTCTCTCATGCTAAGGTTGGGGGTTCGAATCCGGCCGGCGGCACCCCAGTCACCCAGCTGTAGAAATGGATACCCGACTTCTTTTGGAGTTGGGGAAGGAAAAGGCAGCCAAGCGTGATACTGACCATATCACCCTCTAGTGTGCTGACAGGTCAAAGAAAATATGGGCACTAACACCATATCTCTACGTGCCTTTAAGGCATGACAGGGTTACCTTTACTTTTTTACTATATATATATGTGTGTGTATGTGTGTGTATATGTGTATGTATGTATGTATGTGTACAGATGACTCAACAACAGCCAGTCTCATGGGTGATCAGGAAAAGGAGATGGACATATGTTGGTCACGTGATGAGAAGAAATGATCAGAGAATCCCAAAACAAGCTATCAAGTGGAACACAACAGGCCAAAGAAAAAGAGGCAGACCGCGTGAAACTCTGAAGAGGACATTGTTAAGACAGGCCAAATTAACAGGCATAAAATCCCTTGATGAGGTTGAAAGACTCGCCGAAAACAGGAAAAACTGGCGAACTACTTTTGCGAGCCCTATGTGACGTTTAACGGCACGGAAAGGATATATATATATATATATATATATATATATATATATATATATATATATATGAAGATATGTATGCGTGTGTATGGTACGCCGTGGCGGTGGAGTGGTTTGCACACTCGCCATAAGGTCCTTGGTATCAATTTCACACATGGGCAGAATTTTGGGGCGTTGATTGGTGCCAACCTTGCCTCAAAAAATGGGTACCTGGGGCAGAACAAGAATACTGTTCCGACGAAGAAATACTGCGGTTACTCTTTCTCGATTGTCGCGCATAAAAGTAAAGCCTTGTCACTGAGTTTGGGAAAATGGCGCAACAAAAAGTGTCAGGGCATCGTGCATGTATTGTTGTGCAATGATGTACCCCCGACCTAGTACCAGCTGCGCTCTAAATTCTCAACTATTCCCCCTCCCACCCTTTTCAATATCATGATGCTCTCCCCTTCAAAGCCTCTTAAATGCAGTTACGAATGCAGCCCGTATGAGCATATCGTTCACGTGGATGTCTGCACACCCAGATCCTACCATCATGCATTTCCATCACGAATCTGGACTTGTCTGAGAACAAGACGGACTGCCAACGCCCCACAAAGGCCCTTCTGACGTGAACATTTGCCCATTGAAGTCTGTTCTGGATGTGGCGTGGCTGAAAATCAAGGGCATCGGAGAGGCTGGCGTAGACGTACGTCTGCTTCTCTCAGACGGCGTAAAACACTGTTCAGCGAAACGTGTCCGTCATTCAGTAATGCATTTATGGTGTCAAGTCTTTGATCATGATGGAAACGGTACCGTAAGTGAACAACTGGAATAAATCAATCCTGCCTTTTCGTGGTCACCCTTGGTCTTCCAGTTCTTGGACGGTCTCTGGCCACGCCTGTGGGCCGAAAAGGTTGCAATCCATAGACTGCTAGTCGGGAGATTTTAAACATCCGCGCCAAAGTTGCAGTTCTTATCCCGACGTCAAGACAGCCGGTAAACTGATTTCATCCTGATTCTGTAAGGCGTGGCGTGATGACAAAAAAAATCAATTAATTCAGATCAAATAATGATGAATTTAGCGAGATGACTTAATCTTTAGAAAGTAAAGTAAAAAGTACATTTTGAATGTACGCGTATTTCTTACATCCTTCCCGTGCCGTTAAACGTCACATATGGCCCGCATGGTAGTTCGACAAGATGTCCTGTCTTCGGTGAGTTTTTCAACCTCATCAAGGCATGTTATGCCCACTGAATTGGCTCCTCTTAACAATGTCCTCTGTAGAGTTTCACGTGGTCGACCCTTTTTTTTTTCTTCGCCCTGTTGTGTTCCATTTGATAGCTTATTTGGGGATTATCTGATTGTTTCTTCTCATCACATGACAGACATATGTCCATCTTCATTTTCTGATCAACAATGAGACAGGTTGTTGTTTGCTCATCTGTCTTATCTCTGCGTTGTTCTTGAATTCATTCCACTTTATACCAAGTATTTTCCTTAGGGATTTGTTTTCGAAAGAGTCTAATTTCTTGTCTATTTCTTTAGTTGTTTTCCAGCTTTCACATGCATAAATGAGGGTGGATATCACATTTGAATTGAATAATCTTAACTTGGTTTTTGTGCTTATAACTTTTGAATGCCATATGTTCTCAAGATTCTTGAAGGTCAGTGCTGCTTTGGCAAATTCTAACTTCTCTTCTGGTGTCACCATTGTGTTCTATATAGCTGCCGAGATATGCAAAATGGTTTACTTCTTCAACAGCTGTTCCTTCTGCGTATATTTGTCCTTCGTCGTTAATGAGAACCTTCATTATTTTTGTTTTATCCTTGTTAATTTCAAGGAAACTCGCATCAAATTCAATCCAGCATCGAGGATACGCGTATTTTATAGGTCAGAAACCCGGGGGGGGGGGGGGGGGGGACCATACATTTCAAGTGATATCATAATGTGAGCAGTTTTCAGTGACAGATGAGAAGTGAATAATGTTCACGCATTTACCATTTTCATGGATTAAATTGTACTCACTACATCGAAACTGAGTGAGTCGTTTTCAAAATATGCTTTTTTTTTTCAAAAATGTTACTTTCATGTGTTAGACAGTATATAGAAGGTAATGGAGCAACTTCATTCAATATTATGAGAGTTGGTCACGTGAGTTAAATGCTAACATGTCGGGGCCACTAGGTGAATTCTATTTTGTGTAGATTTTGACAAAAAAGAAACAGTAGTTGGCATTTTATTTTGTGTAGAGGTTTGGACTAAAAACAAAAACTCTTTCTCTGTGTAAAGAGTTGGACTAAAAATAAACATAAAATATTCAATTTTGTGTAAAGATCTGGAAAAAAAAAATACGAACATTAACTATAAATGAGAGATAAAAGCAATGACGACTGCGGTAAAGCTGGTTCTAGCAATAAAGGTAGACAGAGGTGTGTGGTTCAGTTTTAGAGAAAAGACAGAAAGAGTGAGGAAAGTAAGTAAACAGTAAAGGTAACCCTATCATGCCTTAGAGGCACATAGGGATATGGTGTTAGTGCCCATATTTTCCTTGACCTGTCAGCACACTAGAGGGTGATATGGTCAGTATCACGCCTGGCTGCCTTTTCCTTCCCCAACTCCAGAAGAAGTCGGGTACCCATTTCTACAGCTGGGTGACTGGGGTGCCGCCGGCCGAATTCGAACCCCCAACCTTCGCCATGAGAGACCAGTGCACTAACCACTTCGCCACTCAGACACCCAGTGAGGAAAGTGGGAAGAAACAAGAGTAGCAGAATGATGAACACGTATAAAATGAACATCATACAACATTCCAACAGTTCAGAAAAAAACGCCTTTTTCCAAGTACCACATACAGAAAAAACACAACAGATAAAAATATGAAAAAAAAAACAAAACACCTGACTTTTTTCCTGTCCTCCTTCCAAAAAAAAAAAAAAAAGGATCACTCAAACCTCAGAACAGAATTTAGAACTTTTTAAAACATGATCATTTCAAAAAGGGCTAAAGTAAGGAATTGTGATGCTCCTTAAACGCTTAATTTCTATTAATAATTTAATTGGTGACAAAATTGTGACATTTCTTGCAGCCTAAGTTCTATTAATAATTTAACTAATAAGGAACTGTGACATTTAACTTGTAGCTTAATCTTTATTAACAATTTAACTAGTAAGAAATTGCGATGTCCCTTAAATTTATAGGTTTAATTTCTATTAATAATTTAACTACAAATGAATGGGGCACCTGAGTGGTGCAGTGACTCTCACTTGGAGGTCACTGGTTCAAATCTAGCTGTAGAAATGGGTACCTGACTCCTTCTGTGTAAGCAAAGGCAGACCATATCACCCTATAGCATACCATCAGGTCAAGGAACATATGGTCACTAATGCCATATACCCCAGTGCCTGTATGGAATAACAGGTCTAGGTTTTGATGAACTGTTATTCTCTTTCTCTGTCATCATCATCATCAGGTGCCATGCTGACTGGCATTGGCTATTATGTTTCTTCACAGCACCTGATCCTTCATACATACCTCTCGCACCATCCAGTATCATTTCTCTTGGTCTTCCCCATTCCTATGAAGGTACACTGTCTCCCTCATATTTTTCTGACAAGATTTTTGTTTGGTCTCTCCAGCTCTTCTCATACATTCTTCACTAGTAATCTTTGCTGTCCAGGGAATTCACAACATTCTTCTGACAGAAGCACATTTCTGCTGCTTCCAGTGATCTCTGTACAGACCTGCCTATTGTCCATGACTTGCTTCCATATAATAGGCTCAATATAGCAATTTAGGACTCGTTTTCTAACATTCGTTGATAGGGATGCATTGTATGCAGGAAACTCTCTACTGCAGAGAGCGGAACAACAACAACACAACTCCTTCAGATCATCAGAGGATGATCATCCCTCAGCCCTAGTAATCTCCTGACACTCTAAGCGGGGTGGGGCCCCTCTGGGGTCATGACTCCCAGAGGTCCCGTTTTTTTTTGTTTTTTTTTTGTCCTGGGATTGAACCCATGATCTTCCAGCTGGCACTGCACTTTGAAGTGCATCTTTAGCAATTTAGCTACAGAGGACTGGTATTAGTTGTGACAAACGAAATCATTTACATTCTCAATGCTTGTTTCGCATACTCCACAGCCAGCATGAGGCCTTTTCTGCTCCAAATTTCTGTTCTGCGTTTCCTATTTAAAGTCACTTACTCAGCAAAACACATTCCTCATCAGTCTAGAGTACAACAACATGAGAACATGTAAACAATATATAACAGTGAACATAGAATCTTAAACTTTTTAAACCTCAAATAAGACAATAGTCCACAGACTAAATCTTTTATTCAACTATCATATATATTTACACAAAAACAACCAAAAACACAAAACCTGTTTCCAGTAAGGTTACACCTTGTGTACAATATCTCTTTCTAATCATGAGAGGTATAAAAATATTTTTAGCCTCATTTTTCTTCATCTGTCAATCTATCTATGAAAGATACGGCCATACTCGGATCTTAAAATCAAAAGTGGCTTCCTGCATTAAGGTTATGCTAGTGCTGCTAAGATACGGCCATACTCGGATCTTAACATCAAAAGTGGCTTCCTGCATTAAGGTTATGCTGGTGTGCTGCAGCACAAGTTTGGATATTACAAGTGCTAAACAAATCTTATAACTGGCAGAATGGATATATACAAATGCATAAAACTATTAACCCTTTGTAAGCAGCAGAAAAGAAAAAGTGAGATGATTGAGTGATATTTTTTTGTTCTGATCTTCAGTTAAACTGTAAAAAAAATGTTAAAATCTTGTTTTTGCAAATAAACCTGAAAAGCTGTTTACTGCACGGGCAAAGATAAAGTATTATCAAGCAACCCTGCCAGATT
The DNA here is from genome assembly GCA_009760885.1 of Achatina immaculata. NCBI lineage: Eukaryota > Metazoa > Mollusca > Gastropoda > Stylommatophora > Achatinidae > Lissachatina > Lissachatina immaculata. The sequence continues at coordinate 32,481,004 of CM019699.1, read as the reverse complement.
TGTCTATGCGGGTCATAAACCTTAACTTCACACTCTTCACTCACTCATTTGCCTGTCTCATGCGGAACTTTGCCTCCCTAACAGCTCTCTTCACTCTATTAGATCATACAACCTCTCTGGTTTCACTGCGACTTGAGAAACTATTAATTAGTCACTTCACACAGAGGACAATAATGGCCATAAAAGCATCTATAATTCTATCCAAAACTCATCTTCAATACAAACTTGAAAGAAAAAAAATTTTAGTCAATATTATTAATCACTTATTCAAATGAAACTATTCACATTTCTGGACACAATTTGTTAATTTTCAACAAATTTTACATGTTGGCTGACATACACAACAAAAAAAAAATAAATAACCAGGCAAACTGTATTGTTTGTCATCCTCAAAGGGTTAAGCTTGAATCTGAGTACTTGAAATAAAATTTTTAGTTTTCACCTATAATTCTCATAAAGGGAGGCTAAAGAAACATTACTCCTGAGGCAGATACACCAGCAGTTACCCTTCTTGAAGCAGGGGAAGCCACAAACATGACCTATGTCGTAGAGATCCCATGACATTCTCACAGATACTCTGATGCAGAGATGCTTTAACCTCCATAAACCGAGGCCTAAATTCTAAAACTACATTCTCTGTTTGGGGACAAATATGTTAATTTCTGTACAGAAATTGTGACTTGACTGCAATAACTAAACAACAGTCTGGCAATAACCGAGCTACATTTCATGTACCTTTACTGCCCACTCAATCACTCATTCTTCAAGCATTCATGTCCAGCTACCCCAGTATTTGTGACAGAATTCCTACACAAGCCATTCTGTGAAAGAAGTCACGAAACCAAAAAGGAAATAAAAATACACCAGAATGTCAGCAGAAGATGATCAAATGATGATTTCCTGATCTCCTAACTCTTCATCTGTTGGCAGCTCAATCTGATCAGCTTTCACGTAGTCTGGGTCAACGAGGGGCAGACCCAGTCTTTCTCTGCGCTCCAGCTCCAAATAAGCTTCCCGTTTAGCCCAGTCTTGGAACCTGGCACATGTTAAGCAACAGATAATTAAGACGTGAATCAGTGAATCAGAGTTTAAAAAATGCAGGAAAATCTAAGTCAAAGAAAGTTGAAACAAAAAAAAGCATGACTCACATCTTAATTTAACAGCAGGCAAACGTGAACTTAAACATCGCTTAAGTTTTCATTAAAAAAAAAAAAAATCACTTGAATAAACATATTTATTACAACCTACAGGTATATCAGAAAACAAATTTTATAAACAATTATTTGTAACTCACAAAAACAAAAAAAAAACACAGGAAAAGAAAATACGGTAATAAATATATTACTATTACCCAAATCTGTTATTTTTTCCAATGACACTTTCCACCCCCGCACCCCCCTTTCACAAGAACAAACATCAAGAACCTGATGTAAAAGCATACAACTGCAACTGAAAGTTCCATTAGGGAAAACAATTTTTCATGCCCACTCGTACAACTCAACCCCCACCCCAAATTCTCACTCAGTGTGTGACAACTCAGGTGAGGATAATACTTACCTCGTGACCATTAAGACACTGTTTTCTTAACAATTCCGATGTAACTATTTTCTTAACAATTCCGATATAACTATTTAAATTATTTTCTTAACAATTCCGATATAATTATTTTCTTAACAATTCCGATATAACTATTTTCTTAGTAATTCCGATGTAACAGTTTTCTTAACAATTCCAATATAACTATTTTCTTAACAATTCCAATATAACTATTTTCTTAACAATTCCGATACAACTATTTTCTTAACAATTCTAATATTACTGTTTTCTTAACAATTCCGATATAACTATTTTCTTAACAATTCCGATATAACTATTTTCTTAACAATTCCGATATAACTATTTTCTTAATAATGTGATTTAATTTGATATAGTCACTACTGTTGAAGGGAAACCGTCCCCTCGCTAGGCATGTCTTTTGAGTGACCAGTGATGAAAGGTATCGCACAATAGAGGTTTAGCTGTGAATATCTAAATATCTAATAGGATCCCTGGCTATTTTTTTCCATCTATCTCTCACTTCTCTCTCTCTCTCTCTTTCTCACACACACACAAAACACACCCACATGCAAACTGTCATAACTTCATTTCTTTCTCTTCTTCTCCTCTTTCCTTCCTTCCTTTCTATCTCTCATTCACTCTCTATATACAGATATCTTTCTCTCTGTCTCTCTTTATTTCTCTTCATCATTCTTTCTGTTTCTTTTTCTCTCAATTTCTTTCTCTTTCACTCACTTATATGCACACCCCACAAAAAATACCCTAACTTCACCTATAAAACAAACAAACAAACAAACTCACATGTAATCGGGCATGTATTTTACGATGAAGCACCCCCAGCAGAAGCAGACTGTCACACCAAAAAACAAGACCAAATGCTGCTGGAACCAATCTGCATCGCGATCACCTGGCTCATAACCATATGACGTCCAATTCTATCAACAAAATAAGCCCCATTAGTTCATAATTGAAGCAATGCCTTATAAAGATTTACAAAATCATAACACGACATAAAATAAAGTATTCAAGATAATACAATATCTTGCTGTACAATGCTGGCTATCCAAAAGGGGACACATTTTTTTGGTCCCATTTTCCAATACAGGCATACTATCATATAAACAGGACTCACTTTTCTCTAAGTGAATATACTGAACTTTTATGCCTTCTACACACTGAAAGCTGTACATACAGTTTGCTCTATTGTACTGTGCCTTGCAAATAAAAATCTCTCTCTCTCTCTCTCTCTGAACCTTAAGTGGCCAAAGTACGTGGTCTTCTGCAAGGGTTTTCCACAAATGGCTGTCCTTTGCCTTTTTTTCCGTTCTTGCCCAGGTGAGCCCTCTATTACTCAACATCCTCTCTGTTGTTCCTCTCTATGTCTCCTTTGGTCTACCCTTACTTCCGTTCCCCTGTGGTATCCATCTTAGTGCTACATCTGGTAGTGAGTCATCAGTTATCCGAAGCACATGTTCCAACCATCGCCAGCATCCCTCCTCAATAATTACTGCCAGTGGCTTCATCTGCATTTCTGCCAACAAGATGTTATCTCTTATGAAATAAAAACAATAGCGGCTCATCTAATCTTAGAAGGTGGTTCTGAATTAAGCATAAAAAACCTCTTTATGGAAGAGAATCCTTCTGTTAAGCAGCTTCTGCAATGGCTGATTCCACCAGTATCTGATTGTGGCAGTAAAGTACGTACACCAAACTGACCCCAAACTTTTTTTATCTGTCATACACCAGATATGAATCATTCACAGATGGCTCACTTTCACTAACTCTCAATTCTCCCAAAAATTGATTCTGATTTTGATTATTCTATTTTTATACTGCCAGACTTCATACATGCTATATTTCCACTGACTTTTGACTCCACCCAAAAATAATTCACACTTTTGACTTCTTAACTCCAACGAAAAGCCACACAACTCATCAAGAAATTTAGCTAAGTCGTGCTATATCAAGAAACTAAGCTAGGTGATATTTGATCAAGAAACTAAGCTAGATAATGTTAGATCAAGAAACTAAGATAGGCAATACCTGATGAAGAAACTAAGCTAGATAATGCTAGATCAAGAAACTAAGCTAAGTAAAGCTAGATCAAGAAACTAAGTTTGACAATGCTAGATCAAGACACTAAGCTAGGTAATGCCAGATAAAGATATTAAGCAAGATAATGCAAACCCTGCCAGCACCTGATGATGATGAGTAAAGAATTTTAAGTGGCGTGGAAATATAACTTTTATGAAGGAGCCTAAGCCAAAGGTCAAGTGGAATAACCCCACTGCTCTGGTAGCTGCTAAAAACTGCTTTGCTGCACACCTTCTTTTTATTGTTAATTTTATCAACAATTAATTAGTGCAATCAAGCATAGTAATAAACAAGTTATGTACTTCTATACACATTAAGTATATAACTACAAGGTAGCATGTTCCACAAATTATTATTCAACTAACACAATATGGGCATCAAAGACCATCAAACCAGAACCAAACTTAGACTCTTTAATACAGATGTAAAGACTTCCCTACTATATGGCTCAGAAAAATGGGTGATGACTAAGATAGAAACTTCATGAACTACTGCTTGTGGAAGATTTTAAACATTACGATGGCACAAGAAGATCAGGCACGAGGAGATCTGGGAAAAAGCAGGACAAGAGACCATGAGCCTACAGATCACGTCTAGAAAATGGAGGTGGAGTGGCCACACACTGAGGAAACCAGACACCAGCGTAACAAGACAAGTGGAATCCTCAGGGCAACAGAAGTCAAGGAAGACAAAGAACTACCCAGAGAGGAGGAACAATGAAAGTACCCAGAGACAAGGGTTACATATGGAATGAAGTGGAGAATAAAGCCAAGAATAGGGACGACTGGACAGCATATAATCCGTGGCCTATGCTGAAAGAGAAAAGGGCAGTGATGATGATGATGTGCCACAGCGGCAGAAGAAAAAAGCTAGATTAAAAAAAATTCTTCATGATCTGCTAACACTGTAAATGTTTCCTCCCTTTCAAAAACACATATTATTCTCTCTCAGAATCTAGTATCATTAAACTAAACAATTTTCTTTCTGTCTATAAACTTAGTACAGAAAGGTAGAGAGAGAAAGGGTGACAATGTTTAACCTTCAGACTCATGTCTTGAGATTTACTTTTTAGTATGATAAACTGCTAAAAATTCAACAGAAAAAAAAATTAATTTTTAGCAACAATCTAGATGCTGAAAGTGAAGAATCGTATTTGTAAACCTACCTCTTCCTTATCTACACTTGTATCGGCGAAACGCTCTGTCAATTTTTTCAACTCTGCCGACTTTTCCATAGGCTGAACCGTTGCCCCGACATCCTTATTCTTCTGCGAAGTAGAAATTGACGCTTTCTGGTGCAGAAGCGGTACCACCAAGTTTCTGGCAGGACGTACGTTGGTTAGAATTTGCAAGACCCGACCTTGTCGAGTTAACGACCTCAACATCGCGGCCATTTTTGCTTAAGTGGAGCTCTTCTGTGCGTTAGGGCGGGTATAAAACATGTACCGGACTGTTTGCACACGAAATAAAAGTAATAATTATTTCAACATCGATGCCATAACAATTGGAGGTTATGAAATAGATTAGTTATGCTGATGATACAGTATTACTGTCCACAACACAAAATGGAATGGAAAGCCTAATTATGTCAGTTCGTAAGAATAGTGAAGAGCAAAACCTCTGTCTTAATGCGAAGAAAATTAAATTGATGACAAATAACGAAACAAATAAGGCAGGTGAAATATGTATTATTGAGGACAAATTGGAAGAGATGGAGAGTTTTGAATAACTTGGATCATTAATAACTAATAATGGAGATACAATGAGGGAAATTAAAAGGAGGACATTTATCGCTCTTCAAAAAATTCAGTTCAATTCAAGTGCCATGCCGCGTGGCGTATTTCTCTCCACAATTCCCTGTCTTTAGATTTGATTATGAGATCCGCCCACACTAACAGCCCGTCCAGTAACTTCTCTCTGTGTCTTCATCTGTCTCTTCTTCCTTCAATTTTTCCAGTTGCCACAATGTGTGTTCTAATTTTCCTCTTCTCAGGAAATGTCCTATAAATCTCGCTTATCTGCATCTGATCTTTGCTATAATTTGCTTTTTAACTCCAGCCTTTTTTTTTTGTTTTTTTTTGTTCAGGCTGAGACCTTTACTTTTACTTTCACGAACCACGATGTCCAGAAGAACCTGTAGCTCCCTTTCACTTTTAGCAATCAGAACTGTGTCGTCTGCATATCTTAAGTTATTAAGGTTGTACCCGCCAACTGATATTCCTGGCAATGTCTCTATATTTTTAATTATATTTTCACTGTACAATGAGAAGAGGTCAGGAGATAGAACACATCCTTGTCTCACCCCCAAATGTATGTCTTGGAATGCTCCTATTTGGTTCTCAACCCTCATTGCTGTTGATTGCTGCCAGTTTATGTTTTTGATAAGTTTCAGATCTTTCCCATTTATGTTGATATCTTCCAGCATTCTTATAATTTCTGTGTGTCTCACTTTATCAAATGCTTTACTGTAGTCTATGAAGCATAAGTATAGGTTCTAAGGACTGTAATAGCCGGAGGTGGGGTGAAGGATAAACTCTCCACTTCAATTAAATGTCTCCAAGGCGTGGGTCTCAAATAGCCTCTGACAGTCCAAGTCCATCTCCTGGCCTTCTCGTGGCGGAACTGTTTAAACTGACAGGAGAAGGGGCGAAAGGCGAGTATTTGGCGCCCGAAAACCAAATGCTTCGGGTAGACGAGACTCGTTAGTCTTGGTTGGTAGCTCATCTAGGAGAAGGAAAACTCTGATTTCAAACCTCCTGCTGCCTTGTAGGGTAGGCTCTGGCCAGAGTCAAAGGTTAGTGGAGTAAACCATAAACAAACCAGTGGAAAGCAAGGGGAAACCAACACTATACATTCCCAAGAACAGTCATGACAATCCACAATTCTTTGAATCACAACGACGTTAATGAGGGTTCCAGTGGAACCACCTCGTCCAGTAGAGACCATCATTGCGACAGGTGATACCAGATCATCAACCAACTACTGTACGCAAAGAAAACAAAAGCAACACCACAGTAGTCGCAACATGGAACATTAGAACATTAACAGAACTTGGAAAACTGGAAAACATCGAACAAGAAATGAAAAGAATGGAAATTAACATCCTTCGTTTATGTGAAATGAGATGGACTGGAGCAGGAACCAGAGATCATAAAGACTTCAAAAAAAAAAAAAGAAAGAAAAGAAATAACTAAAGAAGCTGTGGAGAGGAACAGACAGAATTATAAAAAATAAGATTTTAAAGGGCATGCATCTTTCCCATCGCAACATATGCCTGTGAGACCTGGACACTTAACAAAACAGTTGAGAAACACATAAATGTCTTTGAATGTAAATGCTACAGAAGAGTTCCTCAAATATCATGGACACAGAAAAGAACAAATATATCCATATTACCAGAACTTAATATTGAAGAAGGCTGGTTAGTAAAGAGGATTAAAGAGAGAAAATTTAAATATTTTGGACACATTAAACGTCATGATAATCTAGAGAAGACCGTCTTGGAAGGGTACATAATGGGAAAAAGAAAAAGAGGAAGACCAAGGCGAAGATGGCTGCAAGACATCGTTGATGATCTGCAAATGGATGCATCAGCAGCAGGCCATCTTGCTTACAACTGAGAGACCTACAGGAGAGCTGCTAGTTCCACAAGAGACATGAAAATGACTGACTGAGTTAGGAATTTAGTCTAGGGTAATATACATGAACAAGTTAAGGGTGAAGACACTGTCTATTTTGGCATTTGGCGAACCATAGCTGATATGCTAGCTTTAGGGTTGGCGAACCATAGCTGATATGCTAGCTTCAGGGTTGGTGAATCATAGCTGACATGCTAGCGTCAGTGTTGGCGAACCATAGCTGACCAAGACTCTATCCACATCTCCATTGGTGGCCCTAGTAATAGACATAGCCTGGCAAAAGGGGCAAGGATTGCTATAGTCCCACGGATGGTGGTGGAGTCTGCTAAAGAAGTATTGTAAACCTTCTTTTTAGCTGTACTAAGATTCTGGAAAAAATGGCCACCATAACCAGCTCCCATGCCAGCACGATGCAATCAGCTGTAAAGAACACTCAGTTCCAGGGAGAAAGAAGAAGAAGAAGAAAAAGAAGAAGAAGAAGAATGCGATGTGATAAAATAGCAGGACTTTCTAACGAGAACACAGGGAGCATAACACATATCCAAGGGAAATAACAAATAAATTTCATTCCCTCCCTCCAGACCTTTCATCCTATACTTTATAATCAATCAACTACGAGTCGAAATTGCTGATGAAATTTTAACTGATGCTTTCATGTATTAAAAGAAATAATTTTCACAGATTTTTACTGTAAATGTAATATATAAAATGCACTCTTCATGTAATGTATTTTGTTATAAAATATTTCTTTTAAAAACATTTTAGAACAAAATTTCAACTTCTAAATAAGATTGAACTCTTTCCCCTCAAGAATTATTTTCAAATATTAGCCATGAATCTAGAAATCCATTGTACACTCTACGTTACTATTTGCTGCCGAAACATGGCGAGACAGTTGGAGAACAGATAGCAGAGTGAGAGGATTTGAAGAAAGATGCTTTAGGATAATTGTAAGAACTGACTGGGTAGAACGCGTGGCAAACGAGGACATAACTAAACGAACGAACACTGAGAACATTACTAAAGAGGCCAAAAGACGAAGATGGAAATGATTGGGCCACATTCTATGAATATAAAAAAAAACACACAAGACACCTCTTTACCGCCTTGACTTGGACACCTCAAGGGAGAAGAAAGAGGGAGAGGCCACTAGGAACGTGGAGACGCACAGTGCAAGAAGAATTTAAGGAAGCAGGAAAGACGTGGTTTGAGGTGTTGGTCACTTGATAAGAAGAAATGATCAAAGAATCCCAAAACAAGCTATCAAGTGGAACACAACAGGCCAAAGAAAAAGAGGTAGACCGCGTGAAACTCTTAAGAGGACATTGTTAAGAGGCCAAATTAACAGACATAAAATCCTTTGATGAGGTTGAAAGACTCGCTGAAGGCAGGAAAAATTGGTGAACTACTTTGCGAGCCCTATGTGACGTTTAACGGCACGGGAAGGATATAATATATATATATATATATATATATATATATATATATATATATATATATATATATACTCTATCAGTGTTATTTTGGAGCGAAGTAATCAAACAAAATGTTTCCTTTCTTTTCTTTTGTCTCTGAGAACTAACCATTTCTTTTACGTCATTTAACTTTCTCTGGTGTTTCTTTTGTCATGCTTTGGGTGGGCATAAAACTTGGACATTTGGGCGCAGAGACTGTTGGAGAACTTGCAATGCTGTCCTTAAATATGAAAATATACTTTCACTGTACTGAGCATTGAAAGTTAAAAAAAAAACAAAGATAAAATCCCCGTTTCCTTGCCATTAAGGCATACAGGGGATACTGAGTTAGGCCCGTACTTCCAAGACATGAAAGTATGATGTGGTCAGTATCACAGCATACACCTTCCCAGAGTTCTGTGGTACTCATTTGTTCTTGACGCCTAAGCTTACAACTATTCAGCTTGTTGGGGCACCAACGGCCTGGTGATATCAGGTCCGACAGGGATATCAGGTCATGAACCGTCCAAGTGGATGGATAGGAAGTACTCTCCCTCTCTCTCTCTCTCTCTCCCTCTCTCTCTCTCTCTCCCTCTCTCTCTCTCTCTCTCTCTCCCTCCCTCTCTCTCTCTCTCTCTCTCTCTCCCTCTCAACTTTCAACCTTAAGTGCCCAGGGCACATGGGGCTTCCGCAAGGGTTTTCCACAAACGTCTGTTCTTTGCCTTTTTTTTCTGCTGTTGCCCAGGAGAGTCCTCTATTGCTCAACATTCTCTCTGTTGTTCTTCTCCATGCCTCTTTTGGTCTACCCTTACTTCTGTTCCCCTGTGGTGTCCATCTTAGTGCTATTTTTTTGGTAGTGAGCTGTCAGTCATTCGGAGCACATGTCCCAACCATGGCCAGCATCTTTCCTCAATAATTGTTGTCAGTGGCTTCATCTGCATTTCTGCCAATAAGATGTTATTTCTTTCTGTGTTTGGACAAAATTTTTGTGAAGTTAACAGGGAAAAAAGAGTCCCCACAGCAAGAACTTGAACCCGATACCATCGGATTAGCGGTAGTAGACCGAGTTGAATTTTGAGAGTAAAAAAGTTCAAAAGGTGTGGCTGTTGTCGTGTAATCTAGCGAAGGCAATGGTATCTTATATTTAGTCTGTGTTACAGCCAGAAGAAGAAGAAAAAGAGAAAGAGGAAGAGTCAAGATACGTTTTTTTAAAAACTTTTGTCTTGTTTTTTTTTTCTTCCTTGTTTTTGACTTTGCTCTAGATTCCCCATTCCACCCCAACGTCTAGGATGTCACTTTCCACTTGGCACTGTCTTTGGCCAGATGCTCGAATGAATGGTTAACGATAGATAATCTTACACGGATCTGTTACAGATGTTCCGTTCTACAGTTTCATCCTTTTCCTTCTAGAACGGCGGTTCTTAATTTTTGTTCTTCTTGATCCTGGACCCCCCCCCCCCCCCCCCAAACCACATATATATAAAAAGTAAAGCAATAAATCCTTACATCCTTCCCGTGCCGCTAAACGTCACATAGGGCTCGCATGGTAGCTCGCCAAGATTTCCTGTTTTTGGTGAGCTTTTCAACCTCATCAAGGGATGTTATTACTATTAAACCGGCCTCTCTTAACAATGTCCTCTTTTAGAGTTTCACGTGGCTGACCTCTTTTTCTTCGGCCTTTTGTGTTCCACTTGACAGCTTGTTTTGGGATTCTCTGGTTGTTTCTTCTCAGCACATGATCGACGTACGTTCATCTTTTTTCTGATCAACCGTGAGACAGCTTATTGTTGTGTGCTCATCTGCCTTATCTCTGCGTTGTTCTTGAGTTCATTCCACTTTATGGCAGTAAATATAACTGAGAGGTTAATTATATTTTTGTTTTAAATCGAGCCAATTCATTTGCTAGCCCGAGGACCCTCAGAATCCTTCCGTGGACCTCGGAACCATTGTTCAGAAATTAGTCCTCAGATGTCTATTTGTGGACATAGCTGTTGTCCAGTCTTGTAACATTGCCATGTCATAGACATAACTGTCAGTCTTGTAACACGACCCTGTCATGGATATAAGTGTCCAGTCTTATAACACGACCCTGCGATGGATAAAGTTGTCTAATCCTGTAACACGACCCTATCATGGACATAATTGTCCGTTCCTGTAAATCGACCCTACCGTGGACATAATTATCCATTGCTCTAACACGACCCTGTCATGGACTCAGTTGTCTATTCTTGTAACGCAACCCAGCAGTTGACATATTTGTTAGGCAATCTTGCTATGCATTCCTTTCATGGACATAGTTGCTGTCCATTTTAGCCACATGCCCCTGCCATGGACATAGTTGTACATTCTGTAGTTGTCGCCCATGCCCCTGCCATCAAAATCTCCCTGCTGCAGGTTGTATCTTGAAGAATGGAAGCCAAGCGCGCTGCAGTGTCACTATGGTCTGTCTCATAATGACCATTGTCGCGTGAACTTTATAGCTCCACTGAAGCGAATGTTTAAAATGATGTTGAATATACTGTATACTATAGTATTTGTTACAATCTTATCGCGGCAGAGACCATGAAGCAAACAGACGAGGAAAGGATGGATAAACTGGTCAAACAGTTGCCTTTGAGAGGAGGAGAAAAAAAAACCCCAGTTCATACAGAGGATGTAAACAACGAGCAAAGAATGTTGTAAACTTACCTTGAGTTCACCGCGACCTCATCTCTAGGGATTTTCGTCCCGCCAGTCATCTGGCCGTCCATGTAAGGGCAGGTTACATCTATCGCTAAATGTTCATATATGTAATGGCTGCCTAATAGCCTTTGCGTCTATTACTGTATTAAATTGTCATCCACATGGAATCTGTGAGACGACCTGACATGTAATAGCTTTATGTGTGTTCATAAATTGATGGCATCAAGTAGCATGTGAAGAGAACGCTGTATGAAAAAGTACAACTGTTTCTTTATCATTGATTTTGTTCATCATCATCATCATCATCATCATCATCATCATCATCATGATCATCATCATCATCATCATCATCGTCATCGTCGTCGTCGTCGTCGTCGTCTTGTGCCGTCTCCCCCACGGAAGGTTGGCTGCGTTGAATCTCCACTTTGTTCTGTATTTTGCCTTCGTAGTATACTTGGGCAAAGTGGTTCCTGTCCATCTCTTGATGTTGTCCACCCATCTATGTCGTTGTCGTCCTCTTGTTTTTTTTTTCACCCTTCGATCTTGCCCTCAAGAAGGTTCTTCAGTATAGTACTGTATTTCTCCACGTGCCCAAAATACCTTAGCTGTCTTGGTTTTTTATTTGTTTGTGATTTTCAATATTTCTCTTTTCACTTCTAACTGGTTTAGCACTTCTTTGTTTGCTTTCTTTTCTGTTCACGGGGTACGCCATATTCTTCTATGTACCCACATTTTTAAGGCCTCAATTTTTTTCCCGTTGTTTTATTCAAGATGCAGGCTTCTACACCATAAAATAATATTGAGTTCATATACACAAAAGAAAGTTGAGGCCCTTGAAATGTGAATATATAGGGGGTGTATCTCGTAGGCATAAAAGAAAACAAAGGAGTTCTAAGCCAGATGGAAGTGAAAAGAGAAATCTTGAAAATCACACAAAAAGACAACTAAGATACTTTGGGCATGTCAAGAGGAATGATATTATGTTGAAGACCCTTCGTGAGGGCAAGATCGAAGGGAATAGAACGAGAGGACGACATGGACAAAGACTGGGTGGACAACATCAAGAGATGGACGGGGACGAGCTTGGCCGAGTGTTCTACGAAGACAAGAAACAGAGCAGAGTGGAGTGGAGGTTCACTACAGCCAACCTTCCGTGGAGGGCGATGGTGATGATGATGATGCATATACAGATAGATATGTATTATTAAGTAATGAATGGATAAAATCACAATATATGAATCAGTACCCCCACTTATGCATACACACATACACAACACAGTTAAAATCGACCAACTACTCAATATGTAAAGGACACAGCATGGACTTTTAACCTGCATGCATGTAAACAGTCACCTGGCAGTAAACGGTACAGCGGTATTAACTATTTACGTACTGCGGAGTCAACACTGACTGTTGAAAGTTGCGAGATAAAGGGCAGAATACAGGCCTTCCTGCCCAGTTCTCTGCTTTTTTTTTAGATATAAAGTTCTTTTATGCGTTTTCTTTTTTGAGGAGGGAAGCGAAGGTCTGGGGGTCTGAATCCCGTCGGAGGCGCCGCATTTACTCGTCTGTAGAAATGGGTCCCTGGATCCTAATGGAGCTGGAGAGGGAATGGTGAGTCTGAATTGACGCTCACATCATTTTTTTAGAGTGCCCTCAAGTCAAAGAAAATATGGGCTCTAACTAGTGACGGGTAAACTACCATGCAGACATGCAGAATAAAATCAGTAAAGGCCCCATCGTGCACTTAGACAGTTACCGCTCATTTCCTGATATACGACCTGATTTCCCGTCTTACTGTGGTCTCTAATACTACTTGTAGACCACTAGAGGACATCTATCGATCTTCAAAAAGCAAAACAACTACAGAAGCTGTGGAGAGGAACAGACAGAGCTATAAAAATAAGATTTTTAAGAGCACGCATCTCTCCCATAGCACCATATGCCTTTGAGACCTGGACACTTAACAAAACAGCTGAGAAACACATAAATGCCTTTGAATGTAAATACTACAGAAGAGTTCTTCAAATATCATGGACACAAAAAAAGAACAAATATATCCATACTAGAAGAATATAATATTGAAGAAGGTTGGCTAGTAAAGAAATTTAAACGGAGAAAACTTAAATATTTTGGACACATTAAACGTCATGAGAATTTAGATAATACCATCTTGGCTTTCCAAGACGGTCTTTAATAAATTCATACATAATATACATAATGGGAAAAAGAAAGAGAGGAAGACCAAGGCGAAGATGGCTGCAAGACATCGTTGATAATCTGCAAATGCCATGCATCAGCAGCATGGCATCTTGCTTACAACCGAGAGGCCTACAGGAGAGCTGTTAGGTAGGCAAAGTTCCGCAAGGGACATGCAAGTGACTGACTGACTATTACTACAAGACTTTGTATTACACAGAGCAAATATGGCACATACGTCATTGTCTTTTTGATAACATAACGTGTTAGCTCGGCCAAAACAGAAAAAGAGTTTTGTCCCATGAAACAATAATTTCTGTTTCTGCAGAGTTTTCCTTTTCCTTGACACTGGGCCCCTTGCCCTTCCCGGCCACTAGACTTAGGCCTGTCCGGTCTAATGAGTAATTCGCCACTGACATAAAATTATTATCCTCTAGCAAGGTCTCCAAGAAGAATTTTATAAGACGGTGCAAAACTATTTCCAGCCCCTCTACCCTGTTGACAGGGCATTATGTTCTTCATCTGCTATAGGACCCCCTTATTACAGTAAAGCCTTCTATGCCACAGAGCGATGCACTGGCTACATCTCCCTTTCATTTGATCTGCCCACTAGGTGCCTTTATGGCATGTTAGACTTCACGTTTACCAGCCGCGATTTCTTGAAACAATTTCTCACGATTATTTCCCTTTAACCAAACTGCCGGTGAATGACTATGGACGAACTATTTTACATTGTAATGTAATTTATTTATGTAGGTTGGTTACGGTCCCACTGTATGCAGGAAACTCTCTACTGCAGAGCGCAGAATAACAACATAAATCTTTCAGATTATCAGAGGAAACCCCCCCCCCCCCCCACCCCCCACAACCAAGACTTTGGGGAGATGTCCATTCCTCATGGAAATCAACTTATCTTGCTTTTATTCTTCTAGTACCTTCCGCCTTGATATTACATGTGCCAAAATCTGATGTCCTTGTTTTTGCTGTTTTTGATATTATGTGTTTGAGCGTCATTTAAAGAGGAAACTAGGGTCAAAACTGAAGGGAAAAAAAAAGACATGGAGGTAAAGAAACAGGAACTTGGAAGGCAAAAACAGTGTTTGATCTTACTGTGGTTGATTACGGCAATCCAGTAACCAGTAGAAAAAGTCATGAAAAGGCTGGTCATTCTACTGACGCTTGTCAACTCTTTCAAAACCAACTTATCACGCAATCCCGCTTCTGAGACCCACCAGGAATTTCAGGCTCAAGCCCTGAGATACTCTGAACCTCCTGTGGTCCTCTTGGGGATCTCGTGTGGTCCTTTCGGGGACCACGGGACTTAACGAGGACCACAGGCGTAAATTCAGTAGGATCACAGGGCGGTCTTGGTGGTAGAAGTGAACGAAGAAGAAGAAGAAGAAAACCAACTTATGATATGGAAAGTACTATCATACATAGTTAGATCTAACTGTAGCCATGTCGGTCTCATTATAACCAACATGTTTTCGTGAAATAATGTTTTCTGGGAGAATTTACAGAAAGGATATTGACTGGCCAAAGTGTACCTGGTTTGACATTAGAACAGACATGTAGTCACGCTGTCCTTTAAATCTCTCTCTCTCTCTCTCTCTCTCTCTCTCTCTCTCTCTCTCTCTCTCTCTCTCTCTCTGAACCTTAAGTGCCCAAGGCACATGGGGCTTCCGCAAGGGTTTTCACAAACGTCTGTCCTTTGGCCTTTTCCCCAGTCTTGCCCAGGTGAGCACTCTGTTGTTCAGCATCCTCTTCTTTACGATCTACATTGTGAAAATTTTCTTCTTCTTTTTCTTCATTGTCATCGTTCGCCCTTAAAAGGGCACTGGATGGTTAGTGTCGCATCAATGCGTCTTTCGGCCCACCACATCCAACTTCGGCTCAGCGAATTTTTAGGACCGTGTTTGTCTTCCCACTACGACCCTTATTCATTTGGCTAGACTGTTGTATGTCTCCACGGGGCACCACTGGGAGGAGGTATAAAAGGGTCTTGGCTGGCTATGGTTAGCCAACTCTGACACAAACAGTCGGCTATGGGTCACTGACCGCTGTTCCATTCAGCTTGGTGGGCATCAACGGCCTGGTGGAACCGCCCAACAGGGACATAAGGTCATTGACCGCCCAACAGTGATATCAGATCATGAACCGTCCAACAGTGATATCAGATCATGAACCGTCCAACAGTGATATCAGATCATGGACCGTCCAACAGTGATATCAGATCATGGACCGCCCAACAGTGATATCAGATCATGGATCCTCCAACAGTGATATCAGATCATGAATTTGGATTGTCCAACAGGGATATCAGATCATGGACCGTCCAACAGTGATATCAGATCATGGATCGTCCAACAAGGATATTAGATCATGAACCGTCCAAGAGGATGGATAGAAAGTGCCACATCTGTTGTTGACGTCCCAGCTTACAACTATTTGCGTCGCATAGACAAGCTCTGTTTATTCCACATTCTTCCCGGGAGCCCGGGTCACTTTTGTAAACAGAAAGTTAAAGACTCGCTAATGCTGCCAAATCTGGCTAGCTTCCGATATGCTCTCCCAACGTCCAGCCATCTAAATCCTTGAGAAACATCCCGTATGTGATTTTTTTCTCTCTTAAAGCTGGCGGGCTGTGCATGTTAGGCCAAATATTACTGCGGTAATTTGCAGACGTTCCAGCAAACGTTTTCCAGTCTCTCGAGTTACCTCTTCGATGTTAGTCGTATAAAGTGTTCTGTGTCCGCTGCTAGTAGAAGACATTGTTTCGGTACATCTGTGGTTCATATTATTTTAAATGACCAAATCACAACGTACATGAAGGTAATAGCCATGTCGTTTTTTTTCCCCCACGCTTTTGTATAAATTGAACATTTCTGTATGTAACTTTGTAAACTAGAACGCAATACTGGAGCAGTGGGTGATATATTACACGAAATATTACATTCTTTTGCAAAAGAACGTAATATTATTCGTAAGTATACGCAGACTTTATATTTATATAACAAATTATTTACTTTGAAATATGAGCTTTCTGTTCATAAACGGTCTCAAAGCTGCAGCTGTATTAAGTTTGAATAAGTATAAAGCTATGAGCAATGCGCAATAGAAATGTGACAAATGTCTATCTGAAACGTCATACTACTTTATATGAAAGTTTCGGTTGCTCAAAAGGCATTTTAGCCTGTGATTAATGTGATAGCTAGAGCCAATAAGAGTTTTTTGACGGCTTCGCGTAAAACTATCTTCTACAGTATATGCAGCAATATGCCGTTATACTTAATATTTTATGTAGAGAATATCTTAATATTTTGTACAGAGAATATCTCACTGTTTACTTCTTTCAGTGCCCAAGGCACATGGGGCTACTTGCAGCAAGAGATTTCCTCTTCTATCGGTCATTTACTATATTCTTGGTTGTCTCCCATGTCAGCCCTTTGTTTATCAGCATTTTCTCTGCTGTGCGTCCCACCATCTCTTTGGGTCATCACATGGTTATTTTACCCTGTGGAATGCACTTCAAAGGTGTTTGTGGTAAGAATTCGTCTTTTATTCTTGTAATGCGGCCCTATCCATCGCCATTTCCTCCTTTCAACAACTAGAGGACGTCTACTAAACCAAAATCACTTACAATATAGAAGAAGATAACCTAGATATACTCCAGCAACCCCTGGACAATGAAGCCACGTTAGACTCATCACAGCTGGCTGGACTAACAGATAAACCCATTCTTTCTGAAGCAAAAATTTCTCAGTCTTTCTAAGCATACTCTGTGAATCAGTCACAATAACACAATGAACTACGAGAGGTGATTGATAAGTTCTCGGCATAAGGTACAGCGGATTACTTGTGGACATCTTTTTGGGGTTATTTCTCAACATAGTCCCCTTGCCAGTTTATGCACTTAGTCCAGCGATCCTGGAGCATACAGATCCCTTCTTTGTAAAAGTCAGCATCTTCCGCCAGTAGAAAGTGGTCTACAGCATGAATGAAGTCATCATCTGAAGCAAATTTGCGACCACTGAGCTCCTTTTTTGAGTTTGGTAAACAGGTAATAGTGCAAAGGGGCTAAATCTGGGGAATAAGGAGGATGTTCAGGAAGCTGGAAGACGCATTCATGAATGGCAGCCATTGCCACCGCCGATTTGTGAACTGGAGCATTGTCTTGATGAAAGATGACTCATCTCGTCAATTTCCCTTGACGCTTTTCCTTCAGCTTGACACGCAGTTGCTTCACAAGATTAGCGTAATAGGCCCCGGTGACCGTTCTGCCCTTTTGAAGATTGTCTACCAATAGCACACCTTCTGAATCCCAAATGATGGAAGCCATCACTTTGCCTGTACACAGAACCACCCTTTCTTTCTTCGGAGGTGAGGATCCATGATGTTTCCACTGCTTTAACAGTTCTTTGGTTTTCTGGTTGAAAATGATGAACCCAAGTCTCATCCATAGTCACAAATTGCTGAAGAAACTTTTCAGGATCTGCAGAAAAATGGCCGAGATTGTGTATTGACATGTTGAGATGTTGTCGTTTGTGATCAGCTCCAAGAAGTTTCGGGATCTATCGAGCAGAGACCTTTGTCATTTGAAGATCATTGTGAATAATGGCATGAACACATTTCTGGGAGATGCCCAACTCAGTAGCAGTGTACCGCTCAGTTAGTCGTCGATCCTCCATTATTATGTCATGGATTCTGCTGGTGTTTTCATCGGTGGTTACCTTTCTTGGTCTCCCTGGACGGGGATCATCTTCCAGACTCTCCCTTCCATGTTTGAATTGAACTGCCCATTTCTTTACTGTGTTGTAAGAAGGGGCACTCTCCCCTAGAGTCTCAACCATATCCTCATGGATCTCATTCAGTGATAAGCCCTTGATGCAGAGGTAGCGAATGACTGCTCGATGAGAAATTTTATCCATTTTATCAATTTCTGCCACCCCTTACCAATTCAGTAGTCTGTTAAAAAACAGTTGCAGTTAATTTCTTGAAACTTGGTATTTAATTTCACATTTACCTGATCTATAAATGCACCTAATATCAGCTGTGCGTTTCACGCATTTGTTCTTAGGCCGCGAACTTATCAATCAACCCTCGTACATCATGAGCAACCACCCATTCCATTACCGCCAATGCAGCCTCGACTTCCATTCGCATGCTCGATGTGTTGACTTCAAAGACTCCCTGACTCTGCGCCACCATTCTTTCATTGCGGTAGACAACGAAACCCCAAGCACTTCTGCTGTTCCGGGTCACTGAGCCATCTGTATATATTACCGTATCGGAAGACCCACAGTGGCCCTGGACGATATCTTGAACCCAAAGTTCAACTGCTTCCTGTGCCCAGTCTCTATATTCGCGGCCATTCTGTATAATAACCTTTGTTAGCTGAGGTATGTCATGTACCTGTAACCAATCATCGCCTTTAGGCACCTCATCTACATTGCACACTGACATTATTGTATCCTTAGCCTCAGCCATCCAGGATCTGCCTTGGTTTGGTTCGTCTGTCCTTTATCAACCCCATCTTCTTGTGGAGATGATACTCCTTCATACCAGCAACCCTGATGTATGCCTTTATCTGAGCATGCTTGTGTTTTGATCTCACACTTCGGAGCTACGGAGTTAGTGAACTGAGGTCGGCCCTGCAACAGCATCTAATGTAACATGAGTTAAAATAGTTAACTATTCTTCCCTTGTTTCAACTGTAATTAACCAGAGATACCGACTGAAGTTATAACCAAAATTCAGTTTGAAGATATTGTCCAATTAAACTTTTTTTCCCGAAGTTTTGTAGATCAACAAGAATATGAAGAGTTTACCCAGTATTCTTCACCTGTTGCTATGGACGCTGCTGGTGGTCGTCTCCAACGTCTCCTCCGAAGACAAGGGAAAATACAGCATTTTAGACAGCAAACCAATCCGGGTTGAGGACTACGGCACGCCCCCTGTCACTTCAACCATTGCTTTATATGGTAAGTTCACCATGTGTGATCACTCACTAGTGACTTTTTAATATAGAGGAATATACTTGTCGCATGACAAACCAGGAGCTGTTTTATTGCAGTTGGGTTTAAAGATTATAGCTGCCATTCACAACGGCACACGGTAGGTATTTCGCTCAAATAAAAGGGAAAAAAAACCAAAACGCTGACAGAGTTTGTAGAGCTTGTACGTCTATAAGGGAAAACATAAATTTAAAAAAAAAACAACAACACTTTCAGTAACACCGGAAGTTGTAAATTACAAAGTAACTTCCTTCTAGTTTCATTCAGATAAAATTTCTTAATCAAAATTTATTCTGAAAGATAACGGGGAAAAAAATAATAATAATTCAGGAGTGAAAGAGTTAATAGCGGAAAAACAACTTAGAAGTGAAAGAGTTAACATTCAGATATTCGAAAAGCATGAGGGATCTCGTTTCCTGCATGTTTTTCAAGCGAAAATAAATACATAGGTCTATTACGAGCATAAATTAAACAGCGAAAATTTAGCAAATATTTGTAATAACGCGCTTTAAAATGTTCATTAAATAAGCTATTTTTACGTTTTAGGTTTCTTTATCAACATCGGCCGAAAGAGTTAATTCTCTGAGAGCATTAAATGAAAAAAGAAGGTAAAAATATGAAAAAAGAAAGTTAAATATGACCACAAAAAGGTATTTGGCAAAGAACAAAAAAAAAATAAAATAAAATACACATTTTCTTTTTGAAAACTGACAAAGGAAATGGCATAGTTACTTATGTAGGAGAAATATCAGTCTTCAGAGACTCAACTTCGCTTGAAGGGACTTATCAAGAAAAGATAAGGCACTTTCTGAAGGGGAGCTAGATGATGATGATGATGTCTTTATCTTGATGTCTTTATCTTGTACGTCCCAAATTTCTCTGGTACCCATTTTTAGAGTCTGGGTCTACCCTGAGGTCTTTTTTTTTTTTTTGGTCTTGTGTCAGGAGATGGCCGTGTGAAGTTTTATCAAAACCTGGACAATTTGCATAGAAATTATCCAATACAAAAATAGCAGAACCTAAACTTATGTCAAAACTGGTCGAAATGGCGAGTCTGTATCTTGGTCAATTTTTTTATGTTCCAAGAGTTAACGAAGATTTCAGGATGACATTAATAACCCTACCATCGTATGCAACGCACAAAAGGTACAAGCAAAACCGATGTTCAATGAGCTGCAGGGCCGTAGAGAGCCAGATCAGTCTCCGGGGCCAGGTAAACATAAGTTACCCTAATCAAACAGCTGTCCTGATGTTATCATGCTTTCCTCCAAGATGAAATTTATCTCTAATATGGAAAGGGAGGGGAAAAAACAGGGCCCCCGGGCCCCCAACAATAGCCCAGCCCCCTCCTCTCTTGACCGAGCCTGATTTTGATGTCTGTTATCGTTATAAAGAGCATCAAATGAATTATCTTTCAAGGATAATCAGAATTATTTTATGAAAGTGTATGATGAATGAAGAATGCTAAAGATATCAAGGACACCCGAAGAGATCAGACGAAGATGTTCGGAAAGAAGCAGAAGAAGAAGAGAGACAAGCAATGATAAAATTCAGGAAAAAAACAATCCAAATTCATAGGACCCGTCATGAGAGCAGGTGGATGGGAATATTTTATAACAACAGGGATGACAGAGGGCAAAAGAGGCACAGGCAGACAAAGAGAGAAGATGACAGATGGACTGACGAAGTGGCATGGAAGAAAGAATACTAGTCCAGCTCATAATTAACATCCGGAATAGAGAATTGTGGGACAGCTTGACTGACAACGTGTGCTGGCACGGCACTGGATAGATAGATGATGAATGCAAGAACTCTTAAGGAAATATAGTTAGCAGGGACTTGTAAACCTTTGTCTTAAGAGTAGAAGAGCAAATATCTCACTGCCACACAAACAACTGCATAATAAACACACCCGGCTATGTTTTGAAATTTTTCCCCTCGGGAAATTAGTGAATGGTTATATTTAGTTCATACAGTCATTTAAAAAAAATGAAGCTCTAGAAACCGAAACAAAACCTTATATATGAGTTTATTTAACTTGCAGATTCGTTCTTGCACAACCTTACATGCTGCCTACTGAAGTAGAAGAGTGAATTCATTGTTCTAAAAAAAAATTACAAACCTGTGTAAGGCTGAGTGGTTAGGGCGCTTGGTTTACTAATCCGGTGGTACTGGGTTCAGTCCCAGCAATACAACTTTTTTTCCTAGTACAAGACCCCCCAAAAAAAAGCCTCAGGGTAGACCAAGCCTCTAAAAATGGGTACCAGAGAAATTTGGGAAGGTAAATGCCGCTAGCCGTAATACTGACCACATCACACATTCATGTGCCGAAGGTCATGGAAAATATGGGCCTAACACCCCAATATCCCTTAATGGTATGGAAACGAGAATTTTACTTTTTATATAATGTTAGGCAAATATAGTGTTTATGTCTGTAAAAGTCAGCGCTATAAAGCTATTATTAAAAATATTAATAATGTAAATGAAGTCTATAAGGTCGTGCATCTTGAACAGTCAATATGGACTGTTGGCAAAGAAACTGGAAGCAACAGAGATGTGGTTTTGGTGAAAGGTGAAACAGATACCCTGAACATGCAACAACAACAACAACAACAACACAACAGCAACGAAGAGGTCCTCAAAGAAGTTTCAGAACAACGAAAACAGTTAAAATGATAAGAAGAGGACGATCAAAATTTCTCGGACATGTTATGAGATGAAAGAAGCTGGAGAAGTCACTGAAAAATTCGAGGGGAAAAGAATGAGAGGAAGACCAAGAGAAAACTATCTCCGAGGACTGACTGTGTGGCATGGACAAAAAAAAAGAAACACGAAAGACCGGCACAAGACGAAGAAGCATGATCACCAACCCTATCCAACAACCCTATCCAACAACCCTATCCAACAACCCTATCTAACAACCCTATCTTAATAATAAGAATAATAAAGAATACAAATACAAATCCTTCCCGTGCCGTTAAACGGTACATAGGGCCCGCATGGTAGCTCGCTAAGACTTCCTGTCTTCGGCGAGTTTTTCAATCTCATCAAGGGATTTTATGCCCACTGAACTGGCCTCTCTGAACAATGTCCTCTTCAGAGTTTCACGTGATCGACCTCTTTTTCTTCGGCCTGTTGTGTCCACTTGATAGCTTGTTTGAGGATCCTCTGATTGATTCTTCTCATCACATGACCGACATACGTCCATCTTCTTTTTTCTGATCACCCATGAGACTGGTTGTTGCTTGCTCATCTCTGCGTTGTTCTTGAATTCGTTCCACTTTATACCGAGTATTTTCCATGCATTTGTTTTCAAAAGAGTCTAATTTCTTGTCTATTTCTTTAGTTGTTTTCCAGCTTTCACATGCATAAATGAGGGTGGATATTACATTTGAATTGAATAATCTTAACTTGGTTTATGTGCTTATAATTTTTGAATGCCATATGTTCTCAAGATTCTTGAAAGTCATTGCTGCTTTTGCAATTCTAACTTCCTTCCTGGTATCACCATCCTGGTTTATGTAGCTGCCGAGATAAATGTTCAAAACTCGCAACAAATAATACGATGATATTAAAATGCTCTCACTATAATAACAAGATAAACTATTTGACATTTCATTTTTTTGTCTCCAGCAAAGATACAGACAGCGATAATAGACGACGAGGTTGGGAAAATAAAAAAGAAACGAACCAATCGAAAAGCGATTCCCAAACTTTTCAAATTGTGGCACTGTTATTAACACAAATTTCTGCTGTGGCACATCTGGGCTTTCGCGCAGTTAACGGTATATTTTAAACTTTTACAAAGAAACTCCATTTATTACTTTATTACAAAAGTTATTACAGAAATTGACTGCGGAGAAGTGGAACTGTGGTAGCGTAGAATTAATCGGATACTGATTGGAGTAGCAGTGCTTTTTTTTTTTTTAGTTGACGAGACTTCACGGTACAATTAGAGAATTTTGAGGCATGCTACCGTTCCGCGGCACATAGTTTGGGAATCACTGCAGCAGAATAAGCTTATAACAAAATTAGCAAATAAAATGAATAGCGGAAAAAAAGGATAGACATTATAAAAACATATAATCAAAACTAAGATTACAGGGCTTAGCTTCACTATTTTCCAATAGGATATTAAAAAAAAACTACCAAGACTACATAAAAATATAAACATATCAGACATCGTTTTACCAAGAAATGACGCCAGATTTATATTTATTATATAAATAAACGGAAATTTGAATTTAATTAAGCTGCGAAAAGCGAGTTGCGCAGTTTTGTACAAAGCTGTTCATGAGGCTTAAGGTCTTGTGGAAGAAGATATTGTTATATATCAGACTGTAACATTACATTATATAAAAAAATATAGCTTGAGGTTGTTGTTGCTGGTGCTTGGTTGGTGACTGATCTAGCAGACAGTGGAAGAACCTGACTGAGATGAAAAAAGAAAACGGAAAGAAACGAAACAAACCGGCCATGACAAAATTCCAAAACACGTAAGTATAGGGGTGAAGGTGCCGTCCATTTTGGTGCTCAGTAGCCCACAACTGACATGTCAGGGTCAGAGCTGGCGAACCATAGCTGACCAAGACCCTGTCCCACCTCTCCGTTGCTATCATTAGTAACAGGCCTAGGCTGGCTAAACGAATAGGGACTGCACTAGTCCCCGTGGTGGTGGAGTCTGCTAAAGAAGCACTGAGAAGCCCCTGCTTTTTTAACTCCATCCAGGGGCTGAAAAAAAAAGACCTCATGACCCCCTTCCTTGGTCTTAAGGATGTCCTCTAACAGAAACCAGAGAGTTTTAGATGTATGAACTTTTATCAAATACTCCACAGACTGCTCTAATAGCCACCGCCCAAAAGTGGACGTCCCGAGCGCCTTTGAAGTCTACCACAACAAACAGTGGCACACACAGGCCTGTGAGGATGGTCTCACCTGGAACCAGACTCTGTGCAGGTGCGAGTTCCCCAATGGAAACCGACTGGTGGTGCAGTGCAAGTAAGAGATACAGCAGTCCGTTGTCATGTAACTCTGTGTTATCGTTTCTAAGAATAAGATCATGGTCCCTTTGACATCTGCCAGCAGCAAGGGTATGAAGTGTTAGAGGCTTCACATTCCAAGGTCACGCGTTGCAACTCATGGTAGGAAGGCCAGTACCTGTCCTCGTTGCTTTTGTTCCCCCCCCCCCCAAAAAAAAAAACCAGGGTTACCCATTTCATGAAGGTAGGTTGATACCCCGGTTACCCATTTCATGAAGGTGGGTTGATAACCCGGGTACCCATTTCATGACGGTTGGTTGACTCTTGTGCTGATCAGTTTGAACAAAAAAACCACCACCTTAATGGAGGAATTGAACTCTGGACTTTCTCTCACCACTGCCCCACTTTCAGCTGATCTTTTAAGTAAATTCATTAGGTT
This sequence comes from Achatina immaculata, assembly GCA_009760885.1. NCBI lineage: Eukaryota > Metazoa > Mollusca > Gastropoda > Stylommatophora > Achatinidae > Lissachatina > Lissachatina immaculata. The sequence goes on along the minus strand of CM019699.1, from coordinate 32,455,949 downwards.
TTTCTTTTCTCTACTACAGATAACATTAAGGGCTGTAGTTGCCACACCGCTAGCGACGCTGCTTCTTAGTTTGGGGATAGTGGGTTTTGTCCCCGACTGTAATCGCGGCTCAGCGGGTCAAGCTGTTGATAAAAATTCTTGTCAAAGCTAGAGACAGAAAACAGATCTAATCAAAATTCTTGTTAACGCTACAGACAGAAAACAGTTCTCCAGAAGAAGATTTTGCTGTTTGCAGAAAACTGTCGAGCATCATTTTGTAAAAGAGATGTCTATGAGAGTTAACTGTACCAAAATTTAGTTGACATTATCGGCCGCAGAGCGTGACGCTGACAACACTGTGGTGTGCCGACAGGTCAAAGAAAATATGGGTACCAACACTATACCCATTGAGATTCCTCTAGGACAGTGTTTCCCCAAATTGGGCGTTAACGCCTCTACTCCCGTGCACGTTAAAAAGGACCAAAATGAGCGGTGAAAGAAAAAAGGTCACTTGGGGAGCAGTGGAAGAAAAGGGAGCAATGGGGTGGGGCGCTGAGGTTAAACGGAGCAGGAGATTGGGGCAGTAATACCTTCTTTCTTAGATTGGGGCAGTAATACCTTCTTTCTTAGATTGGGGCAGTAATACCTTCTTTCTTAGATTGGGGCAGTGATACCTTCTTTCTTAGACGGGGGCAGTAATACCTTCTTTCTTAGACGGGGGCAGTAATACCTTCTTTCTTAGATTGGGGCAGTAATACCTTCTTTCTTAGGTTGGGGCAGTAATACCTTCTTTCTTAGATTGGGGCAGTAATACCTTCTTTCTTAGATTGGGGCAGTAATATCCTCTTTCTTAAATTGGGGCAGTAATACCTTCTTTCTTAGATTGGGGCAGTAATACCTTCTTTCTTAGATTGGGGCAGTGATACCTTCTTTCTTAGACGGGGGCAGTAATACCTTCTTTCTTAGACGGGGGCAGTAATACCTTCTTTCTTAGATTGGGGCAGTAATATCTTCTTTCTTAGATTGAGGCAGTAATACCTTCTTTCTTAGATTGGGGCAGTAATACCTTCTTTCTTAGATTGGGGCAGTAATATCTTCTTTCTTAGATTGGGGCAGTAATACCTTCTTTCTTAGGTTGGGGCAGTAATACCTTCTTTCTTAGATTGGGGCAGTAATACCTTCTTTCTTAGTTTGAGGCAGTAATATCCTCTTTCTTAAATTGGGGCAGTAATACCTTCTTTCTTAGATTGGGGCAGTAATACCTTCTTTCTTAGATTGAGGCAGTAATACCTTTTTTCTTAGCACTTTAATCTTATATTGAGAAACTTGTGTCCCTACTCGAAACTCATCCATCACATTAACAGTTGAGAAAATAATACAGTAGGTGAGTTGTGTACTCCCTCACATAGTTAAATAAATTGGTTTTCTAGCTGAAGTTTCTAGTTGTATGATGCATGTCCTGGTTCAACAGATCGTTGTACGAGAACTACATAAGGGGGGGTGGGGTGGGAGGGGCGTTGAGGATGTAGCCAGGGAGAAAAGGGGCGGCAGCCCAAACAAGCCTGAGAAACGCTGCTCTAGGATGCGAAGGGGCTACAGAAGTTGGTTTTCTAATTGGGCACAGTGTAAACATGTTTTATAATTTATTATAAACTGTCAGTTCATTTAACAAAGTTCAGTGCGGTGACGGATTAGCCGTTAACCTGCAGGAGTTTAAGCTAACGGCCCTGGAACGGCACGAGGGTCGAGCATCAGGGGAATATCTCTGTTTCGTGTGACAATCGTTTATAACTGCTAGTATTGTACGAAGAGTTATCGCTAAGGAGTGTTCAACAATGCTCGTCAGAAACGCCGAAGATCTAAAGCAAGTAGCAGAATGCATAAAATAGGAAAAAGTAGGAGCAGCTTTATTACTTAACGATTACAAAGTTGTGACGTTTCGGCGTGAGCCTTAATCATACAAAAACATACAGGATGAAGAAATAGAGAGAGGAGATAAAGTGTAGATTCACATGAACACTATTAAAAAAAATTTTTTTTAAAGAGTACTTAGCTGTAAATTGCAAGGTGTGACTTGTCCGGCGGTATGTGCCTGGAATGGACTTAGTAGAACGTGGAGAATGTTTAAATAGAGACCTGTGATATGTGGTCGGTGGGTTGTAACTGGGGGGTGGTGGATAGGGAACCGGGGAGGGGAGAGAGAGTGATATAATATTGACATAGCTAGGAGAAGTTGAAACAGATGATTGGGGAAGAGGGGATGCAGAATGATGCTGTGAGGAAGTTTGAAAAGTAAGAAGGGATGGACTTAGTGGAGAGGTACTATAATGATCGAAGAGAATGTTAAGTGTAGCTAAACGGCGAGTTTAACCCATGTGGCTCCAGCGTCCCATAATTTCGAATGTAGCAGTTCTCAAGCGCCAGGCGGCATGTGTCATCTGCGTGACATTGTTTGATGGCTGTTACCAGAAAATCAGATTTGCCTCTGTGGTTGGGGCCATTGAAATGATTTGGGACTGGTTTCGAAGCATGCTGGGTGATGTCGTACAGACGTTTTTGTATGCGGTCCCCTAATCTGAGGCCAGTCTCACCAATATATGTTATCCTGCATCTTTTGCAAACGATAACAAATATCACATTACGGGACTCGCATGTGAATCCCTCATGAAGAGTGAGGATAGTTTTGGGAAAGGTTTTCGTTTCCCAGACTATCGGGCAGGTAACGCAGCGGGGGCGGTTACATTTTCTGGTGCCAACATATGTAAGGCTCTGCTTCAGGTGGCTGTGGGCGAGGATGTCCTTAAGGTTTGGCTCAAGTTTGTATGCCAATAGGGGTGGATCAGAGAAAATATCAGGAGTGTCGGGGTCAAGTTGGATTAGCGGCAAGATGACGATAAAGAATTTTCTTAACCATCTGACCGTGCGGGTGGAAAGGCAGTACTAACTTAACTCTGTCAGATGGAGTAACAGGCTTTATTTAAAGCAAGTAGCAGGGAATCACCAGGCATGGAGAGCATTGTCCTCCACCCTATGCACCGCCTTTTGCCCAAGAGAATCAACTAACTAGCTAACTAACTGCTGCACCAGCAGGTTGAGTTGTCAGTTTTTATTTGATCTGTGTAACACAAAGTCTAATAGAAGAGATCGTATCTAGAAAGGAATCTGGCCATACAGGGTGTACATAAAGCCCTTGAACATTCATTCATTCATTCATTCATTGATTTGCATGTCCCATGCAGAACTTTGCCTCCCTAACAGCACTCCTGTAGGCCTCTCGGTTGTGAGCAAGATGGCCTGCTGATGATGCATCCATTTGATTTCTTGGTATATTTTCAGAAGATAGCCCCCTGGACACTTTAAGAAATTTATGACTGGCTAAATATAACACTTATCGTAATAACTGACACTTCATTTTTAAAAGAAAGTCTGAAGGTTTTAAACCCAAACTTTCTCGTCGCTTTCGTTGCAGTAGTTTGTCCCCAGGTATAACACAGCCTGTATTTGCAAACTGAAAGAGACGGGTAGCTTGCTCGTCTCCCAGCACCGCCATATTTGACTCAGTGCCACCTGCCGGCAAAATATTGAAATGAAGGCGGCGCGAACGATTGGATTTAAAACTTTCAGACTTTCTCTTCAGAATGAAATATCGATTATTATGATAGATGTAATGTTACACTGATGCATCAGCATCAGGGCATCTTCTTTGCAACCGAGAGGCCTACAGGAGAGCTATTAGGGAGGCAAAGTTCCGCAAGGGACATGCAAATGACTGACTGGCTGAATGTTATGCCAGTAATACACTTTTTTAAAACTGTTCATGGAATTTATGTACACCCTGTATATTAAAATATGGGCAGTACAGGTCAGAGAGAGGGCTACTGGTTGACCAGCCACAGGTGTTATTTTAAAACTTGTCACTTTTACGCACAATTCTCCGACCTCTGACCAGAGATTACAGGGCCACCAGCCCGGAACCGGCAGGCAAGTACGAGCAGCTCGTGAATGGGCAGTGGATTGTCCGCGACTGCTCCCTGGTTGTGGTTGGTCTGGTGTGGGATCAGGAGGCATGCCAGTGCGTTTGGGGCCCAGACAGCAAGGAGATGGTCACTGGTCAAGGTACGTCTGAATGTCTTTGAAGAAGCAGGCAAACATGTGTGCAATGTCTTTGAAGAAGCAAACATGTGTGAATGTCTTTGAAGAAGCAAACATGTGTGAATGTCTTTGAAGAAGCAAACATATGTGAATGTCTTTGAAGAAGCAAACATGTGTGAATGTCTTTGAAGAAGCAAACATGCGTGGAATGTCTTTGAAGAAGCAAACATGTGTGAATGTCTTTGAAGAAGCAAACATATGTGAATGTCTTTGAAGAAACAAACATGTCTGAATGTCTTTGAAGAAACAAACATGTCTGAATGTCTTTGAAGAAACAAACATGTGTGAATGTCTTTGAAGAAACAAACATGTCTGAATGTCTTTGAAGAAGCAAACATGTGTGAATGTCTTTGAAGAAACAAACATGTCTGAATGTCTTTGAAGGAGTAAACATGTCTGAATGTCTTTGAAGAAGCAAACTTGTCTGAATGTCTTTGAAGAAGCAAACATGTGTGAATGTCTTTGAAGAAGTAAACATGTCTGAATGTCTTTGAAGAAACAAACATGTCTGAATGTCTTTGAAGAAGCAAACTTGTCTGAATGTCTTTGAAGAAACAAACATGCCTGAATGTCTTTGAAGAAGCAAACATGTCTGAATGTCTTTGAAGAAGCAAACATGTCTGAATGAGCAATGCTGTGGAACATAGATGGAACATTCTAATTATGGTTGAATGGTTTTGTAAATCTACTTGTTTGAGTGGAAGATCTTTTTTCCCCAGATTTTCCAACAAGGAAGTATCCTACTTCTTCCTCTTCTACATTTTCCTTCAACAACGTCTCAGCTTTGGCTGCGATATTTTCACTTTCCGGCTCAGCATATCCGACTTCGGCCTGGCCTATTCTGAGGCTCGAGTTTGACTCTCAGTTTCCATCCCTATTCACTTGATAAGAATATTGTCTGCCTCAATGGAGTCACACATGAAGGCGAAATAGAGTCTTGATCCGCTCTGGTTCGTTACTTCTGAGCAAGCAGCCACTAAAAGTCACTGGAAGCTAACATACTGAGAGTAACTACCAGGTGGGCCTTCCGTCTCTCAGCACCAGCCAATGCTCGGGATAGAAAATTAAAAAAGATATAGTATTCTATAACGATAGAAAATAGCGAACATATAGTAATGTAACTATAGATTCTGTAAAAGGAGAAAAAGAAGTATATATACAATATTGTAAGTATAGTAGTCTATATAGATAGAAAATAGCGCACATATAGTAATGTAAGTTTAGTATTCTATAGAATTAACAAAAATAGTATACATGTAGTATTCTAAGTATAGTATTCTGTAAACTTAGAAAATAGTACACATATATTATTGTAAGTATAGTATTCTATAAAGACAGAAAATAGTGTGCATATAGTATTCTAGATATGGTAATCTGTAAAGATAGAAAGTAGCATATATGAAAGTTTCTGGATTTAGCATATATTATCTAAAGATGGAAATTAGCATACATATAGTACAAAAGATATAGTGTTTTGTAAAGACAGAAAACAACATTCTGTAGTTATAGTATAGCTATAGTATTCTGGTGAGACAAAAAGTAGCAGACATACAGTACTCTGTAGGGATAGAAAATAACATAGATATACTATTCTGTTCATTCATTCATTTACATGTCCCTTGAGGAACTTTGCCTCCCTAACAGCACTCCTGTAGGCCTCTCGGTTGTAAGCAAGATGCCCTGCTGCTGATGCATCCATTTGCAGATCATCAACGATGTCTTGCAGCCATCTTCGCCTTGGTCTTCCTCTCTTTCTTTTTCCCATTATGTACCCTTCCAAGACGGTCTTGTCTAGATTATCACGACGTTTAATGTGTCCAAAATAAATAAGTTTTCTTTGTTTAATCATCTTTACTATCGTGTAGAAACAGAAAATAGAACAGATACATTATATTCTAACAAGCACAGAAAACAGTCTAGACAAACATTCTATGGATACATAAAATAGAACAGATACAGTGATCTGCAGAGAATGAAAATTGCATAGATATAAATAATATTCTGTAATGATAGAAAATAGCATATGTATAGTATATAAAATAACATTGGTTTAGTAATCTGTAAGAAGATACTATCAACGGAAAAATTTTCCTCAGCAATTGCACCCTGCGAAATTATGCTCAACATGACCTTTGAAAACGGTGTCAAGGACGAGGCCAGAGGATCTTTTGTGGAAGTTGGAAGGGGAAATGTTGTGCCTACTTTCACGGTGAATGCCAAGGACACTGGTGACGGACGTAAGGCGGCCTATTTCACAGACACCGCTCTGAATATTTGGTACTTTGCAGGTAATCGTCTGTCTGTCTGTCTGTCTGTCTGTGCGTCTTAGTGGCTACTCTCTTTTGTGTACGTTTAGTATTCATTCATTCATTTGCATGTCCCTTGCGGAACTTTGCCTCCCAAACAGCACTCCTGTAGGCCTCTCGGTTGTGAGCAAGATGGCCTGCTGCTGCTGCATCCATTTGTAGATCGTCAACGATGTCTTGCAGCCATCTTCGTTTTGATCTTCCTCTTTTTCTTTTTCTCCATTATGTATCCTTCCAATACGGTCTTCTCTAAATTATCATGACGTTTAATGTGTCCAAAATATTTAAGTTTTCTCTCGTTTAATATACATGTCTCATTTCTGTCTGTGTGTCAGTGGCTAAATGTTTACCTGAACGTAACAGTTTAAAATTTCTGTTATAGTGGACATTAGGAAGCTGAAATTTTCCATAATCTTCTCCAAGGTAACGAAATGGGAACGTCGCTGAGGGTTGAGTTTCGATTCAAGATGACAAATGACCCCGCCCAGCGAGACAAATATCAGATTTTCATATCCAATGGCTGCAACGTTTCTGCTCCGGGTTATACCACCCCTTCCCTTGCCATTGGTTATCGTGCGGCTGACCAATCATATCTTCTTGCATTTGAAACAGCCAATGCTAGAAAAGCTATTGTTTGCACAAGAAAGCTGGTAAGATTAAATGTTTGCGTATGTCACGCTTCAGTTTTGTAGATGTTTATCTGTGGATCAACAGAGAACGAATTTGCTGTCCGTGCTGGCAATCAGCGACCCATAACTGATCTGCTAGCGCCAGGGTTAGAGAACCATAACTGATCTGCTAGCTCCAGGGTTAAAGAACCATAACTGATCTACTAGCGCCAGGGTTAGAGAACCATAACTGATCTGCTAGCTCCAGGATTAAAGAACCATAACTGATCTGCTAGCGTCAGGGTTAGACAACCATAACTGATCTGCTAGCCCCAGGGTTAGAGAACCATAACTGATCTGCTAACGCCAGGGTTAGAGAACCATAACTGATCTGCTAGTTCCAGGGTTAAAGAACCATAACTGATCTGCTAGCTCCTGGGTTAGAGAACCATAACTGATCTGCTAGCTCCAGGATTAAAGAATCATAACTGATCTGCTAGCTCCAGGGTTAGAGAACCATAACTGATCTGCTAACGCCAGGGTTAGAGAACCATAACTGATCTGCTAGCGTCAGGATTAAAGAACCATAACTGATCTGCTAGCGTCAGGGTTAGAGAACCATAACTGATCTGCTAGCGTCAGGGTTAAAGAACCATAACTGATCTGCTAGCGTCAGGGTTAGAGAACCATAACTGATCTGCTAGCGTCAGGGTTAGAGAACCATAACTGATCTGCTAGCGTCAGGGTTAGAGAACCATAACTGATCTGCTAGCGCCAGGGTTAGACAACCATAACTGATCTGCTAGCGCCAGGGTTAGAGAACCATAACTGATCTGCTAGCGTCAGGGTTAGAGAACCATAACGGATCTGCTAGCGCCAGGGTTAGAGAACCATAACTGATCTGCTAGCGTCAGGGTTAGAGAACCATAACTGATCTGCTAGCGCCAGGATTAGACAACCATAACTGATCTGCTAGCTCCAGGGTTAGACAACCATAACTGATCTGCTAGCGTCAGGGTTAGAGAACCATAACTGATCTGCTAGCGTCAGGGTTAGACAACCATAACTGATCTGCTAGCGCCAGGGTTAGACAACCATAACTGATCTGCTAGCGCCAGGGTTAGAGAACCATAACTGATCTGCTAGCGTCAGGGTTAGAGAACCATAACTGATCTGCTAGCGCCAGGGTTAGAGAACCATAACTGATCTGCTAGCGCCAGGGTTAGAGAACCATAACTGATCTGCTAGCGTCAGGGTTAGAGAACCATAACTGATCTGCTAGCGCCAGGATTAGACAACCATAACTGATCTGCTAGCTCCAGGGTTAGACAACCATAACTGATCTGCTAGCGTCAGGGTTAGAGAACCATAACTGATCTGCTAGCGTCAGGGTTAGACAACCATAACTGATCTGCTAGCTCCAGGGTTAGACAACCATAACTGATCTGCTAGCGTCAGGGTTAGACAACCATAACTGATCTGCTAGCGTCAGGGTTAGACAACCATGACTGATCTGCTAGCGTCAGGGTTAGACAACCATAACTGATCTGCTAGCGTCAGGGTTAGAGAACCATAACTGATCTGCTAGCGTCAGGGTTAGACAACCATAACTGATCTGCTAGCTCCAGGGTTAGACAACCATAACTGATCTGCTAGCTCCAGGGTTAGACAACCATAACTGATCTGCTAGCGTCAGGGTTAGACAACCATAACTGATCTGCTAGCGTCAGGGTTAGAGAACCATAACTGATCTGCTAGCGTCAGGGTTAGAGAACCATAACTGATCTGCTAGCGCCAGGATTAAAGAACCATAACTGATCTGCTAGCGCCAGGGTTAAAGAACCATAACTGATCTGCTAGCGCCAGGATTAAAGAACCATAACTGATCTGCTAGCGCCAGGATTAAAGAACCATAACTGATCTGCTAGCGTCAGGATTAAAGAACCATAACTGATCTGCTAGCGCCAGGGTTAGACAACCATAACTGATCTGCTAGCGTCAGGGTTAGAGAACCATAACTGATCTGCTAGCGTCAGGGTTAGAGAACCATAACTGATCTGCTAGCGCCAGGGTTAAAGAACCATAACTGATCTGCTAGCGCCAGGATTAAAGAACCATAACTGATCTGCTAGCGCCAGGATTAAAGAACCATAACTGATCTGCTAGCGCCAGGATTAAAGAACCATAACGGATCTGCTAGCGCCAGGGTTAGACAACCATAACTGATCTGCTAGCGTCAGGGTTAGAGAACCATAACTGATCTGCTAGCGCCAGGGTTAGAGAACCATAACTGACCAAGACCCTGTCCCACTTCTCCATTAGTATCTCTAATAACAGGCCTAGCTTGGCTAACGGGGCAGGGATCGCAATTGTCTCCATGGTGGTGGACTCTGCTAAAGAAGTATTGCACACCTCCTGTTTTTTAACAGCCTTGATACGCTCCAAAGCCACACGGTGTTGTGCTCAAACTTTTTTATTGCATCGGCTGCAAGGAAAACCAGCTCTCATTTCCAGGGCGATCAAAGAAGAAAAAAAAAACCACAGTTTACCAGCCCAAAAGCATTGTCCATAATGTTCAATATGACATGACGATATTTAAATCTTATTACTATTATGTTTGTTATTACTGTTATTAACACTGGTACTACTACTACTATCACTACCGCTACTATTATTACTACTACTATCACCACCACTACTATTATTACTACTACTATCACCAGCACTACTATTATTACTACTATCACTACCACTACTATTATTATTACTATCACAACCACTACTATTATTATTACTATCACCAGCACTACTATTATTACTACTACTATCACCAGCACTACTATTATTATTACTATCACCACCACTACTATTATTATTACTATCACTACCACTGTAATTATTATTACTATCACTACAACTACTATTATTATTACTATCACTACCACTACTACTATTATTATTATTATCACTACCACTACTATTATTATTACTATCACTACCACTACTATTATTATTACTATCACTACTATTATTATTACTATCACTACCACTACTATTATTATTACTATCACTACCACTACTATTATTATTACTATCACTACCACTACTATATTATTGCTATCACTACCACTACTATTATTATTACTATCAGTGCCGCTACTATTATTATTGCTATCACTACCACTATTGTTGCCTGTGAGACCTGGACACTTAACAAAATAGCTGAGAAACACATAAATGCCTTTGAATGTAAATGCTACAGAAGAGTTCTCCAAATATCGCGGACACAAAAAAGAACAAATATATCTATACTACAAGAGCTTAATATTGAAGAAGGCTGGCTAGTGAAGAGGATTAAAGAGAGAAAACTTAAATATTTTGGACACATTAAACGTCATGATAATTTAGAGAAGACCGTATTGGAAGGATACATAATGGGAAAAAGAAAAAGAGGAAGACCAAGACGAAGATGGCTGCAAGACATCGTTGACGATCTGGAGATGGATGCAACAGCAGCAGACCATCTTGCTCACAACCGAGAGGCCTACAAGAGTGCTGTTTGGGAGGCAAAGTTCCGCAAGGGACATGCAAATGAATGAATGAACCACTATTGTTGTTATTACAATCACGACCACTACTATTATTATTACTATCACTACCACCACTATTATTATTACTATCACTACCACCACTATTATTATTACTATCACTAGCACTACTATTATTATTACTACTATCACTACCACTACTATTATTATTACTATCACTATCACTACTATTATTATTACTATCACTACCACTACTATTATTACTACTACTATCACCAGCACTACTATTATTATTACTATCACCACCACTACTATTATTATTACTATCACTACCACTGTAATTATTATTACTATCACTACAACTACTATTATTATACTATCACTACCACTACTACTATTATTATTATTATCACTACCACTACTATTATTACTATCACTACCACTACTATTATTATTACTATCACTACTATTATTATTACTATCACTACCACTACTATTATTATTACTATCACTACCACTACTATTATTATTACTATCACTACCACTACTATATTATTGCTATCACTACCACTACTATTATTATTACTATCAGTGCCGCTACTATTATTATTGCTATCACTACCACTATTGTTGCCTGTGAGACCTGGACACTTAACAAAATAGCTGAGAAACACATAAATGCCTTTGAATGTAAATGCTACAGAAGAGTTCTCCAAATATCGCGGACACAAAAAAGAACAAATATATCTATACTACAAGAGCTTAATATTGAAGAAGGCTGGCTAGTGAAGAGGATTAAAGAGAGAAAACTTAAATATTTTGGACACATTAAACGTCATGATAATTTAGAGAAGACCGTATTGGAAGGATACATAATGGGAAAAAGAAAAAGAGGAAGACCAAGACGAAGATGGCTGCAAGACATCGTTGACGATCTGGAGATGGATGCAACAGCAGCAGACCATCTTGCTCACAACCGAGAGGCCTACAAGAGTGCTGTTTGGGAGGCAAAGTTCCGCAAGGGACATGCAAATGAATGAATGAACCACTATTGTTGTTATTACAATCACGACCACTACTATTATTATTACTATCACTACCACCACTATTATTATTACTATCACTACCACCACTATTATTATTACTATCACTACCACTACTATTATTATTACTATCACTACCACCACTATTATTATTACTATCACTATCACTACTATTATTATTACTATCACTACCACTACTATTATTATTACTATCACTACCACCACTATTATTATTACTATCATTACCACTACTATTATTATTACTATCACTACCACCACTATTATTATTACTATCACTACCACTACTATTATTATTACTATCACTACCACTACTATTATTATTACTATCACTACCACTACTATTATTATTACTATCACTACCACTACTATTATTATTACTATCACTACCACTACTATTATTACTACTGTCACTACCACTACTATTATTACTACTGTCACTACCACTACTATTATTACTACTGTCACTACCACTACTATTATTACTACTGTCACTACCACTACTATTATTACTACTGTCACTACCACTACTATTATTACTACTGTCACTACCACTACTATTATTACTACTGTCACTACCACTATTATTACTACTGTCACTACCACTACTATTATTACTACTGTCACTACCACTACTATTATTACTACTGTCACTACCACTACTATTATTACTACTGTCACTACCACTACTATTATTACTACTATCACTACCACTACTATTATTACTACTATCACTACCACTACTATTATTACTACTATCACTACCACTACTATTATTACTACTATCACTACCACTAATATTATTTCTACATAGATGTTCTACATATCAGTCTAGTGATGTTATTTCTACATAGATGTTCTACATATCAGTCTAGTGATGTTACTCCAACACAGAAGCTCAAAGTGCAAGTCAAATGATGCCATAGCAAAAGATTAACACTGCATATATGTCTTGTCCTGTCTTGCGCTATCTCCCTGTAACTGCGAGCTGGTGTTCTTTGCGGTCGATGCTGTGAAGGTGTTGAGGGACAACATCGTATCGGCGTGGGGGAGCAAGTTATGGCAGCTATTTTTTTTTTCAGCCATGGAGTGCAGCTAAAAAAAGCATGGGTTTGCAAAATGCTTCTTTAGCAGACTCCACCACCACTGGCGACTATGGCGATCACTGTCCCCTTAGCCAGGCTGTGGCTGTTACTGGAGGTACAACGGAGAGGTGGGACAGGGTCTTGGCCAGATATGGGTCACTGATTGCCTCATCAGACAGCGTCTTTACCCCCTTCCTCCTCCGCACCCCCCCCCCCCCGTCTGCATATAAGGGACTGTATGAACCTATTCTCGCATGTTTCTTACAGGGGGCCTACGACTGGCACACAGTATCTCTCATTTACGAGGACGGGACGTTGTTGTTCAGGGTAGACGACCACCCTTGTATCATATCTCAGGACTTCTCGGGTATGTGTCTCTCAAGAAAGCTCAATGTGGATGGTAGACGAGTTGTAGTGGAATGATAGGGTTGTCGGAATATGTTAAGAGTTAACAGTTTAATGAAGGTTTGATTGTAATAAGACAGGGAAAGTTGGGATGTAACACAACAGGGAAAGGGTTGAATGTAATAAGACAGGGAAAGTTGGGATGTAACACAACAGGGAAAGGGTTGAATGTAATAAGACAGGGAAAGTTGGGATGTAACACAACAGGGAAAGGGTTGAATGTAATAAGACAGGGAAAGTTGGGATGTAACACAACAGGGAAAGGGTTGAATGTAATAAGACAGGGAAAGTTGGGATGTAACACAACAGGGAAAGGGTTGAATGTAATAAGACAGGGAAATTTCGGATGTAACAAATTTGAAAAAAGTTTAAATATAATAAGACAGGGAATGTTTGACTGTAGTAGGGGATGTTTAAATGAACTAAGACAGGGAAGATGTTAATGTAATAAGACAGTGTAGGTATGAATGTAGTAACGGAAGATTTGAATGTAATAAGATAAAACGTTTCGATAAAATAAGACAGGGAAGATTTGAATGAAACAAGATAAAGGATTTTTGCTTGAGCGAAAGAAGACAGAAATTGAAGATGCAGATAAAGTGAAGGATGATAGTTTCAGCGAAATAAAACAATATTGGTTTGGAGTCTTTTGACTCCTAAGACAGTAATTAAGGTTAAGACATATTGTGTGTCTCACCACTGACGCTGGTTTTTTTTAAACTGAGTGACCGTAGTACAAAGGAAGGGAGATAATTTCGAATTGCTATGACGTGGGAACAGCTCACATTACTCCAGTTACACTACAAGCTCTAGCTAGATTGCGCATTGCTTGCCTACATCTGCTGATGTGATTTCTCCACTATCAGTTCTCTAATATCTCAATTCTTCAACCTAGCAATGATTTAGACAGTCGGCTGTAATGCAGTGTTTCCCAATCTACGCTTGGGGATGAAGGGAGAGAACTAAATGAATACTGTTGGTGGCAGTTAGAATATATGAGCATTTATACTATACTTTTTCAAAACTTCCTTGACTATTATGCTGCGAGGGAGGGAGGGAGGGGGACGTTGAAGTGGGGCATGATCCTTAAAAAAAGATTGGGAAACACTGCTGTAATGATAATAAAGGCCACGGACTTGGTTACTATGTGTCCAAGCTACAGGGGGGGGGGCGGTAGTAGTGTTTTCTTGAATTCTATCTTTAAATGATAACCAAAAAAAAAAAAGAGTGGGAGACAGGGCTGTCGTGCCCCCCCCACCCCCAGAAGCCTGCGCCGCAGGGGAACAGCCCAAACCTGGCTCTTCCTCCTCCCTCTCATTAACCGTAATGATAACTGCCTCCAAACATTGGCCGGCCGCTGTAAGCAATTTATTTACGGATGCATCAAATTCAAGTATAGTGTAGACACAGACTAAGACTAAGACTAAGACCATAACTTGTACTCTTTTGCAGGTCCTGTCCAGAAAACTCCATGTCCTCTGACGATCGGAGCAGATCCTCTGGAGAGAGAGTCCATGTACAAAGGTTATTTTGACAACGTAAGTCGTGAAAACAAAGTTACAGGTTTTTTATTGCTACAGCTTACGTAGTTTGACAAAGTCATGAACTCAAAAGTTGCAGGTTTTTGTTGCTATTGTTAATATAAACTGACAACGTAAATCGTGAAAACAATGTTGCAAAATAATAATAATAATAATCATTATGTGCCGTGCCGACGCGTTGGCTATTATGTTTCTCTAGAGTACACGATCCTTCATACAGGCTATTAGCTCAGTTAGTGATCTCCTCTCACACCATCCTATCAGACTGTCCAGTGTCATTTCTCTTGGTCTTCCCCTTGCTCTTTTTGCCTCTATTTTTCCTGTTGTTACAATATTGTCAATGCCTCCTCTTCTCATTGCATGTCCTATGAAAGTACATTGGCTCTCTCTTATTTTTATTTACAAGATCTCCAACTCTTCTCAAACATTCTCCATTAGTTATTTTTGCTGTCCAGGGGATTCGCAACATTCTTCTAATAAACCACATTTCTGCTGCTTCCAATGACTTTTGTGCAGACCTGTCTATTGTCCATGATTCACTTCCATATAACAAGATAAGTTCATTATAGCACTTTAGAACTCGTTTTCTAACATTCATTGATAAGGATGTGTTGCATAATATGTTTCTCATTCTCTGAAATGCAGTCTTTGCTTGGCCTATTCTGTTCCTAATTTCTGTTCTGCATTTACCATCTGAAGTTATTATAGCTCCAAGGTATTTAAGCACCTGCTTTAGAATAGCTCCATTTAATTTTATACTGTACTTTGGTGGATTCTGTTTCTTAGATATAACCATGCTCTCTGTCTTTTTTATATTCAAAGAAAAGCCTTTCTGTTCACTTTCTTTGGCCACTTTATACAAGAGATGTTGCAGGTCTTGTTGGTTCTCAGCTATCAGTACTTATGTCGTCAGCATACTGAAGGTTGTTAATATTGTATCCTTCTACTTTTATGCCTGGTTCTGTGATGATCGTTCTTAGAATATCCTCGCTGTACAGAGAAAAGAGGTCTGGAGATAGTAGACATCTTTGTCGCACTCCTTGTTTTATTTGTTGATATTTTCCAGTTTTATTTTCAACTTGAATCGCTGCTTGTTGGTGCCAGTATAGATGTTTTACAAACCTCAGGTCTTTGCCGTCTGTGTTTATGCCTTCAAGCATTTTAATAACCTCATCATGTTTCATCTTGTCGAATGCCTTGATGTAATCAATGAAGCATAAATAGAGATCTTTCTGTACTTCTAAAGCTCTTTCTGTTAGTGTTCGTAAAGCATAAATGGCACTGTGTGTTCCTTTTCCTTCAATAAATCCGAACTGTTCATCTGCTATTTCCATTTTTATCTTTTCCCTTGTTCTTCTCATAATAATTCTCAGTAGTAGTTTTGTTATGTGACATGAGAGGCTGATAGTTCTGTGGTCATCAAATTCCTTTGCACCTGGTTTCTTTGGTGGTGCTATAAACGTGGATTTAAGCAGGATTATATTGCTCCAGTTAATATTGACTAACAAAGTAAGTAATGAACTCAAAGTTGCAAGTTTTTCATGTTGCAGATAAATCACAAATAAAAATTATCTTTACCAAGGAACGATGTGAGTTCCAATTCCTTTCCTTACATGACTATAGCACTGAAGTTGTTAAATCACTGTTTACAATTACTTATTCACTTTTATTATTGTAAGATATTACGATTAATTTCATTCATTCATTCATTAACAAAAAAGGGCAACCTTAGTGACTGTAACAACTGGAGAGGAGTAACCTTAATATCAGTTGTGTCAAAAGTATTTTGCAAGGTCATTTTGAATAGACTCAAAGATATAGTGGATACTGCAATGAGAGAAGAACAAGCAGGATTTCGAAAAGGGAGAAGCTGTCTTGACCAGATCTTTACTCTCAGAATAATACTTGAAGAACATATTGAAAAGCAGAAACCATTAATACTGAATTTCATAGATTTTAAGAAGGCATTTGATAGCATACACAGAGATTCATTATGGAGAATTTTATGTCTATATGGAATACCATCTAAAATTGTCAACATCATTAAGGACTTATACAATGGATATGGTTGTGCAGTCAAGACAGAAGAAGGGATGAGTGAATGGTTCCAGATTGAAACAGGCGTGAAACAAGGATGTATACTGTCTCCTTTACTTTTTGGGATTACAATAGACTTCATAATGAAAAAATGCTGCACAGGTAACACAGGTATTGACTGGGTACATGGGACCCAACTAGAAGATCTTGATTTTGCAGATGACATAACTCTTATCAGTAATAATGTGAATTCCATGCAAGAAAAAACAGATAGCCTATCTTCACTGGCTAGCAAAATAGGACTTGAAATTAACAAGGACAAAACAAAAATAATGAAAATTCCCATCAATCAAAATGGAAAAATACACATAGAAGGGACAGATATTGAAGAAGTCAATCAATTTGCATACCTTGGCAGCTACATAGACCAGGATGGTGACACTAGAAAGGAAGTTAGGATCAGAATTGCAAAAGCAGCATCAATCTTCAAGAATCTTGAGAACATATGGAATTCAAAAGTTATAAGCACAAAAACCAAGTTAAGACTATTCAATTCAAATGTAATATCCACCCTCATTTATGCATGCGAAAGCTGGAAAACAACTAAAGAAATAGAAAAGAAATTAGACTCTTTTGAAAACAAATGCCTAAGGAAAATACTCGGCATCAAGTGGAATGAATTCAAGAACAATGCAGAGATAAGACAGATGACTGAACAACAACCAGTCTCACGGGTGATCAGGAAAAGGAGATGGACATATGTTGGCCACTTGATGAGAAGAAATGAGCAGAGAATCCCAAAACAAGCTATCAAGTGGAACACAACAGGCCGAAGAAAAAGGGGCAGACCGCGTGAAACTCTGAAGAGAACATTATTAAGAGAGGCCAAGTTAACAGGCATAAAATCCTTTGATGAGGTTGAAAGACTCGCCGAAGACAGGAAAAATTGGCGAACTACTTTGCGAGCCCTATGTGACGTCTAACGGCACGGGAAGGATATAAGATATAAGATAAGATTCATTAACATGCCCCTTGCGGAACTTTGCTTCCCTAACAGCTCTCCTGTAGGCCTGTTAATTGTAAGCAAGGTGCCCTGCTGCTGATGCGTCCATTCTCATATCATCAACAATGTCTAGTTGCCATCTTCTCCTTCCACTTCCCCTCTTTCTTTTTCATCTTATTTACTCTTCCAATACTGTCTTCTCCAGACTCTCATGACGTGCAACATGACCAGAATACAAGTGTTATCAATGTTTCAAATGATCTCTCTTCCCAGCTTCTCATTGCCCGCTACTGCCGGAGATTCATTGACACTGATCCTGCTAGCTCCAACGATAAAAGCAAAGGCCCCATGCCCGTGGAGTCTGCCCCCAACGTCCCTGAGTACGGGATTCAACAGAGCAAGCGCAAACAGGAAAGGGAAGCGACCGCGGGCAAGACGGGAAGGATTACCCCGAGAAGTGTTTCTAGCTCCAAGTATTTCCCGAAGTTCACCGGTGTCCAGAATGAGCGAGCAGGTCAAGCGTCGCCGAGAATTAAACATTCAGTCCAATCGGTGGCAGGCAGGTACGGCGGGTATGTGGGAATTCAGGGGAAAACAGAGAGCTACAGGGACACATTCCTCAGGACTATGAAGTCCAGTAACAATAGAGGCGACTCCGCTCAACGAAAAGTGCCTGCAGAAGGACACGCCACAGAGTTTAATAAGAACTACAGAATAAACGAGCATGGAAATGCCTACGGAAGAACAGGTGGAGCAACTACAAATAATGGTGCCCCTCAGAAAACCAACAAGGTCATTATCACTTATAACAGCAATGGGAAGAATGATGAGCCAGTAAATAGATTAAGTAATTCCGGTAGGAGCAAACAACCGGCAAACAACTTCCAAAGTTCTGGAAGAAAGCAAGGAAAAGATACCAGTTCCGGTGCCTTAGAAGTTCCCGAAAACTTCCAAAATGATGCTGTGGCCCCCAAAAAGAACAGCGCAGGGAACAAAAATCAAGAAAGCAGGAAGAGGAACGATGAAAATGTCGACGACAACCAAGGAAAAGGAGACGCTCAAGATAAATTCAGAGGCAAAGTTTCCAGTTTAGCCGATGCAAGAGGAGACAAATATGACGATAGTTTTGGATCATCTACAACAACAGATGAAACTTCCAATAGGAAAAGCAAGAATGAAAATGGCTTCAAAAATTCGCAGCAGACAGTCGGGCGAACTAACAAGTTTGACAGCTCTGACAGCGTTAGTGATTATGAAAGTAAGTCTCGCGTTCCACGTAGAAGATACAACGATCAAGATTATTCAGGAAATGATGGTAACTATGACAATGAACATGGTAATACTGACAAAATATTCAGAAATGCAGGTAAAGAGGAAAGGGCAGATAAAGAGGCTGATGAAAGACATCCGGCAAATGGTAGACTCTATAAAGACAGTCGCTCGGAAAATCGTGGAAATCATCAGGGTAACTCTGAGAAAAAAGGTGAGCGTGAAATTTTAGGCGAAAGAGATCAGTCTGCAGGTGGAAAAGCTGTCGGATCTAAGGGTGGTTTTACTGGTTCTGAAAAAGCCCAGGAAAACGTGGACAGTTTCAGCTCAGAAAAAGACGACGGACTAGACGCAGGGAGCGAGGAAGATTACACAAACGCGGAACAGATCAAGGAAAGCAGCAACAGGGGACAAGATCAGAATACAGGGAAAGACAGTGGACTCGACGGGCCTGTTTACGTAAGCGATGCTCAGAATAAGCGGTTCTCACATTCTGATGCCCGAGGACAAGGAAATGGACAAAAGGATGAAACAACTGAAAAGACAGACAGAAGTAGAGGGCAGTCGCCTGACTTTCATCACGATTCCTTTAGCGAAGATGTCGCCGGCAAAAAGAGTAATGACAAGTTTGGTCCAGCCAGTAAGCCGGCCCAAAATGGTCCTCAGATCAGCGAAAAACAGGGAGCACCCACGAAAAACGAGAATAACGAAGACATTTCAGTAGAAGAAGCCGAAGAAGACATAGGACATACTTCTGTGAACGGCGAAGCTAAAAATTACAACAGCGACGAACCGGTACGGTCTTGGAAGAAGCGGCCTTTGCCTGACGGTCAAGACATACCCACAGGTAGGATTTACGCTGAGAAAAGTGATAACGACGACAAGGAAAGTTCAAATGAGCCAATAAAAAGCTTGATAAGAGGAAGGCGGAGGTTTGGAAGCAAGAAAAAGAACTGGTACGACAGAGCAGACTCCACCGAAGGCAACCAGCAGGGATCTTTCCAGTCCGACGAGCAGAGCTTAACAAACAAACAAGACGGCAAACTGTTCTTTGATCAAAGGCAAGGCGGCGGAGTGGGCTGGATATCTGATACTGAAGATTACATTTCACAAGAGCCGCTAAATATCCGTAAGGAGTATATCGATAACGGCGGCCTTAACCCAGGCACGCGATATTCAGATCATGGTGGCCTTGCCTACAGAAACCAGCAGAAAGAATCTCATGATGTATACACCCAGAAAAACTCAGTACAGAAATCTGAAGGTGAAGAGCCGACGAACGACGATGAGAAGAATAAGAATATCTCTGATGTAGACGAAGGATCCAATGAAGATGCTGATGGTGAATCGTCTACAGAAACGGGAAAGAGTTCTACTGGTGGAGCTAATGGAAATTCGCAGACTTTTCCACACAGTGACAAGCTTTCGGGCGGATCTCAAAGGTCAGAGAAGGACGCTCCACAAAACGACAAGTCTGCCAAACCTGGCCTTGGCCAGAAAGAATCAGCCTTGCGACTGGATAAATCCGGTACAAACCTGCCCTCAAAGTATGGCGGAAAAGTCAGTGAAAAATCATATTCAGAGAACATAAATGACCGTAATCTTGACGGCCTTCATGGTGTTACCAAACCCAGAAACTACAAAACGACCACCGCGACAAACAACGCCATCTTTGACAGAAGAACTCAGGAACAAAAGTTCACAAAACAAGATGGCCGCCCTTTCATCTCCGAGAAAGACAAGCAACAAAAAGGTCTCTAGCTTGTCTCCCCCAACTCAGTTCACCATGTTCCACGTGGGAAATCACTCGCTGGAACTGCTCATGGAAATGAACACGATAAATGTACATAAGCATTGAAATAAATCACCAAACAGTGTAGAAGCACAGAACAGAAATCAATATTGCACGTATTTTCTATATATAAAATAAATTGATGTACGAGATTAGACAGTCTTCAGATGCTGATATTTTCATAGATGATTTGACGGTATCTCTTTGTTTGCCCAAACTTGACTGATACACAAGTTCGACTGTGAATATTTTATCTTTTCATTAAAAAAAAAAATCTAGATTTCATGAAAATCTTACGAAACGAATTTATTTTCTATCAGAAACCAGTAACCATTTTCTTTTTGTTTGTTCATTATCTTGTATCAGGGGTGGCCAAACTTGCATAAAGCGGGAACCACTGACAGTAATCTTCAAATGTTTGACAGCTGCAAAACATAAACATTTATTACCTGAACTTCGCTTCTGTTATTTCACGCATATTTTATTATCAAAAGTGTACACAAATATCACTACATACTTTTACAGAGTAATATTTATTTACAGTCGGCATCGGTGTGTATGATTACTGCTTCTCCAGACAGTTTCTCTGTGATCGTTGCTGATTCGATTTTTTAAAAGTCCCTGACCAGATCTAGCTTTAAATTCAACGTTTGAAAGTTCTTAAATATATTTACTCACCAAAACAAAAAACAATTTAAACATCTGTTTAGATCCAGGGCATTCTCTCCTTACACCGAGTAAATAATTAAAAAGCTTGATAAGATATCTATGTAGCTTTTATACTAAATGTGATGTAAGAAATGAGCTCCGCCAGAGTATTCCCCGCAGGTTATACATGACCGAAAGCCGCATGTGGCTCGCGAGCCGCGATTTGGTCACTCCTGGCTTTTATTTTGGAAGAATGATAACAGTGCATCAGATATATAGGAAATAGGAAAAGTTTGTGCTAAATTTGTACACGTTTGTTCTTTAGAGGAGGGAAAAATATCTCTTTCGTGGAAAGTATTTTAAAAACTTTAATTAAACGCGCGCACACACACACAAAATTATTAATTCATTGTAGTTTCCAGTTATTTTTTTCTCCCCCTGTTTTAAATTTATTTTTACAACATAAATTCTGGCGTGCAAATCACATTATAAACGAAACGTGGAAACATAAAAACCAAAAGGAAAACAAGACATATTTAAAAACATAGCTTTACAAGGAAAATGGACGTACCGTTAACTGTTTTTTTTTTCAAACACAAGAGTAGGCTGTTACAGCACGCTATGGAAAAATCTAACCTTGATTTCCTCCTTCTATCTCTCTCCTCCCCTCCCCCCCCCCCCCCCAAATACTCCACCTCACCCACACAAAACCGAACTCTCATTCAACTACATTTCAATAAACAGATAAAGATGTTCTGAGTTACCTTTCCCTCCTTGCTTCTTTTGCTTTCTTAGAGAAGATAAAGTGAGATTTGAAGTCAGCGTTGAATCTTTTAAGTATAGTTTTGTGCTGTCTTTATATATATATATATATATATATATATATATATATATAAAACTCTCGTAGAGAATCCAGAATATTCTGTATACTTTTAGTTTTACAACTTTATAAATGAAATGCTTGGTTAATTAAAAACAGAAAGTTGTAATCTTTTTGTAATGCTGTGTACCGTTGTGTTGTAAGTTTGTGAGTTTGTATGTTTGTGAGTTTGTGAACTCTGAACAATAGACAGAAAAGATTGTGAGGTTACTCGGAAGGGATGACGGAGTGGACACACATACATACATACACAGACAGACAGACAGAGACAGTCGGGCAGACTGCCTTGTAGAGTACACCACTGCCAAGCCTATCAGTATATTAAGCAATAAGAGATATTCGCGTGAAAGTCACTAACATTTATCTCTGTGTGTGTATGTGTGTCTTCTGTTCCAAATTTTATATTCATTCTGGACCAGTGGTTCTTAATCTTTTTTCGAGCATGGACCTTCCTCTCCAAGAACCGCTGTGGATTCCTTATTAAAAATAAACCAATAAACAGAACCTAGATGATGCTATGATTTTTTTAAAAAATCCAGCCAACCCTTTTTTCTAGTCCGTGGATCCTCGAAAGTTCATCCATGAACACCTTGGAGTTCCACGGAAACCCAGGTTAAGAATCATCGTTTTAGGCGAACACAAGTCGTCAGGGTCAAGGTCAGGTTGTCAGGTACTGCTGACTTCCATAAACGATTTTCTAAAAAAAAAAAAAAAAATAATCAGTTTACAACAAAGCGACCCAGAATGAACTTGCCTTTTACAAACATGACTGAATCAGTCAAAATAGTTTTTTAAAAAAATCTAGACTTGACCTATTTAGTTTTTACTTGCTCCTTTTTTTCTTCAAATACCGACGTAATTTGTAAACCACGGACTGCGCATGCTCCATTTTAAACACGTTCATTACCTAAGTGGGAGCGATGTCCCAAAGACAAGACAGCTCAACTCTGATTGGTCATGTTTGCCACTCTGCTCAGCTCTTCTGATTGGTCAGCCAGGAAA
This sequence comes from Achatina immaculata, assembly GCA_009760885.1. Lineage (NCBI taxonomy): Eukaryota > Metazoa > Mollusca > Gastropoda > Stylommatophora > Achatinidae > Lissachatina > Lissachatina immaculata. Next base: position 32,432,633 of record CM019699.1, on the reverse strand, counting down.
TGGTTGTCTTGTGTCTGGGGAAATATTTGTTATTTCTAAGCCGTCCGCAACGTCGCCAGCTCTTATAGTTGAGGGTGGGCAATTTCCGGTCAGTCAAAAACTGCTGAGAGTTATCGTTCTCGAATGCTGGGATGCAGCTTCCGGTTAGTCAGGAGTTCATTAACTTCCTGTTTTTGGTAACATCCTGGTGTTTCCGTCGAGATGACCCAGTGTTTGTGAATTTGACAACCTGGACAGGGTATCTCAGTTGAAAATAAAAGTGCCCGTGAGGCCGCATAACCGCTTTAAAAAAATGTTAGCATAAAATGTGACTGCTCATTCTTATATATTATATCCTTCCCGTGCCGTTAAGCGTCACATAGGGCTCGCAAAGTAGTTCGCAAATTTTTCCTGTCTTCAGCGAGTCTTTCAACCTCATCTAAGGATTTTATGCCTGTTAATTTGGCCTCTCTTAACAATGTCCTCTTCAGAGTTTCACGCGGTCTGCCTCTTTTTCTTTGGCCTGTTGTGTTCCACTTGATAGCTTATTTTGGGATTCTCTGATCATTTCTGCTCATTATAGGGTTGATTTTTGTATGTCACAAAATTGTGCTCCTTTTCCTCGTCTTGGTTCGCCCTCGAAAGAGCTTAAATTGCGCAATGTCAAGGTTTCTAGTTCGGGTGTAACATGTACACCTTTCGGGCTGATACACCTTGTCTTTAAGATTTCTCATTTCGCTCACATTTTCGCCTGGCAGGATTACTGTCTGCAACAGGGGCGTCACCAATAATGGGGGGCAGAGAGGTGTCTTGGTCTTTTGTGGTTGGCTGCCCCCCTGATTCAAGCAATCAGCCATGATTTGCTGGCCACTGTCTCATTTAGCTTGAATACTACTTCGGGCTTCATTAAAGACCTTTGCTCCCCTGACGCGCGAGCTGAGAATTGTGTCATTTACTGTTATTCACTTTATTTTTCCTATGTCACTGTCAGTCTGTTTATTTGCATGTCCCTTGCGGAACTTTGCCTCCCTAACAGCTCTCATGTAGCCCAGCTCGGTTGTGAGCAAGATGCCCTGCTGCTGATGCATCCATTTGCAGATCATCAACGGTGTCTTGCAGCCATCTTCGCCTTGGTCTTCCTCTCTTTCTTTTTCCCCATTATGTACCCTTCCAAGACCGGTCTTCTCATGACGTTTAATGTGTCCAAAATATTTAAGTTTTTTTTTCTGCTTAATCCTCTTTACTAGCCAGCCTTCCTCAATATTAAGTTCTTGTCGCTAGATTGATTTATTACAACACTCCGCATCTGGGGTCCCTACTGGTCGCAAGTTTGAGGACATGCAGGTGGGACAGGACACTACCGATAATCTATTGAACAATACCCAGTGATGGATTACCCGTTAGGCTGCATAGCCCTAGCTGGCTGAGTAGTTAGTTAGGCTGCATAGCCCTAGCTGGCTGAGTAGTTAGTTAGGCTGCATAGCCCTAGCTGGCTGAGTAGTTAGTTAGGCTGCATAGCCCTAGCTGGCTGAGTAGTTAGTTAGGCTGCATAGCCCTAGCTGGCTGAGTAGTTAGTTAGGCTGCATAGCCGTGGCTGGTTGAGTGGTTAGTTAGGCTGCACAGTCCTAGCTGGTTGAGTGGTTAGTTAGGCTGCACAGCCCTAGCTGGTTGAGTGGTTAGTTAGGCTGCACAGCCGTGGCTGGTTGAGTGGTTAGTTAGGCTGCACAGTCCTGGCTGGTTGAGTGGTTAGTTAGGCTGCACAGCCCTGGCTGGCTGAGTGGTTAGTTAGGCTGCACAGCCTTGGCTGGCTGAGTAGTTAGTTAGGCTGCACAGCCTTGGCTGGCTGTGGTTAGTTAGGCTGCACAGCCTTGGCTGGCTGAGTAGTTAGTTAGGCTGCACAGCCTTGGCTGGCTGAGTGGTTAGTTAGGCTGCACAGCCCTGGCTGGCTGAGTGGTTAGTTAGGCTGCACAGCCTTGGCTGGCTGAGTAGTTAGTTAGGCTGCACAGCCTTGGCTGGCTGATTGGTTAGTTAGGCTGCACAGCCTTGGCTGGCTGAGTGGTTAGTTAGGCTGCACAGCCCTGGCTGGCTGAGTAGTTAGTTAGGCTGCACAGTCTTGGCTGGCTGAGTAGTTAGTTAGGCTGCACAGCCTTGGCTGGCTGAGTGGTTAGTTAGGCTGCACAGTCCTGGCTGGCTGAGTGGTTAGTTAGGCTGCACAGCCCTGGCTGGCTGAGTGGTTAGTTAGGCTGCACAGCCTTGGCTGGCTGAGTAGTTAGTTAGGCTGCACAGCCCTGGCTGGCTGAGTGGTTAGGTACGCTGCACAGCCCTGGCTGGCTGAGTGGTTAGTTAGGCTGCACAGCCCTGGCTGGCTGAGTGGTTAGTTAGGCTGCACAGCCCTGGCTGGCTGAGTGGTTAGTTAGGCTGCACAGCCCTGGCTGGCTGAGTGGTTAGTTAGGCTGCACAGCCCTGGCTGGCTGAGTGGTTAGTTAGGCTGCACAGCCCTGGCTGGCTGAGTGGTTAGTTAGGCTGCACAGCCCTGGCTGGCTGAGTGGTTAGTTAGGCTGCACAGCCCTGGCTGGTTGAGTGGTTAGTTAGGCTGCACAGCCCTGGCTGACTGAGTGGTTAGTTAGGCTGCACAGCCTTGGCTGGCTGAGTAGTTAGTTAGGCTGCACAGCCTTGGCTGGCTGAGTAGTTAGTTAGGCTGCACAGCCTTGGCTGGCTGAGTAGTTAGTTAGGCTGCACAGTCTTGGCTGGCTGAGTGGTTAGTTAGGCTGCACAGCCTTGGCTGGCTGAGTGGTTAGTTAGGCTGCACAGACCTGGCTGGCTGAGTGGTTAGTTAGGCTGCACAGCCCTGGCTGGCTGAGTAGTTAGTTAGGCTGCACAGCCTTGGCTGGCTGAGTAGTTAGTTAGGCTGCACAGCCCTGGCTGGCTGAGTGGTTAGGTAGGCTGCACAGCCCTGGCTGGCTGAGTGGTTAGGTAGGCTGCACAGCCCTGGCTGGCTGAGTGGTTAGTTAGGCTGCACAGCCCTGGCTGGCTGAGTGGTTAGTTAGGCTGCACAGCCCTGGCTGGCTGAGTGGTTAGTTAGGCTGCACAGCCCTGGCTGGCTGAGTGGTTAGTTAGGCTGCACAGCCCTGGCTGGCTGAGTGGTTAGTTAGGCTGCAAAGCCCTGGCTGGCTGAGTGGTTAGTTAGGCTGCACAGTCCTGGCTGGTTGAGTGGTTAGTTAGGCTGCACAGCCCTGGCTGGCTGAGTGGTTAGTTAGGCTGCACAGCCGTGGCTGGTTGAGTGGTTAGTTAGGCTGCACAGCCCTGGCTGGTTGAGTGGTTAGTTAGGCTGCACAGCCCTGGCTGGCTGAGTGGTTAGTTAGGCTGCACAGACCTGGCTGGCTGAGTGGTTAGTTAGGCTGCACAGCCCTGGCTGGCTGAGTGGTTAGTTAGGCTGCACAGCCCTGGCTGGTTGAGTGGTTAGTTAGGCTGCACAGCCCTGGCTGGCTGAGTGGTTAGTTAGGCTGCACAGCCCTGGCTGGCTGAGTGGTTAGTTAGTCTGCACAGCCCTGGCTGGCTGAGTGGTTAGTTAGGCTGCACAGCCCTGGCTGGTTGAGTGGTTAGTTAGGCTGCACAGCCCTGGCTGGCTGAGTGGTTAGTTAGGCTGCACAGCCTGGCTGGTTGAATGGTTAGTTAGGCTGCACAGCCCTGGCTGGTTGAGTGGTTAGTTAGGCTGCACAGCCCTGGCTGGTTGAGTGGTTAGTTAGGCTGCACAGCCCTGGCTGGTTGAGTGGTTAGTTAGGCTGCACAGCCGTGGCTGGTTGAGTGGTTAGTTAGGCTGCACAGCCGTGGCTGGTTGAGTGGTTAGTTAGGCTGCACAGCCCTGGCTGGTTGAGTGGTTAGTTAGGCTGCACAGCCTGGCTGGCTGAGTGGTTAGTTAGGCTGCACAGACCTGGCTGGCTGAGTGGTTAGTTAGGCTGCACAGCCCTGGCTGGCTGAGTGGTTAGTTAGGCTGCACAGCCCTGGCTGGTTGAGTGGTTAGTTAGGCTGCACAGCCCTGGCTGGCTGAGTGGTTAGTTAGGCTGCACAGCCCTGGCTGGCTGAGTGGTTAGTTAGTCTGCACAGCCCTGGCTGGCTGAGTGGTTAGTTAGGCTGCACAGCCCTGGCTGGTTGAGTGGTTAGTTAGGCTGCACAGCCCTGGCTGGCTGAGTGGTTAGTTAGGCTGCACAGCCCTGGCTGGCTGAGTGGTTAGTTAGGCTGCACAGCCCTGGCTGGCTGAGTGGTTAGTTAGGCTGCACAGCCCTGGCTGGCTGAGTGGTTAGACGTTCGGTCTAATAATCTGGTGGTACAGGGTTCAAGTCCCAGCACTGGGGATTTTTTTTTGGTGACGCCACACCAGAAAGGCCCCGATATCCACCCAGCCTCTGCAAATCTGTACCAGAGAAATCTGGGAAGGTAAATGCGGTCAGGCGTTATACTGACCACATCAGACTTTCATGTGCTGAAGGTCTTAGAAATACAAGCCTAACACCAATGTGCCTTAATAGCGTGGAATTTCGGGGATTTTACCTTTACCTGAACAGACTTAGGTCTAGGGGGCCAGTTTCTCACACTCTTCTTTTTCCTTGATGCTGGGCCAGGTGAGAAACTGGCCCAGCATCAAGGAAAAAGAAGAGTGTGTGTTTTTTTGGGGGTTTTTTTTTTTTTACAAATGTAGATTATTGGTTTACAACAGAGAGGATGTTGAGTAATAGAGGGCTCACCTGGGCAAGAGCAGAAAAAAAGGCAAAGGACAGGCATTTGTGGAAAACCCTTGCGGAAGCCCCATGTGCCCTGGGCACTTAAGGTTCAGAGAGAAAGAGAGAGATTATTGGTTTATTACATTTATATCAGGAGAATGCCGGTACAAAATTAGAAGGAATGGGTGGGGGGGGCCCTTCTAAGTTCAGTGTAGGGACCTGAGTTATGGTTGATCCGTCGCTGACAATACCCGCAACACATAAACTTCTAAGGGCATGATCCATCAAACGTTTATATCCGTCTGCTAATGACCACATGGTGTTGTCTTAGCGGTCAGAAAGGGCATATCTCAGAGCTGGTTGAGAACGGGTCTCCTAGCAGAAAATGTTCATTTCGCCTTTACTTCTTTTGCTATCCTTTCTGGCTGCTCGCTTGGTTTCTGACCCAGTCTGGATAGACTGATAGGTATGACCATAACAGATATTCTGACATCTGGTGAGAGGAATGCACGAGGCAACAAAAGAAATAGGCTGAGAACTGATGGGTTATGGGTTGGTGATGACAAGATAGGGACAAAAACATTGTCCGTTCTGGCAATCAAGCGACCCATAGCTGGCTTGCAAACCTCAGGAGTGGCGAACCATAGCTGACCAAGACCCTTTCCAACCTCACCGTTGGTACCCTCAGTAAGAGGCTGAGCTTGGCTGACGGGGAAGGAATCCCCGTAGTCCTCAGTAGTGGTGGAGTCTCCTAAAGAAGTCTTGCACACACTCCCTACTTTTTGCCTACGGTCAAAGATTGAAAAAATAGCTGCCACGACATGCTGCTCAGCCAACAACATGCTGTGCTTCAATGTCTTCATCGCGTGCTCCACAAAGAATATCACCTCGCAGTTCTAGAAAGAAGAAGAAGAAGAAGAAGAAGAAGATGATGATGATGATGATGATGATGACGATACAATGAAAATAAATCAATCTTTCTTCCCTTTCTGTTTGCTAATAAGCAAAATAATCCGAGTTTACCCTACTTGCGGACCTGAAACGAAACAGAGTACACAAGCACCTAATTTACTCACAACTAAGCACCGTCTAAAGGCTCAAAATGCAATATTTTAAAATTGTCCAAAGACTCAAATACAACATTTTAAAATTGTTTAAAGACTCAAATACAACATTTTAAAATTGTTTAAAGACTCAGAATACGACATTTTAAAATTGTTTAAAGACTCAAATACAACATTTTAAAATTGTTTAAAGACTCAGAATACAACATTTTAAAATTGTTTAAAGACTCAGAATACAACATTTTAAAATTGTTTAAAGACTCAGAATACAACATTTTAAAACTGTTTAAAGACTCAGAATACAACCATCTTCATTCTGTCTAAATACTCAAAATCACCATCTCAAAAATGTCCGGAAAATACCTTAGAAGAGCGTGCCATTAACACTAGCAGGAGGGCGGAAGTGCAGATGAACCAAGCTTACACAAACATCCCCCTTGCCCAATAGGTGCTCTTCATAAGGCAGGGAAAAAAATCTTTACGAAAGGAAGAAACTATGAAAGAATTCGATTTCAAAACAACAACAATAATAATAATAATAACAATAATAATAACAAAGGGGAAGCCAGGAACTTTAAGACTAGCAGCTGGTGATTATCTATTTCGAACATCGCGGCTCAAATTTTCTTGTCCGCTGCTAATAGGTTCCTTGTTAGTTTGATCGACTGCAAAATATGCATTAGGTTCGTGTCAGAAAACAAGTTAGGAGGGACGAAGTCCTGAGGTTTGTAAGTGGGGATGCTAGAGGAAACAAGAACACGTGATCCTGTGGAAAGGATGGCAGGTAAAAAGGAGACGAAGTCCTGAGGTTTGTAAGTGGGGATGCTAGAGGAAACAAGAACACGTGATCCTGTGGAAAGGATGGCAGGTAAAAAGGAGACGAAGTCCTGGGGTTTGTAAGTGGGGATGCTAGAGGAAACAAGAACACGAGATCCTGTGGAAAGGATGGCAGGTAAAAAGGAGACGAAGTCCTGAGGTTTGTAAGTGGGGATGCTAGAGGAAACAAGAACACGTGATCCTGTGGAAAGGATGGCAGGTAAAAAGGAGACGAAGTTCAGGGTTTGTAAGTGAGAATGCTAGAGGAAACAAGAACACGTGATCCTGTGGAAAGGATGGCAAGTAAAAAGGAGACGATGTTCAGGGTTTGTAAGTGGGGATGCTAGAGGAACCAAGAACACGTGATCCTGTGGAAAGGATGGCAGGTAAAAAGGAGACGAAGCTCAAGGAGCAGGGATCGGCTAAAACAATGATCCTCAAACTTTGTCAGATTGCCGCCCCCACCCCCCATCCCCTTCTTCCAAGACCATATCTATAGGGGCTCTCAAGCCCCCCCCCCCATAAAACTGTATCGTTTAGGAGAGAGATAGAGGGAGAGAGAGAGGGGGAAAAGTGAAGCAACCACCAACAGAACGAATATAACTCAAAAAAAGAAAAAGATAGAAAAGAGGGAGTTAGGGAATGGTAGTGAGAAGTAGGTATCAAGACTTAACAATAAATATATATATATAAGAACAGTTTCCATGGTAATCAACAACATCAGCGCCATAAACTCTCAAGAGGAGCCTTAGTTACTAACGGGATTCCTTATTTCCCTCCCTCGTTAGCCACATCCCCCCCCCCCACACACCCCAAAAGTAAACTCCATTGTGTCCAGATATACATGATTTCTGTGTATTCCCCCCTTCCTATTACCTCAATTTCACCCACTCCCCCCTCCCTTCCTCCCTCAGCTCTTTGCAAGTTTCATCGATCCTCCACACTGTTAAAACAGGCGTCATCCAACAACGACATTGACCTTTACATAGAAAACATCGTGAGGGTTGTTTCAGTCAGACAGTTATACGAGATTATTACCCGCAGATCACGTGACACTTTGAACGTTGTAAAAACGATCTTTGAAAAAAAAAAACCACATTAACATCAACAGAGATATATAAACAGTCTTTATGGGCACTTTCCGGGAAGCGTGTGCAAAGGCGAGAGCATCAAATCTGTGTATAGTTTTGGTGCATGGAAGTCAAGTGTTTTTTGGGGGGTTTTGTTTTTTGTTTGTTTTGTACGCCATCTTCTTTTTTTTTTTTTTTTGTTATGTTGATTAAAAACAGTGAGTTTTATTCAATGTTCTGTACATCGTCTTTTTTCCGTAGGTAAAAACAGTGTTTTATCAAGTATATTGGACATCGTCTTTTTCCCATAGATAAAAATAGTGAGTTTTATCAAGTGTTTTGTACATCGTTTTTTTTTCGTATATAAAGCAGTGAGTTTTATCAAGTGTTTTGTACATCGTCTTTTTTCGTATATAACAAATAGTGAGTTTTATCAAGTGTTTTATACATCGTCTGTTTTTTCGTATATAACAAATATTGAGTTTTATCAAGTGTTTTTACATCGTCTTTTTTTCATATATAAAAAAAACAGTGAGTTTTATCAAGTGTTTTGTACATCGTCTTTTTTCGTATATAACAAATATTGAGTTTTATCAAGTGTTTTTACATCGTCTTTTTTTCATATATAAAAAAACAGTGAGTTTTATCAAGTGTTTTGTACATCGTCTTTTTTCGTATATAACAAATAGTGAGTTTTATCAAGTGTTTTATACATCGTCTGTTTTTTCGTATATAACAAATATTGAGTTTTATCAAGTGTTTTGTACATCGTCTTTTTTTCATATATAACAAATAGTGAGTTTTATCTATTGTTTTTTTACATCGTCTTCTTCCGTATATAAAAAAAAAACACTGCTTTTTTATCGCTTTCTAGAGGTGGCATGATTACCTTGTTATGATTTTGTTTTCATTTTGAAGACTGTTTCAATGCAGATGGTAGGATTACTTTGTTCTGTTTCTTGAATTTTGGAAGGCTGTTTACCATAGATACGAACCAGTTTCCTGGTTATTTGGCGTCACATTTTAGTTTAAATACTCGTAATCTGTATAGGACTACGCATTACTGTCAGAGATCAAAGGGGGTAGTGTTACATGGTTAGCCCTCGAACAATGGTAGACAAAGCACTTTAGATGTGAGAGAGAAAGAAAAAAATTGATAGGAGAATGATAACGACTTGAATTAAGACTCTGACGGGACCAGTAGCCGCCTAGCCACGAGGGGACAGCGCCCTATCCACTCAGCCATCTCACGTCTCGTAAAAAGATTTTTGATCCATCAGATCCAGTTATTAGGTCTCGGTCATTTGTATGTCCCTTGCGGAACTTTGCCTCCATAACAGCTCTCATGTTGGCCTCTCGATTGAAAGCAAGATGCCCCTTGCTGCTGATGCATCCATTCGCAGATCATCAACGATGTCTTGCAGCCATCTTCGTCTTTGGTCTTCCTCTCTTTCTTTTCCCCATTATTTACCTTTCCAATACTGTCTTCTCCAAATTCTCACGGCGTTTAAGTAACAGGTCTACACTCTAAAAATGTTCCTAATAGGGTTGATCGTGCACAAGATCAGGATGTCAGGAGTGCAGGTCCTATGTTTTGTTGCTGAGATGAAGGCGCTGTTAGATTTGCTGGACCGTGTTCCATCTCTTCTTTTTCTACTCCCTGTAACGGGTCTAGATTGGACAACAGGGTCAGGGATCGCCATAGTTCCCATGGCTGTGAAGTCTGCTAAAGAAGTATTGCAAACCCCACGCTTTTTTAGCTTCAGTCAGGGACTGAAAAACTACCAGCTTTGCCCGCTCCCATGTCCGACACCATGCCGCGCCTGAGCTCCTCCACCGTGTCGGCTGCAAAGAATATCAGCTCTCAGGTCCAGTGAGATTATAGGAGGAGGAGGAGGAGAAGAAGAAGAAGAAGGAAAAAAGAAGAAGAAGAAGAAGAGAAAGAAGAAGAAGAAGAAGGAAAAAAAAGAAGAAGAAGAAGAGAAAGAAGAAGAAGAAGAAGAAGAGAAAGAAGAAAAAGAAGAAGAAGAAGGAAAAAGAAGAAGAAGAGAAGAGAAGAAGAAGAAGAAGGAAAAAGAAGAAGAAGAAGAAGAGAAAGAAGAAGAAGAAGAAGAAGAAAAAAGAAGAAGAAGAAGAGAAAGAAGAAGAAGAAGAAGAAGAAGAATGAGAAGAAGAAGGAAAAAAAGAAGAAGAAGAAGAAGAAGAAGAAAAAGAAGAAGAAGAAGAAGAGAAAAGTCCCCCCTGGATGTTTCAGCCAATACTTAATCTCCGCTTTGACCAGGGTCGAGATAACCAACATTTATGTCATGAAATCAGGTCTCAGTGAGTTTGTAATGTCGTGTTATCTACTTTTAACGACAAACTTCAAACTTTTCACAGAGGATGCGGCAAAAAACAGAATGGTATCCCATATTCGTTTATCGGATGGAGAGAAGGATATGTCTGTTTACTGTAATTCCCAGGAAAGATCTATTGCAGCGGATTTCTTAACACACTCCAGCAAGAATACATTAATCTCTGTCCTCCACTGGTTAACAGTGTGAACCACAGGAGGCTAAATATTATGAGCTTAAACGTCTCAGAAATGTTGATCCGCGTGAGTCAACGCAAGTCAAATCGGTGTGAGAAAAGTTACACAGGCCTAGCAGGCAAATCAAACAGTGAAGTATATTTGGCTTTCCTTACTAATGTAAGTCTGGCCACTTCAAGTACGGAATTATAAGGGGTTTGCACGCGCTAGTTAATACCATAAGGGTGGTTATTACTGTTTTGTGTTACTGATCTGCAGGCAGCGTTGAGAAGATGATGGAAGATAATGCATTTTTTTCGGGCAGGAACTGGCGATGCGTTGGCTTGCCTGATGAATTAGAGTGAACCACTTCAACAGACTCCACCTACCATTTGTAACCACCTGAGCCTTACCTCGGGCCGAGCTTGCATCTAGAAGCTGATTAGATGCCGAAAATGGATAGGCCACCTAAGTACGGTGTTAAAGTACAAGGAATGGCCTGAGACGATTACATATACGTATATTTAAATATCTGGGCGCAAGATGGGAAATATACCTCTGGAATTAAGAACACAATAAAGCCAAAAGAGCCTTCAAGCAAATGAGAAACAACTTGTACAGTGCGTCTTTTGTCACTGAGCACCAGAGAGAGAGAGAGAGGAGAGAGAGGAGAGAGAGAAGAGAGAGAGAGGAGAGAGAGAGGAGAGAGAGAAAGGAAAGAGAGAGGAGAGTGGAGAGAGAGAAGAGAGAGAGGAGAAAGAGAGAGGAGAGAGAGAAGAGAGAGAGGAGTGAGAGGAGAGAGAGAAGAGAGAGAGAAGAGAGAGAGAAGAGAGAGAGGAGAGAGAGAGGAGAGAGAGAAGAGGGAGAGAGAGAGGAGAAAGAGAAAGAGAGAGGAGAAAGAGAGAGGAGAGAGAGGAGAGAGAGAGGACAAAGAGAGAGGAGAGAGAGAGGAGAAAGAGAGAGGAAAGAGAGGAGAAAGAGAGTAGAGAGAGAGGAGAGAGAGGAGAGAGAGAGAAGAGAGAGAGAGAGAGAGGAGAGAGAAGAGAGAGAAAAGAGAGAGAGGAGAAAGAGAGAGAGGAGAAAGAGAGAGGAGAGAGAGAGGAGAAAGAGAGGAGAAAGAGAGAGGAGAAGGAGAGAGAGAGGAGAAAGAGAGAGGAGAGAGGAAAGAGAGAGAGGAGAAAGAGAGAGGAGAGAGAGGAGAGAGAGAGAGAGAAGAGAGAGCCAAAACGTTACGTTGCTCCTGTCCTGCTCTATGGAAGTGAGACGCAGGCATCTTTGAGATCTTTGACAGTGGCTGTTGGCTGACGTGAGAATACTTTCCCCTGTAGTGAACTGACAACTGTTCTCATGTCGACCTATGTATGGTCCGGTTAAAGAGACGTCACGCACTGCAACTTTTACGTCGCTGGTAAATAGGTTCGATAAGGTTGCTGTATGGTTGGTGAGAATGGTGGTTGTCAGATTTCGCAACTGAATGGTCTGACTTAGACTGAATGTAACTCACTAAGAGGTCTTGTCTTGTTATGTGCTATCTTCCTGTAACTGCGAGCTGATGTTCTTCGCAGCCGATGCTGTGAAGGTGTTGTGGCACAGCATCGTGTCGGCTTGGGAGCGGGTTATGGCGGCTATTTTTCACTCTCGGAGTGCAGCTAACCAGCAGGGGGGGGGTGTGCATTACTTCTTTAGCAGACTCCACCACCATGGGGGCGGACTATGGCGATCCCTGCCCCGATAGCCAGGCTATGCCTGTAACTGGGGGTACCAATGAACAAGGGTCTTGATCAGTTATGGTTCGCTAACTCTGATGTTAGCATGTCAACTATGGGTCGCAGATTGTCTAATCGGACAGCATCTTCACATTTTTTTTAAAAGTACATAGAAGTGTCTTTTTTTCTTTTAACGATATTCTTTCTCTTCTTCTTCTTTTCATTCACCTACTCCTCCTCCACATCCTCCTCCTTCTTCTTCCTCTTCTTCTTCTTCCTAGCCCCCCCCCCTCTTCGTCCTTCTTCTTCTTCCTCCTCGTCGTCCTCCGACCCCTCCTCCTCCTCCTCCTCCTTCCTAGCCCCCCTCTTCGTCCTTCTTCTTATTCCTCGTCGTCCTCCGACCCCTCGTCCTCCTCCTCCTCCTCCTCCTCCTTCTTCTTCTTCTTCTTTCTCGTCCTCCTCTCCTTTCTTTTTCTTCTTCTTCTCCTTGCCCTCCTCCTCCTCCCCGTTCTTATTTTTCTTCCTCGCCCTCCTCCTCCTCTTCTTCTTCTTTCTCGTCCTCCTCTCCTTTCTTTTTCTTCTTATTCTCCTCCTTGCCGTCCTCCTCCTCCTCCTCCCAGTTCTTATTTTTCTTCCTCGCCTTCCTCCTCGCCTTCTTCTTCTTCTTCTTTTTCTTCTGCTTCTTCTTCTTCTTCTTCTTTTTCTTCTTCTTTTTCTTCTGCTTCTTCTTCTTCTTTTTCTTCTTCTTCTCCTTGCCCTCCTCCTCCTCCCTGTTCTTATTTTTCTTCCTCGCCCTCCTCCTCACCTTCTTCTACTTATTCTTCTTCTTCTTCTTCTACTTCTTCTTCGACTCCTCCCTCTTCTTCTTTTTCGTACTCCTCCTCCTCCCTTTCTTCTTCTTCTTCTTCTTTTTCTTCTTCGTACTCCTCCTCCCCCTCTTCTTCTTCTTCATACTCCTCCTCTCCCTTCTTCGTCATCGTTCTCTGAGGTATCTACGTCAATATCTCTAGCACATCTCTGTATTTTTCAGTCCCTTATATCCCTAACATTACACGTCTCATATATTCTAAATGTCAGCAATTACTTACAGAAATTACTCGTTCAGATCTCATGTTTCAGGATTGATTTGACCTTTGACATCTCCGTTTTCTGCAATGACCAATGAAGTGTAGAAATGAAAGCAATGAAAGTCTCCGTATGTTTAGTAAAAGTCTGAAACTGTGTTCATTAGAACAGAGATTGACGGTAAAAGATGGTTTTCATTTTTAAACTTTTCTTCTCAGTTTCGGTTCTTGGACGTTACTATTAATACTGTCCCATCTCCCACAACTGTCCCATCTCCCACATTTTCAAATGCTAGAAAGCGCTATTAGCAGCCACTATGGGAATTAGTTTTGTCTTATGTATCTTTTGTCTCCCACAATTTCTCAAAGTTAGATTATTATTTAGCGGCGGTCATGAGAATTAGTGTTGCCTGATTTTTTTTTAAAAATAAGTTTATTTGTCTTCCAGATAACAATTACAAATCATGTGCAAATGACGTGAGTTGAGGATAATTGCCCGTGAAGTGAAATAATGAAATGGTGGGCTTTAACAAAACATGAGATGATAGTGATGTGGATGATAGGTACATCTGAGTGCATATTTATATACAAACATGGTTGTATAATAACGGATGTCTAAAATTAAAACATAAAAGTCTGTGATGAAATGAGGTGTATGTTAGTGAGATACAATGTGATGGGAGTGTGATTCTAACCAATCATTCTACTTGTTTTGAGTCAGGAGATCGAAATTAATTTATGCACTCGAGTCACCCACATTTGGGTCAACGCGGCCGGAGTGCAATGGAAGGTCATGGTCAACAGTTACAATCACGTGAACAATGTGAAATGACATGACTTGAGGATGATTGTCCGTGAATTGAAATAATGAAATGGTGGGCTTGAACAACAACAATAGTGATCGTATGATATGTACATCTGAGTTTGATATTTGACCACAAATGAAAAAGGGAGGTGAGGTGGAACTCTCAAATTTTTCCAAAGGTATACTTTATTATTGGGGGGGGGGGGGCAGTGGGGATTAATATTGTCTAAATTCCCCTGTTTTTTCCCCCTCAGTGTTAGAAATTGCTATTAGTCACTGGTATGAGAATAAGTAACTCCCATGTTTTCCCCCAATGTTTTGGAACTCACTGTTAAGCAGCGGATGTCGGAAATCTGTATTTTCCAAACTCCCATGTTGTCCCAATGTTTTCTGTACCAAACCTTGGTCGAAAACCCGTCATATTTTCGGGTTGTCTTCCCTATAAACACCCGTCATGTTTTCGGTTATCTCCCCTGCAAACACCCGTCATTACTTCGGGTTATCTCCCCTACAAACACTCGTCATGTTTCGGGATATCTCCCCTACAAACACTCGTCATGTTTCGGGATATCTCCCCTACAAACATCCGTCATGTTTTGGGTTATCTCCCCTACAAACACCCGTTATGTTTTGGGTTATCTCCCCAGCAAGCACTCGTCTTGATTTCGGGTTATCTCCCCTACAAACACTCGCCATGATTTCGGGTTATCTCCCCTACAAACACCCGTTATGTTTTGGGTTATCTCCCCAGCAAGCACTCGTCTTGATTTCGGGTTATCTCCCCTACAAACACTCGTCATGATTTCGGGTTATCTCCCCCACAAACACCCGTCGTGTTATCTCTCTCCTCTTTCCCCCCCCCCCCCCACAGTCTCCATGACATCACGTGGAAGGTGTCCTCAATCACTGTCACTCTTTTGAGTAGCATCGACGGACAGGAGGTTACTCCTTCCTGCAGCATCAGGTCCGAGGAGACAGGAAGTGAAGGTGAGGTGGTGTTGTACCTCTGGGGTGGGTCTGGGCTGTAGGAAAGTTATTTTCCGTGTTGGGATATAAGGCTCGATAGGAAATGATCCTGAGACTCGACCTGGCCTCCCACGGCTCTCTGCAGTACCGGCTGCCCTCGACGAAGGTGTCTGGATTTCTGGCAGATATTCATGTACTAGTAATGTGTTTGAATTCGTGAGCCAGATAATGTATTCTTTGCTTAGTCTCTTCTGGAGCTATAGACAGACAGACAGACAGACATACAGACAGACACATAGATAGATAGATAGATAGATAGATAGATAGATAGATAGATAGATAGATAGATAGATAGATAGATAGATAGATAGATAGACAGACAGACAGACAGACAGATAGATAGATAGATAGATAGATAGATAGATAGATAGATAGATAGATAGATAGATAGACAGATAGACAGACAGACAGATAGATAGATAGATAGATAGATAGATAGATAGATAGATAGATAGATAGATAGATAGATAGATAGATAGATAGATAGATAGATAGATAGATAGATAACCTTCGAGTGTTGTTTTTTACACGCTGAACTCAACTCGTTCTGTTATTCCCGATGCCAGATTTAGACATAAACCTACAGCTTAGAGCACTGCTACTTAACGTGGGAGCCCGTAGAAAGATTTGTGAGGGCTCCATGAACCAGCAAAGAGACTGGGCTTTGAGCATTATTTAAATAAAAGACTTAACATCAGTCACTGTCAATTTTCACTCGTTTTTTTTTCCTTCCTGCAAATATCGTTAATTGTATCCATCCCATTTGAGCCTTTTGTTCTGGATGGCTGGACTCAAGAGTCAATGTTTTGTGTCTTAGCATTACCTGGATTCCGTGTATTGCTTTACTTTAATTAAGGGGCCCATAAATGTATTTTTGCTGAATCGGTGATCCACGGGGTATAAAAGCTAAAGAATCACTGACTTAGAAATTATTCACAATGTGTACAATTGTCAGTCTGTACGAAGTGTGAAGTCCTAGGAATAAATTTCAGAATGTTTTTTTTTCCTGCAACAAGAGGTCTACAGGCTTTTTTTTACCGTTTAGGTATTGGTAGGTAAGGTAGATAAAGAAAGGTAACGGTAGGTAAAGGTAGGCAAAGATAGATAAAAGTAACTCTGTCTTGCCTTAAAGCCACATAGGGATGTGGTGTACGTGCCCATATTTTCCTTGAACTGTCAGCGTCACGCCTGGCCACCTTTCCTTCACCAGCTCCAGAGAAAGTCGGGTACCCATTTCTACAAATGGGTGACTGGGGCGAATTCGGCCGGATTCGAACCCCCGACCTTCGCCATGAGAGACCAGTACACTAACCTCGTAGCCACTTTGACGCCCTTTTTACAGTTCTAGATCTCACCAAGTCTATACTCAGCACTGCAGCTTAATATGTCACTAAGTCTATACTCAGCACTGCAGCTTAGGATCTCACCAAGTCTATACTCAGCACTGTAGCTTAGGATCTCACCAAGTCTATGCTCAGCATGGCAGCTTATGGTCTCACCAAGTCTATGCTCAGCACGGCAGCTTATGGTCTCACCAAGTCTATACTCAGCACTGCAGCTTAGGGTCTCACCAAGTCTATACTCAGCACTGCAGCTTAGGATCTCACCAAGTCTATACTCAGCACTGCAGCTTAGGATCTCACCAAGTCTATACTCAGCACTGCAGCTTAGGATCTCACCAAGTCTATACTCAGCACTGCAGCTTAGGGTCTCACTAAATCTATGACTCGACAATGCAGCTTGCCAGAGAGTCATGAAAAATCTACGTTTATATCTGTTTACTATTAATGTTCTTCGAATTAGACATTTTCTAAGTCGTATATTTTATTTCTAATTATAGATTTCTTATTGTGATCTTTTCTGTTATTCGTTAACTTTTGATGTTTTCTTGCTCTTTAGTTCTCTTTTGTAGACTTTTGTCGTTGTTGTTGCAAATTCCTATTTTCGATGTTTTTTCAATTTCTTTCTTCACATGTTTTTCTTCGTACCATTTTCCACAAGGAGATGTTTGTCTAGTTATAAGTTTCTTGCTGTCCAAGTTTCTCTAGTTGCAGTTTCATATTATCGATTCTGCATTTCTAGGTGGTGGTTTACATTAGCGGTATTTTTCTGTTTGTAAGTTTCCATTAGTAACGTTTTTCTAGTATCAAGTTTCCATTAGTGATGTTTGTCTATTGTAAATTTCCATCAACAGTGTTTTATTAGGCAAACATTTTCATTAGTCACGTTCTTTTCTAGTTGGAAATTTACATTAATGACGTTTTTCTAGTTGGAAATTTACATTAATGATTTTTTTCTAATTCGAATTTTACATTAATGATGTTTTTTTTTTCTAGTTGTAAGATTCCGTTAGTGATACTTCTGCAGCTGCAAGTTCCCACTGCAGACTTTTTTTTCACTGTTGTAATTTCCTGTCGGTGGTGTTTTTCTTAATATAAATTTCCATTAAGTCATGCTCTTCTAGATGTAACATCCCAATAAGTCATGCTCTTCTAGTTGTAATTTTCCATTAAGTCATGCTCTTCTAGTTGTAACTTTCCATTAAGTCACGCTCATCTAGTTGTAACTTTCCATTAAGTCACGCACTTCTAGTTGTAGCTTTCCATTAAGTCATGCTCTCTAGTTGTAACTTTCCATTAAGTCATGGTCTTCTAGCTGTAACTTTCCATTGTCATATTCTTCTAGTTGTAATTTTCCATTAAGTTATGCTCTTCTAGTTGCAACTTTCCATTAAGTCACGCTCTTCTAGTTGTAACTTTCCACTATCAATGTTTCTTTTTATTAGTCTTGTGCGTGTGTTTGTGTCTGAGAATGTTGGTACATGTGAGATACTGAATCTATTCATTCATTCATTCATTTGCATGTCCCTTGCGGAACTTTGCCTCCCAAACAGCACTCCTGTAGGCCTCTCGGTTGTGAGCAATCTAAGCTACGGAATTTCTGGGTGTCAGGACCATTGGCTGGACAGCTATTGATGTCTTCGCTAGTTAACACCATTTTTTTGGGGGGGTGGATGCTAGACAGCGAACTTCATTAATACGCTGTTCTCTGGTGCCTAGAGCAGCCCCTCGTCCTACCAGAGGTCATGGTTCAAGTCCCAGTTAATTCTCTTAAGATTTTCTTTCTCCTACGTGTAAAAGTGCTTTGTCTACGAGTTTCTTTTTTTTTTTTTTTTGGAGGTCTAGTCATACAACTTGTCATGCAACTTGTCATGCAACTTGTCATACAACTTGTCATGCAACTTGTCATGCAACTTGCCATACAACGTGCTGTCTTGTTACTTTACTGTACGAAAGCTTCGCTGTTTTCTATTTGTAAAACTTTTTTTATCTATTTTCTAATTGTAAATTTCCATTAGCCATGTTTTTTTTTAATAGTTGCAAGTTTCCCTTAGCGGTGTTTTTCTTGTTGGAAGTTTCCTTTAGCGGTGTTTTTTTTTAGTTGGGATTTTCCCTTAGCGGTGTTTTTCTAGTTGCAAGTTTCCCTTAGCGGTATTTTTCTAGTTGGAAGTTTCCTTTAGCGGTGTTTTTCTAGTTGGAAGTTTTCCTTAGCGGTGTTTTTCTAGTTGGAAGTTTCCTTTAGCGGTGTTTTTCTAGTTGGGATTTTCCCTTAGCGGTGTTTTTCTAGTTGGAAGTTTCCTTTAGCGGTGTTTTTCTAGTTGGGAGTTTTCCTTAGCGGTGTTTTTCTAGTTGGAAGTTCCTACTGCCAACTGTGCAGAACTGCCATGTCATGTGTCTGTGTCAGCATGTGCAAGATTTTTTTTGGCCCATGTCATTAGACGCGGTGCTTTCTCATTATGGACATAATGTTCCGTGTGCTAGCTCAAACAGTTCTCATTTTTGCTTCTACCCAAACATGTTTTTGTTTTCGGAAAACTTGTAAAATTTTTTAAAAACATGGACAAAAGATTATCGCGGCACCGTATGGTTCCTTCTATCACAGCGCGCAGTAGAATGACTGACGTCACGACCACGTGGTATCAATGACCTGGTAAGAGAGAGAAAGTGAAAAAAAGAAAAAAGAGCGCGATGCTTATAAAAGCTGGATTGGAAAACGTTCAGGGATTTGTTAAAAGCAGGAACTGTCACATTTAAAACTTCTGCGGTCATCGGTGATGTTGTTGCAGTTCACTCCCTTTTCGTCGTAATTGACACGAAAGCAACGACCAAGAAACATTAACGCTCTCTCGCTCTCTCTCAAATTTCCAGAGTTCCTGAAGAACAAATTTTATAGAAGATTTCGTTAAAGAAGGTAAGTCTTTTTTTTCCCTAGTTTCAGTAGAACAAATTTGTGTAATAATACGCCATAGTGAATTGAAATGCATGGCAATATATTATAACAGTATTCATTTTTTATTTAAAAAAAACCTGTACTGAATTATTTTCTATCTGTGCAGAAAAAAAATTTTTTTCTGAATTTTTCAGCACAGAGTGAGTCAGTTTTATATGAAATACTTCATGTTCCCAGTAAGTTAAACATAAATAGATCATGTATCAGCTTAAAGATAACTGTAATACAGAATACAGAATATGACAATTTTATGTTGGAATCATGTCTTACCAAGATATCACCGAACACTGACAGTATTGTCTCGGACAGTAAGAGTTAAACATTGTTTGTAGAGAAAGTTTATATTCTAGGATAACGGTCTCAGACTAATTTATGTGCTAGGATTTTTTTTTTTTACCGTAATATAATGTTTATTAATGAGATATACGTCATACTTTACCGGTATTTTATAAAGAATCGTTTCTAAATCTGGGGGTGGGGGGGGGGGGGTCCTGACCTGGAAGGGCACCATGGGGGGGGGGGCCGTCATAGTGATATTCTACAGAGAATCGCTTATAAGTCCGAGTATCACACGTAGATTACATAGAAGAAAATAAGTGTGTGTGTGTGAATGTGTTTTGTTTATTCGATCCCTACTTGAAGAAGAAATGTATGCGTATGTGTGTGCGCGCGCGCGTGTGTGTGTGTGTGTGCGTGAGGAGAAAGGGGTGGATTTTGAGAATAGTTTGGGAGGAGGAGGAGGAGGAGAGTATAATTATGGATGGCTTGGAATGTCAAGTTCGAGACCATGAAACATTTTCTAAAGTCTCGCTGAAACTAACAACTAAAATAACAACTTATTGATTTTTTTTAAAACCTGGGTTTTACAACTTTCCAGTTTCAGTTTCAATTTTTTTTTTAAGTAAGCCATTTTCAAGTCATTTCGTAAATGATAGAAAGCCCCGCGTGGGATTCCCCAGCCGATCGGTTTCACCTACCTAATTCTCTCCAAAATAAGTTGCCTTTTTTATTAACGTATCGGGTTTTATTTTCTCATTTATAGGTGAAATTTATGAAAAGGGGACATAAGACAGCGATTAGCAACAAATGTGCTGCGAAAGGTCCTCAGATGTGCCTCGGAGTTTATAGGGAGGGCCAGAAAATACGAAATTTTATCCATAATTAAATGATAACATTTTTTTCCCCCTTAATTTTACCTTCTGTAGCAATCTTCCCTCCTTGTTTAAATTACCTTGTTATGACAGAGGTTGAGAATCTCTTATATATCGCTGAATATAAAGGTATGTAAATTATTTTGACCGAGAAGTACCCGACGTTGCTCGGGGTGAACAATCTCCATGGTGAACACTGTAATTTATGGGATTTGAAGTCATTTCAATGTGTGATGTGAATAAAACGAAGGAGATACTAAATGTAATGAAATGAGCAATTCATTTACATGTGTTCATATAGTTCATATAAAGTTGCTATTTCTGTGGCCGATTATGTGCAACCGCAGTATGCGGTAGCGTAGTGGTTAGTGCACTGGCCTGCCGATCAGAAGGTCCCTGGTTCGATCCCGCACTTGGTCGGATTTTTTTTTTGGGTGGGGGGGGGGGGAACTGACCGGCACCGGGGTGAACTCATAAAAATGGGTGCCTGGGGCTTCCCTAGAAAGACAGGCAGCGATGAAAGATTCTGGCATCCCTACCTCAAATACCGTAGTGGCCTAGAAATGTGAAGGCAGTAACACTTCACACCCTGCTACGGCATGCAGACGCTTTGAGACTTAGAATAAATATTGGTATAGTCAGCTGTGACAGGGGCCGCTCAACAGGACGACACTCTGCACGCTAGCAACAGTTGCTATCTACCCGCTTCAAATCCGTCTCCTTAGACGAAAAGTGCTACCGTACACTTCGTAGACGAGTATTCTGGAAACTCTCCATTACGCAAAGTTTTCCACCCTGGGTAACTCTTTCTTAACCCTTGTTGTTTTTTTTTAAAAATTTTTGGGGCGCGGATCTCGTTTCTTGTCTGAGAACAGGCGTGGGTCTCTCATTAAAAATATAACATCAAATAAAACCCAGTTGATATTTTTGTTGTTTTTTAATCGGGCCAGTCCATTTGCTGATCCGTAGAAGCCAAAAATCCTTCAATGCTCTTGGGCGTAAAGGGGGTGGGGGGGGGGAACAGAGAGAGGTCCATGCACGCCAAACTAAGAACCACTGCTGAGATCATCAGAGGAAAATACCACCGCTACTGCTCTCCCTGAACACGTGTTTCAGTACTTTCTACTTCTGGCAACTTTTAAGTGGGTGTCCTCTCCCCTCGTTCCCCCAGGTCATGGGTTTCTGTGGTCTATGAGTTTGTTATAAGATAAGACAAGATAAGATAAGAGAGAGACAATGTACTTTCATAGGA
Organism: Achatina immaculata; assembly: GCA_009760885.1. Lineage (NCBI taxonomy): Eukaryota > Metazoa > Mollusca > Gastropoda > Stylommatophora > Achatinidae > Lissachatina > Lissachatina immaculata. The sequence continues at coordinate 32,411,183 of CM019699.1, read as the reverse complement.
CATGCAATGAGAAGAGGGGGCATTGAAAATATTATAACAACAGGAAAAAAATAGAAGGAAGAAGATCAAGAGGAAGACCAAGAGAAATGATACTGGACAGTCTGACCGGGATGGTGTGAGAGGAGATCACCAACTGAGCTGATGGCCTGCGTGAAGGATCGTGTGCTCTGGAGAAGCATAATAACCAAGGGCAGTGGGCACGGCACCTGATGATGATGATGATGATGATGATATGAGTTTGTTGGATTTCGTTTTCCATTCCCTTCCCACTCCTGTATTTGACCCACCCGTTCAGATCTATCCATCTCAGCTGTTGTGTTGAAGTTACATTATTCCTGTATAATAACATTGTATGAGAAATACACTTAAAGTCAAGAACAGAATATAGCAAAGTAAAATTGCATTTAAGAAATGAAAAATAAATAATAATGTGCTTACACTCATCTCAGTCACTGGATATTAGAAAACTTTCACTGAAGTCTTATACTGAGCCAGTCTTGTTTTGTGAGAAAATGAGTCGTTGACGTTAAGTGGGTCCTTTTGAAAGACAACTAGAGTTAACAGATGTACGATTTCCTAGAGAAAGGTTAAAAGAGTGCACTGAAAAGTTAACTCTTGTGTTCCAAAACAACGCTGACAGAATTAGTGGATCTTGCACGCCTATGAAGATCAATACTTAGTGTGATATTTATGGCAAGTCTAAATACGAAAAAAAATGAGAAGTAGCACATTTATAAACCAACCCATTTTCTTTAAATTATAGAGTAAAACTTCCTTATAGTTTCTTTATACTGAAATTTCTATGCAGAACTTGTTCTGGCACATTAATGATTCGGGAGTGAAAGAGTTAACATGCCAAACGAGCAATGTTTAACAAAGACGACTGAAGGGAAAAGAAAGGAATTTAGTTCAACACATAAGAAAACGGTGATGGTGATATGCTTTACATCAAATAAGCAGTGGAAAGTTTAAAGACATCATAACAGGAAAGACAAATAGAGCGGGGAAAGGGCAGAGGACTGCTAAGAGAGAAGATCATTAAAGAAATCATAATACTGGATAAGAAGACAGCAAGAAATTTGAAAGGTTTCTGGTGCATATCAGACAGAGTGTTAACGGTTAAATTACAGGGCCACCCAATAGACACAAACCTCATCCAAGTATACGCACCAACTTCAGAAAGCTCTGATGATGAGATAAAAGAATTTTACAACAATCGGGACAACGAAATGGCATGATTTTTTTTTAAAGCCACCAACTGAGCTGAAGGAAAGTATCGAGGACAGAAATAAGTGACCACTACTCGAAAGTCTAGCAAGACGGCGCCTCATGATGATGATGATGATGATGATGATGATAACCTATTTTAAAATGATACTACTGTGTAAAATGATTCTAAATCAAGGTTCGGCTCCAACATTAATTTCACTTCAGACATGAGGGGAAGAAAAGAGACTGGAAAGAAAAACTCCGGCGAATCGAGCAGCCACGAAAAAAAACAACACACTATCCACTTGGCTATCTTACACTTTCTTAATGGGCGAGAGAACAACGTGCTAGCTATACATCAGAGCGCTAAGTCATTTTACTGTGCCAAAGCTTTGGTGTTTCTCGTTTGATAAAGTGTGTACCCGCTATAAAGTTCAGTCCTCTATCTACATGTTTTCCACTCATTTTCCTCTCAAATGAACCGGGGCTCTGTTGGCAGATTTTATCGCTGTCTGGCGCAGTCCCTCGTATATAGAACCATTCCATTCAATATGTCGCTACAAAGCAAGTTTGGTTTGGGGCTCCCACCAATATCATTTCTATACGGAGGATTAACGTTAATGAAATCATGCTTTTAACGAGAAATTCAGTGTTTATGACATAATAATGCTTATGCTGGGAGGATTAGGTCACGATGGGCCCCTTTTAAGCTGGAAGGACCCCTTTTCATATGGCGATTCTGTAGTTACGTTCAACCGGGACACCTACTGAATGATACTCCATAGACAATGTGTATTTATTATATATGGTTGAGTAAACCTCTCTCTCTCTCTCTCTCTCTCTCTCTCTCTCTCTCTCTCTCTCTCTCTCTCTCTCTATTTCTCTCTGTTTCCAAAACCTAGAACTGACCTGTATAAGAAAAGCCTCGCTTACTCTACAGCTCGCTTCTGGAATACTCTTCTATGAAACCTAAAACTCTTAAATAAGATTTATTATTTCAATTTCATTTTTCAGTACGTTTTTGAATTATGTTATATGTTCCCTTGAGATTTGTACTTTCCTTTCAGCTCCAGACTTGCGTAACATCCAGAGTATATTTGCTGACTGTCTGCAATAGATCTGTTACTGTATATTACCTTGTTCAGAGATATAAATATGTATGTGAATGTTATAATAGTTACATATCTCTTATATGTTACTGAAAGTGTGGATCAAAGGTTGAATGTTATTGTTGTTTGTCTTTTTTTTTTAATTTTCCTCATGCTTTTTATAATGAATATGATTTCTCACTATTCTTTATACTATACTGAATGTTTCAAAGTTGTGTGAATGTTGAGAGATAAAGGACAGAGTATCAGGCGGGCATGAGTGCCCAAATCTTCACCTTTGAAAATAAAGTTCGTTCGTTATCTCGCTTTCTCTCTCTCTCTCACTCCCTCTTTTTTCTCTCCCTCTTTCTCTCTCTCTCTCTCTCTTTTTCTCTCTATAACTTTCCCTGTCTTTGTCTCTCTCTATCGTTTTCTCTCTTTCTCTCCCTTTCTCTCCTTTTCTCTTTCCCATTATCTGTCTTTCTCACTTTTTCTATTCTTTTCTCTCTCTTTCTCATTCTCTCTCGCTCCCTCTCTCACTCTCATTCACTCTCTCTCTCTCTCTCTCTTTCTCTGATGTAGGACGTGGTAATAGAGTGAAAGTTGTGTGATAAATGGAAGAATTTCAAATGGAAATACGTGCCCATTTCTTCACCTATCTATCTATCTATCTATCTATCTATCTATCTATATCTATCTATCTATCTATCTATCTATCTATCTATCTATCTATCTATCTATCCATCCATCCATCCATCCATCCATCCATCCATCCATCCATCCATCCATCCATCCATCCATCTATCTATCTATCTATCTATCTATCTATCTATCTATCTATCTATCTATCTATCTATCCGTCCGTCCGTCCGTCCGTCCGTCCGTCCATCTATCTATCTATCTATCTATCTATCTATCTATCTATCTATCTATCTATCTATCTATCTATCTATCTATCTATCTAATGATCTTTCTCTCCCTGGGAATATCTACTTTCCATAAAATTCCATAATTTAATAATTCCTTCATTCATTGCACGTAGTACAGATCTGTGTAGGAGGTAATGTTTATGGATTTAGTGCAATCCCTAGCGTTTATTTTCCTGTGGTACATGGTCAGCACTTTCAGATACTTTTTGTCCTAATCTTCCCATTTCCGTCTTTTCCCCTTGAATTTTCCGTTGAATTTCCTTTTACAATTTCTCTCTTCTCAAGACATGCCCAAAGAACAAATCCTAAAGCGTATATTGAACCTGCCTATCTGTCTGTCTGTCTCTGCCTGTCTGTCTGTAGTTCATGCATGTAATGTGTCTTGCATGCACTGATCTAATAATGATATGATTTTTAAAACTAAATACAGAAACACAACATAACGTATGCCTCTTGTCATCACGCCACCAGCAATGAAATGTGAAGATTGGAAAACAATAACTTTTTGTGCATCAACAATCTCGTCCACGCGATATCTTGTAGTTGTCTTGATTATACTCGACACAATAATTCTGATTGCGTGGCAGCGCCCGCTCCAAGTGAGTTCAAGCATTTTAGACGAACTTGGTCAAAGGTCGCCTCGTTTAGCAAACAAACCTCTCGTGTTTTCAATCAGATAAAATGCAGACAATGAAGAATTTTTAAATAAGGAAAGCTTTTGTCACAAATTTTACGTGACAAGAAGAATCATGGAAGTCACGTGTGGCAGAACAATCTGAGTGGAAAAGCTATGGGAGGGAAAATGATGCTGTTAGATGGAAAATTTTGCCTTATTGTTCTACATGATATTTTTTGTGAAGTCGGTTAACTACACGCACGCCTTCGCTGAAATTAACAGAGCGTAGTAGCGGCCGGCTGAAATGTGAAGTGTAATGTTAATTATAGATGTTAACAAGCGAAGTACACGTCATTTCGGAGACGGTGGTTCTTAAGCTGGCAAAAATGGGCCTCCAAGTTGTCAACAGGACGATTTTTTTTTTTGGTTGGGGGGGGGGGGGAGCATTGGACCAGCTCGATTAAACAAAAAAAAAATCTTTGCTTCATCTTATCTTATATGTCTTAATCTTATATCCTTCCCGTGCCGCTAAACGTCACATAGGGCTCGCAAAGTAGTTCGCCAATTGTTCCTGTCTTCGGCGAGTCTTTCAACCTCATCAAAGGATTTTATGCCTGTTAATTTGGCCTCTCTTAACAATGTCCTCTTCAGAGTTTCACGCGGTGTGCCTCTTTTTCTTCGGCCTGTTGTGTTCCACTTGATAGCTTGTTTTGGGATTCTCTGATCATTTCTTCTCATCAAATGACCAACATATGTCCATCTCCTTTTCCCGATCACCCATGAGACTGGTTGCTGTCCAGTCATCTGTCTTATCTCTGCATTGTTTTTGGATTCGTTCCACTTGATGCCGAGTATTTTCCTTATGCATTTGTTTTCAAAATAGTCTACTTTCTTTTCTATTTCTTTAGTTGTTTTCCAGCTTTCTCATGCATAAATGAGGGTGGATATTACATTTTAATTGAATAGTCTTAACTTGGTTTTTGTGCTTATAACTTTTGAGTTCCATATGTTCTCAAGATTCTTGAAGATTGATGCTGCTTTTGCAATTCTGATCCTAACTTCCTTTCTAGTGTCACCATCCTAGTCTATGTAGCTGCCAAGGTATGCAAATTGATTGACTTCTTCAATATCTGTCCCTTCTATGTGTATTTTCTTCATCTAGGTTCTGTTTATTTATTTATTTTTAATAAGGGATCCACGGCTGATCTCAAGCCGGAGAGAGGTCCACAACCAACAAAAAGTTAAGAACCACTGTTTTTAAAGTCCGTAAACACACGCACTTTAACACGAAGAAAAATGATGAAATCCTGCACATTGACAAAACTGTGAAACAAGACATAAATAGACAGCTGTGTTCTGATCCCTTTCAGTTAAAATAAGTAAAGGAATCAGGCTTCAGTAAGGGAATCCAGGTTTCAGTTAAAAAAAGTAAGGGAATCCAGGCTTCCGTTAAGATAGTAAGGGAATCCAGGCTTCGGTTAAAATAAGTAAAGAAACCCAGGCTTCAGTAAAAATAAGTAAGAGAATCCAGGTTTCAGTTAAAATAAGTAAGAGAATCCAGGTTTCAGTTAAAATAAGTAAGAGAATCCAGGTTTCAGTTAAAATAAGTAAGAGAATCCAGGTTTCAGTTAAAATAAGTAAGAGAATCCAGGTTTCAGTTAAAATAAGTAAGAGAATCCAGGTTTCAGTTAAAATAAGTAAGAGAATCCAGGTTTCAGTTAAAATAAGTAAGAGAATCCAGGTTTCAGTTAAAATAAGTAAGAGAATCCAGGTTTCAGTTAAAATAAGTAAGAGAATCCAGGTTTCAGTTAAAATAAGTAAGAGAATCCAGGTTTCAGTTAAAATAAGTAAGAGAATCCAGGTTTCAGTTAAAATAAGTAAGAGAATCCAGGTTTCAGTTAAAATAAGTAAGAGAATCCAGGTTTCAGTTAAAATAAGTAAGAGAATCCAGGTTTCAGTTAAAATAAGTAAGAGAATCCAGGTTTCAGTTAAAATAGTAAGAGAATCCAGGTTTCAGTTAAAATAAGTAAGAGAATCCAGGTTTCAGTTAAAATAAGTAAGAGAATCCAGGTTTCAGTTAAAATAAGTAAGAGAATCCAGGTTTCAGTTAAAATAAGTAAGAGAATCCAGGCTTCGGTTAAAATAAGTCAGGGAATCCAGGCTTCGGTTAAAATAAGTCAGGGAATCCAGGCTTCGGTTAAAATAAGTCAGGGAATCCAGGCTTCAGTTAAAATAAGTCAGGGAATCCAGGATTCAGTTAAAATAAGTCAGGGAATCCAGGCTTCGGTTAAAATAAGTCAAGGAATCCAGGCTTCAGTTAAAATAAGTCAGGGAATCCAGGATTCAGTTAAAATAAGTCAGGGAATCCAGGCTTCGGTTAAAATAAGTCAGGGAATCCAGGCTTCGGTTAAATTGAAAGTTTGCTACAGTCTTGACTATTTCCAGTCCTGAACTAATTTATAAGATTGGGTATCTTTTGTTAGAAAGTAGTCTTACGTCTCTGCCAGTCCATGTCAGAAGTATACGGTGGTCACAGCTGCTTTCGGTCCGAAAGTATATTTACAATCTTGACTACCTTTAGTCGGAGATTATTATATACCTTGGCTGCCCAACAATCAGACAGTATACTCTGATCTTGGTTATCTTCAGTAAAATACTATATTAAAGTATGCTGTCTCCAGTCAAAAGGGATATATAATCCTACATGCCGTAGAAAATATACCACAGTCTTCTCAGCCGACAGTTTAAAAAATACACAGAAATATTTGCTATCTCCAGTCATGAAAATATAGATGGAGGTATATGGTTCAGTTTTAGAGAAAAAAGATAGATAGAGCGAGGAAAGTATGCATAAACGAGAGCGACAGAAGTACGAAAAGCATGCATCATCATCATCATCGCCTTTCACCTCCTTGAGAGCACAGGCCACGGATAAAGGCTCTCCAGTCATCCATGTTTTTGGAATTATTCTCTGCTTCCTTCCATGTGTATCCCTTGTCTCTGAGCACTGCCATAATTCCTCTTCTCCAAGTAAGTCTGTCTTCCTCGTTTTCTATTTCCTTGAGGATTCCATGTCAGTGCCTGTCTTGTTATGCTGGTGTCGGATTTTCCCAGAGTGTGGCCAATCCACCTCCACTTCCTAGATATGATTTGTAGGTTCATAGGTTCTTGTCCTGCGAAAAGCATGCATAAATGAAGAAAAATTCAGTATTTCGGCAAAAGTTTTTTTTTCAAGGATCACATAAAAAAAGAGCACAACAGATTAAAAACACCCCAAAAAAAAAAAACAGATTAGAAATTAAATACTTTGCTTGTTTTGTTATCTTCCTTATAAGAAATACAGAACTGCATTGCATATTGGACTGTATATGTTCTTCTTTTGTACCTGGGTGCTCGTCTTACTTTCTGCCATTCTTTTTTCCGGCCATTTTCCTCGTCCCTTCTATCTTCTTGTAAAATTGAACCATACAGCTCCATCTGCGTTATAACTTGAACCAGTTTTACCACAGTCGTCATTTCTCTTACCTATCACTATAGCCATTCAGAAAGTAAGCATGTTAACTTTTCGTCCGAATTTATGCTACAGTCGTGGCTATCTTCCAGTCATATATTGTGCTACAATATTATCAATGCTATCTTCCAGTCACATATTATGCTACAATCTTATCTATGCTATCTTCAGTTATATATTATGCTACAACCTTATCTTTGTTATCTTCAATGATTTATTGTGCTATACTCTTATCTGTGTTATCTTCCAGTCATATATTATGCTACAATCTTATCAATGCCATTTTTCAGTTGTATTTTATGCTACACTCTTATCTGTCACACAGCTATATGTTAAGCCACAATCTTTCTATCATTACCATTATATTTATCATTCTGTAATCTTATCTATTATCACTGATAAATTATATTACAATCTATTTATGTGTCATAGTAACGGCAGCCTGGATTTCAGCAAGATATTTGTGTAAGAGATTATATTTAATGAAAAAACAAGGAATGACACCATTTATATAAATCAATAATTGTATCGCCTCTGTAGATTACGCAAATGGATGTATGACAAAGATGGACATGAAAAACAGATTTAGACCCAAAAGAAATCCATTCAGACGGGGATAAAGCACTAAATTAAGAAACAGTACTTATTTAAAACACACAAAAAATAATATCTGGCAAAAATGTCCTGCAGTATATTAATATAAAAGGTGATATACTGAAGAATGTTGAGATTCACGTATATATATATATATATATAACTTAAATATTTTGGACACATTAAACGTCATGATAATTTAGAGAAGACCGTATTGGAAGGATACATAATGGGAAAAAGAAAAAGAGGAAGACCAAGACGAAGATGGCTGCAAGACATCGTTGACGATCTGGAAAAGGATGCAACAGCAGCAGGCCATCTTGCTCACAATCGAGAGGCCTACATGAGTGCTGTTTGGGAGGCAAAGTTCCGCAAGGGACATGCAAATGAATGAATGAATTATATATATATATATATATATATATATATATATATATATATATATATATATATTGATAAATAGAGCGTTTGTCATGAGCAGACCAAAAAAAAGTGCTAAAGCATAGCAGAAATAAAGAAAAATATTAAAAACTTCAAGAACACACAAATCTATGATTATAAATACACTCACTTTTTTTGGCCCGGAAAGTACTACGTTGTCCATATTTAGATTAGGAAAATTTAAAATTTGAAATCTATTAATAAACTCTCTCTCTCTCTCTCTCTCTCTCTCTCTCTCTCTCTCTCTCTCACTGAAACTTAAGTGCTCAAGACACATGGAGCTTCCGCAAGGGTCTTCCATAAATGCCTGTCCTTTGCCTTTTTTTCCGCTCCTGCCCAGGTGAGCCCTCTATTGCTCAAAATCTTCTCTTTTGTTGTTCTCCACGTCTACCCTTACTTCTGTTCCCCTGTGGTGTCCATCTTAGTGCTATTTTTAGTAGTGAGTTGTCAGTCATCCGGAGCACATGCCCCAACCATCGCCAGCGTCTTTCCTCAATAATTGTTGTCATTGGCTTCATCTACGTTTCTGCCAACAAGATGTTATTTCTTATGGTGTTTGGCCAAAATATTTTTCTAATTCTCTTCGTAAACATTTAGTCTGGAAAGAATTCAGCTTGCTTTCTGTAGTTTTTGGTGATTTTCCAGCATTCACTTCCATCTTTTTTACACCTAGAACATTACTCTTAAATATCCCGAATTTCATCGTCGTGATTAGTATTTTTAATTTTCCTCATAATCTGCAGCACTGCAAAAGCCTGGTTTGCTCTAGTAAGTCTGCTGTCGATGTCCTCTGTGCTGTCTCCATCTTCTACTACTCTACTACCACGATATACAAATTCGTTGACCTCCCCCACTAACTTGTTATTACAATATTATTATTATTACAGTTATTGTTTTTGTTATGTATTATAAAGTCACACCAGTGGCTAATCGTTGGAAGAGAACTTGCTCATATTACGAAATGCGGTTATGTTTTGAGAAACGGAAAAGAAAACATTTTCTGTAACATAATAACACTTCTAATATCACAAGAGACGATAATAGGCAAGGCCTACCGGGAAAATTCTGCAATTACGAGAGGAATCGGGTTACCTTCTGTCAGAAAGTATACTGTGCTGTTTGTTATCTTCAGTCGGAGAATATACTATACTATCTTATTTGCCGCGGTCAGAAAATGTATGAACGCCTTTTCTCTACCCTCAGTCACAAAATGCAGTACAGTCTTATGTGCCTCGGTCACAAAATATGCTACAATTATCTCTACCTCAGTTAGAAAATGTAGTACAGCCTTCTCTATATCAGTCAGAGGATATACTACACTCTTCTCTACTTCAGTCAGAAAATGTAGTGCAGTCTTCTCTACATCAGTCAGAGGATATACTACACTCTTCTCTATCTCAGTCAGACAATGTACTATACTCTTCTCTACCTCAGTCAGAAAATGTAGTGCAGTCTTCTCTACCTCAGTCAGAAAATGTAGTGCAGTCTTCTCTACCTCAGTCAGAGGATATACTACACTCTTCTCTACCTCAGTCAGAGGATATACTACACTCTTCTCTACCTCAGTCAGAAAATGTAGTACAGTCTTCTCTACATCAGTCAGAGAATATACTACACTTTTCTCTACCTCAGTCAGAAAATGTAGTACAGTCTTCTCTACATCAGTCAGAGGATATACTACACTCTTCTCTATCTCAGTCAGACAATGTACTACACTCTTCTCTACCTCAGTCAGAAAATGTAGGTTTCCTCAGTGTGTGGCCAATCCACCTCCATTTTCTAGACACGATTTGTAGGCTCATGGACTCTTCTCCTGCTCTTTTCCGGACCTCCTCGTTCCTGGTCTTGTCCTGTCATTTCTAGTTTAGAATCCTCCTCAAGCGGTAGTTCATGGATGATTGCAACCTCCGATGTAGTCTTAGTCATCACTCATGTCTCTGAAAGGGCTGGCCAAGTGGCTCAGTGAATGAAGTATAGCAGGACAGTCTTTACGTTTGTATCAAAGAACCTAAGTTTGGTTCTTGTTTTTTTTTATGTTCTATGATGCCCATAGTTTGTTAAGTTGGATAAATGTCGACCTAGCTTTAGTTAGTCTAGATTTAACATGCCTTTCCTTTTCCCAGATTTTGTCTTCTGTATTGCCTAAATATGTGGAATATTCTACTTCCACTGTAGGCATTCGCACGATTATCAGATCATATGATATAGGAAAAAAATGGCACATGTGAATTGATCGGAAACAACGACATGGAAAAGCGTGACTGCACGGCACATACGAGGGGTGATTGATAAGTTCTCGGCATAAGGTAGAACGGATTATTTGTGGACAACTTTTTTGGGTTATTTCTCAATATAGTCCCTTTGCAATTTCATGCACTTAGTCTAGCGATCCTGGAGCATACAGATCCCTTCTCTGTAAAAGGCAGCATCTTGTGCCAGTAGAAAGTGGGGTCTACAGCATGAATGACGTCATCATCTGAAGCAAATTTGAGACCCCCGAGCTCCTTTCTGAGTTTGGTAAACAGGTAATAGTCCGAAGGGGCCAAATCTGGGGAATAAGGAGGATGTTCAAGAAGCTGGAAGCCGCATTCATTAATGGCAGCAGACATTGCCACCGCCAACTTGTGAACTGGAGCATTGCTTTTCCTTCAGTTTGACCCGCAGTTGCTTCATAAGATTAGCGTAATAGGCCTTTGTGACCGTTCTGCCCTTTTGAACATAGTCAACCATTCACCTTCTGAATCCCAAAAGACGGAAGCCATCACTTTGCCTGTAGACAGAACCACACTTGCTTTCTTTGGAGGTGGGGATCCATGAGATTTCCACTGCTTTGACAGTTCTTTGGTTTCTGGTTGAAAATGATGAACCCAAGTCTCATCCATAGTCACAAATTTTCAGGATCTGCAGCAAAATGGCCAAGATTGTCTCTTGGCATGTTGAAACGCTGTCGTTTGTGATCAGTTCCAAGAAGTTTCGGGACTCATCTACCAGAGACCTTTGTCATTTGAAGATCACTGTGAATAATGGCATGAACACGTTCCTGGGAGATGCCCAACTCAGTAGCAATGTACCGCTCAGTTAGTCGTCGATCCTCCATTACCATGTCATGGATTCTGCCGGTCGTTTCATCGGTGGTTACCGTTCTTGGTCTTCATGGACGGGGATCATCTTCCAGACTCTCCCTTCCGTGTTTTAACTGAGCTGAACGCTACGCTGTAAGAAGGGGCACTCTCCCCTAGAGTCTCTGTCATATCCTCATGGATCTCCTTCGATGATAAGCCCTTGATGCAGAGGTAGTGAATGGGTGCTCGATGAGAAATTTTATCCATTTTCTCAATTTATGCCACCCCTTACCACTTCAGTAGCCTGTAAAAAAAAAAATTGGTTGCAGTTAATTTTTTGAAACTTTGTGTTTAATCTTACATTAATCTCATCTACAACTGCACCTAATATCACCTGTGTGTTTCAAGTATTTGCCAAGAACTTATCAATCGCCCCTCGTAATATTCAATAATTCAATCAAGTGCCAAGCCGCGTGGCATAGGCGATCATTTCTCTCCACAATTCCCTGTCTTTAGACTTGATTATGAGATCCGCCGGTGACTTTCTTCCTAGCCACGCTGACAGCCCATCCAGTAACTCCTCTCTCTGTCTTCCTCTGTCTCTTCTTTCCTCAATTTTTCCAGTTGCCACAATGTGTTCCAATTTTCCTCTTCTCAGAAAATTTCCTCTTGTCTGCCGCTGGTCTTTGCTGTAACCTTCCTTTTAACACCAGCTTTTCTTAAGACTTATTCGTTGGTTTTCTTAGCTGTCCATGGTACCTGCAACATCCTTCTTATGAACCACATCTCCATGGCCTCCATTTCTTGCTGTACTCTCTTATTCATGTACAATTCTTCACATCTATACAACAAAATTGGCTTGATGTAACATTTAAGTACTCGGAATCTTGTTTCCATTGATATGGATCTGTTGCACAAGATGTTTCTCATTTTCTGGAATGCTGACTTGGCCTGATCACGTCTGATTTTTATTTCGTTGTGACATTTCCCACCAGCTGGTATAATCGTTCCTAGGTACTTGAGTCTATCATCTTGTTTCAGAATTGTGCCATCGATGGTAATGCTACATTTTGGTGGTATTCTTTTCTTTGAGATGACCATCGTAGTATTAATAATAATAATAATAATAATAATAATAATAATAATTGTTGAAAAATATATGAAAAGACTTTAGTGCCAGTCAAAAAGTCTATTCATATATGTTAACAGTTACGTCCCTTAATTGGAGGTTACTATTTTTTTTTTACTCATCCCCATATAGTGTAACTTGAATAATATTCAAATTCAGGTCCACAATTTTTTTCTCTATTTTTATCAACGGGTGTAACATTTTCAGCAATTTTCAATAGCTGAGAATAAAAAAATTCCAACACTGAATGTGAGCGTGCAAAATGAGTTTTTTCAAAGTAAATTAAAAGCTTAAGATTTGGGTGAGTTTATTTTTGGCTAGACTATGGCAGTAATTCCTAACTTTTTTTTTAACATCGTGGAATCATTTTTTTTTCCACTTACATGCAAGTTGTAGACCATTTCTATATATTCATTATTGCAATCCAATAAACCCCTTTTTTTCATTAGTTTGTTTTTTTTTTAATGGAAGACCGTCTTGGAATGGTACATAATGGGGAAAAGAAAGAGAGGAAGACCAAGGCGAAGACGGCTGCAAGACATCGTTGATGATCTGCAAATGGATGCATCAGTATGCAGGGCGTCTTGCCCACAACTGAGAAGCCTACGGGAGAGCTGTTAGGGAGGCAAAGTTCCGTAAAGGACATGCAAATGACGGACTTCTTTATATCAAACTGATAGCACAACCGAAGGGGGAAACCTGATAATGGGCTGCGGGCCGTTTGTTGTCCACGGACCACGAGTTTAGGGAACCAGCTATTTATGCTGTGGTTAAGGGCAGTTATTTTAAATGAGTAATCTCTAAGCAAATATTATTACCCATTCTGGTGGTGGTGGTGGTGGTAGTGGTGGTGTTAGTGGTGGTGGTAGTGGTGGTGGTGTTAGTGGTGGTGGTAGTGGTGGTGGTGTTAGTGGTGGTGGTAGTGGTGGTGGTGTTAGTGGTGGTGGTAGTGGTGGTGGTGTTAGTGGTGGTGGTGTTAGTGGTGGTGGTGGTGTTAGTGGTGGTGATAGTGGTGGTGGTGTTAGTGGTGGTGGTAGTGGTGGTGGTGTTAGTGGTGGTGGTGTTAGTGGTGGTGGTGTTAGTGGTGGTGGTGGTGTTAGTGGTGGTGGTAGTGGTGGTGGTGTTAGTGGTGGTGGTAGTGGTGGTGGTGGTGGTGGTGGTGCTGGTGGTGGTGCTGGTGGTGGTGAGGGAGGAGGGAGAGGAGAAGTTGTTAAGTTTCTTATTAATGCGGATGATTCTTCTTCTTCTTGTTCTCTATCTCTTTCGTTTTCTTCTTTTTTTTCTCCTCCTCCTCCTCCTCCTCCTCCTCTTAATCATCATCATCATCATCATCATCATCTTCATCATCATCTTCTTCTTCTTCCGATTTATCTCCGCCGTGTACTGGTACGTGTCGTAGACGGCTGAACCATCTGGTGCTCATTCTAATACGCGTAATTTGATTTACAGCATTGTCACCGGCGCTCTATTCACGAAGCCACTTGCTGCCTCGGCCCTTTTCCGTCTACGTGACCGTCCCTTTTGTCCAGCTCCTGGTATCTTTAGGTGGCCTTCTTGTCCTGGTGGACTTCTAGTGCCAATTCTCATCAGATGACCGGGTCAGTTCATCCTTTGTCCGATTATGCAAATGAGTCTCAACAGCAGCTCCTTAGACAGTTGAGGCTTATCAGCTGATACAACACAGTCCATACAATAATTTTGTTGTAATAGAAGAAGAAGAAGAAGAAGAAGAAGAAGAAGAAGAAGAAGAAAAAGAAGAAGTAGTAGAAGAAGAAGAAGAAGAAGAAGAAGTAGTAGAAGAAGAAGAAGAAGAAGAAGTAGAAGAAGAAGAAGAAGAAGTAGAAGAAGAAGAAGAAGGCACCATAAGTGGTGTGAGTCAAACCAAGACTTTATAGATAAGCAGCCGAATATGAGAAAAGAATACAAGCCTCATTACTCCACGGATAGACTTGACGCTCGCAATAGCAGATGAAAATGGTAGAAGACTGTTTCGAATCATCTTCATAGAATCGACAGTTTGAAAAAAAAAATCAAAAGAGTGTAAAAAAAGGTAAAGGTAAAGGTAATCCTGTCATGCCTTAGAGGCAAATAAGGATATGGTGTTAGTGGCCATATTTTTCTTGACCTGCCAGCACACTAGAGGGTGATATGGTCAGTATCACGCCTGGCTGCCTTTCCTTCCCCAACTCCAGAAGAAGTCGGGTACCCATTTCTACAGCTGGGTGACTGGGGTGCCTGCGGCCGGATTCGAACCCCCGACCTTCGCCATGAGAGACTAGTGCACTAACCACTTCGCCACTCACACACCCCAAAAGAGTGTAAGATTAAACTATTACATTCAAAGTAAAAGAGAAGAAGTAAATAACCTAATAAAATAGCTCTAACACACGCGTACACGCACACACACAGACATATACATAAACAAAAATACAATTTCAGTACAGACTTTCTATCATATGTTTTTTAAAACAAACATTAAAATAATTTCTAACGATATCAAACAAGTTACATTTCGAGCTATGTCATTTTAGAACTTGATGGCTGGCGAGCCATGGGTTGAGAGAGTGCTGGTTATTCTATGGAGACGTATTGTTACAAGCAAGTAAATAACGAAAGAAGGTTTGAGTGAAAGGCTGAATTATTACTAATGAATTTTAAATGATAGGAGAGAGTGTTCCAGAGCTGTACTACAGAGTTTGCAAGGCTTGTCTTGTACAGATCAATCCTGGGTTTAGGAAGAAGACAGTTTCTTAAACGCTGGCTACGTTTAGTGTTATACGTAAACAGTGACGACAAGAAAGCGGTGCATTGTGCGACAGAATTCTGTAAACAAACTTAACTTTGTTAAAAATGACTCTGCATTTGAGGGGTAGAATTTTGAGTTCTTTGTGCTGTTCTGCAGTCTGTACTGTGTTTGTCACAAATCAGATTTAATGCTCTAAGAAGAAGAAGAAGAAGAGAAGGAGGAGGAGGAACGGTCATAAAATTTAGTTCTTCTTTGTTAGCAGAAGAACGTTACCTAATGTTTTTACATTTATAATAGCAGCAATATTATTCAGCCCATTCGAACTGATTCGCCCGAACCGATTATTATAAATTGTCTGGAAAAAATGAACCAAATAACAGTTTAAGTATATATATATATATATATATATATATATATATATATATATATATATATATATATATATATATATCATCATCATTCCTTTGCATGTCCCTTGCGGAACTTTGCCTCCCAAACAGCACTCCTGTAGGCCTCTCGGTTGTGAGCAAGATGGCCTGCTGCTGCTGCATCCATTTCCAGATCATCAACGATGTCTTGCAGCCATCTTCGTTTCGGTCTTCCTCTTTTTCTTTTTCCCATTATGTATCCTTCCAATACGGTCTTCTCTAAATTATCATGACGTTTAATGTGGCCAAAATATTTAAGTTTTCTCTCTTTAATCCTCTTTACTAGCCAGCCTTCTTCAATATTAAGCTCTTGTAGTATAGATATATTTGTTCTTTTTTGTGTCCACGATATTTGGAGAACTCTTCTATAGCATTTACATTCAAAGGCATTTATGTGCTTCTCAGCTGTTTTGTTAAGTGTCCAGGTCTCACAGGCATATGTTGCGATGGGAAAGATGCATGCCCTTAAAAATCTTATTTTTGTGGTTCTGTCTGCTCCTCTCCACAGATTCTTTATTTGTTTTACTTTCTGAAGAGCAATAGATGTCCTCCTTTTAATTTCCCGCACTGTATCTCCATTATTAGTTAGTAGTGATCCAAGATATTCAAAACTCTCCACTTCTTCCAGTTTTTCCTCACTGATACATATTTCAGTTGCCTTGTTTGTTTTGTCAGTTGTCATCACTTTAGTTTTCTTTGCATTAAGATAGAGGTTCTGCTCTTCGCTGTTCTTGCGGACTGACATAATTAGTTTTTCCATTCCTTCTTGTGTTGTGGACAGCAATACTGTGTCATCAGCATATCTAATCTCTGGTATTTCATAACCTCCAACTGTTATGGCATCGTAATATTCTTTGTCTACATCTTCTCTAACATTCCTCATTATATTTTCAGTATACAAGTTAAATAAGTAGGGTGACAATATGCACCCCTGACGGACCCCTTGTTTTATGTCAAACCAAGTTGTTGTTTCACCATTTATTCTTACTGCTGCTTGTTGGTCTAAATACAGCAGTGATGTTAATTGTATCAAATGTGTTGGAAATCCCATTTTTTCCATTATTTCCCAAAGTTTCTGGTGTTGTACACAATCAAATGCCTTTGAGTAGTCTATAAAGGATAAATATAGATTCACATTAAACTCCCTGCATTTCTCTATTATTAATCTTAGATTGAATATATGATCTCTTGATCCTCTTCCTTGCCTGAAGCCAGCTTGGACCATATTGACTTCTTCTTCTATTTTCTTTCGAAGTCTACCCATTATGATTTTTAACAGATATTGATTTTATATATATATAGTGATACGCGTGCATACTTTCTTAATAGTTTCAGTGACATTTCATGCGCACACGCGTCTGTTATTTATTTTATTTTATTTGTGTGGGTTTTTTTTTTAAATTTTGTTTCGTGTCAAACCCAGCTGAAACAAAACACAAGATGTCTGTGTCAAACCCGCGAGGCCATACCGTCCTGAACTGATCTAAAGTCGAGTTACTCCTTAGACATGAAAATCGGCTTATAAGATCCGTAAATACTGCGATCAGGAGATTGGGGAAATAATCTAATAAAATATGATACAGAAAACATAAAAATTTCTTCAGGACAACAGCGCCAGACTATCTAACGTTCGAGAACAAAATAAGACAACAGAGAGGAAGTGAGAGTGCGCAGATTGGGTGCGCTAAAGTTAAAAAAAAAACTGACTTTTGCTGTGAGCTCACTTAATTTAAACCAGCGGTTTTCAAAGCGGGTCGCAATTGTCAAATTCTGGAGCATTCTGAATCTTAGGGAAGGGGATAATAAGGGGGAAAATAGAGGATTGGGGGGGGGGGGGTCGCATGAGAACTAAATAAACAAATAAACGGAAAATATTTTGGAAGCGTTAAGGATGTGACCTGAAAAGCAAAATGGAAGTGGCAGTAATAAAAGGTTTGGAAACCATTGTCTTTTTTTTTCTTCAGAAGATGTGTTATTCGTCAGCATCTTCCTTGGGGAACTTTGCCTCCTTAACAGCTCTCTTGAAGGCCTCTCGGTTGTACGCAAGATGCCCTGTTGCTGATGCATACATTCGTAAATAATCAACAATGTCTTGTTGTCTTGATTTTCCTCTCTTTCTTTTTTCCCATTATGTGCCCTTCCAAGACGGTCTTCTCTAGATTATCATGACGTTTAAAAATATTTTAAAATATTTAAATCTGCTCTCTTTAATCCTCTTTATTAGCCAGCCTTCTTCAATATTAAGTTCTTGTAGTATGGATTTCTTCTCACTTGATGAGAAGAAATGATCAGGGAATCCCAAAACAAGCTATCAAGTGGAACACAACAGGCCGAAGAAAAAGAGGCAGACCGCGTGAAACTCTGAAGAGGACATTGTTAAGAGAGGCCAAATTAACAGGCATAAAATCCTTTGATGAGGTTGAAAGACTCGTCGAACATAGGAAAAATTGGCGAACTACTTTGCGAGCCCTATGTGACGTTTAACGGCACGGGAAGGATATAAGATAAGTATGGATATATTTGTCCTTAACAGGCATATGTTGCGATGGGAAAAATTGATGTCCTTAAAAATCTAATTTTTGTAGTTCTGCCTGTTCCCCTCCATAGCTTCTTTAGTTGTTTCACGTTCTGAAGAGTGATTAATGTGTCCTACTTTAATCTCCCTCATTGTATCTCCATTATTAGCTAGTAATGATCCAAGATTATTCAAAGCTTTCTACAACTTCCAATTTCTCATCATTGATATATATTTCAATTCCCACTGTTTGTTTTGTTAGTTATCATCAATTTAGTTTTCTTTTCACTGAGATAAAGGTTTTGATCTTCGCTATTCTTACGGACTGTGTTGTGGGTCGTAGCACCGTGTCATCTAATCTGGTATTCCACAACCTCCATTTTTCTATGGAATTGTTGCGTTCTTTATCAGCATCATCAAAATGTGTACTGATTATAAATGTAAAGACTGGCCTAAATGAACCAAAGTGCCCCTGCTCTCTCTCTCTCTCTCTCTCTCTCTCTCTCTCTCTTTGGAAATGAAGTGCAATGTACGGAAAACAGAATCGTCCATCGTAAAGTGTATCTCTCTACGGTTGTAAACTGCATCATTCTTCGCCCAGATCGATAGAGACTCGGCTTCTGGGACTGAAGACATCAAGTGCACCTCAGTGAGAGAATGGATACTCGGCCTGCTGTGTGAAGAAATAAAAGTTCCGGATCATCAGATAAAGATATGCTAGAAAGGAATCCACACTGTAATACATTCTACAAATGTCCGTCTGTAGATGAAGGAAAATATATACAGGTTTATTCATAACTCGATGAAGCATTTAAAAAATTCACAACAAATAAACTACATAAGAGATAAAAATTATTCTTACTCCAAGGGAGAGAGAAACTCTGGTAGTTTTTCTTGAGTAAAGCCCTTGATCGAAGCTCCCGTGGTTTGCTGTTGGGAGGCAGCAGTAGCAAATATGCCGTTCAGCGAAAGTGAGCAGTCATTTTCTGTTTTGGAATAAGAAAGAACCTCGTTCTTTAAGACTGTGCAGCTACGATTTGGAGCGGAATTGCAGAAGACAGCACCTGTTTTCAACAGTATCAAGAAGTGGTATGCGAAATTCCGGGATGAAGTCTGTCTGCGCACAGCTCCTCGGCAGAGACGTCCAGGACCAAGTGAAGAAACGTGTTAGAGAAGCTTACCAGCGAAGCCCCGCCCCCTTCCTCACGGAATTCCGCATACCACTTCTTGATAATGTTGAAAACTGGTACTGCCTTCTGGAATTCCGTCCGAAATCGTCACTGCACAGTCATAAGGGACGAGGTTCTTTTGTATTCCAAAACACAAAATGACTGTTCACGTTTACTGAACGCCATACTTGCTACTGCTGCCTCCTAGCGGCAAACCACGGGAGCCCTGTGCGGGGGCTTTATTTTTAAAAAAAACCTTTTCTCTCTCTCTCCTCTCTCTCTCTCTCTCTCTCTCTCTCTCTCTCTCTCTCTCTCTCTCTCTCTCTCTCTCTCTCTCTCTTGACGCAAGAATAATCATGATCCGTTACGTAGTTTATTTGCGGCAATTTTTTGCATAGAGCTAGTGCCCGATTTCCGACGTCCCACTTTACTATGATTCGTTGTTTCGACCATCTGTCCATTGAAACAGGATATTTCGTACTGTAAATCTAAAATAGTTTTAGAGTATACTTTCATTTTTTAGTGTAAAACTACTTATTTTAAAGTATGTACACATATTATCAGGTCACTCTAGTTTATTTTCTAAGTTTTAAAACGTACCTGTCTTGTTGACAGTAAAGTCAGGGGAGAGAAGACGCTGCCTAGTGAGGCAATCAGCGACCCATAGCTGACAAGCTAGCATCAGGGTTAGATAACCATAGCTGACCAAGACCCTGTCCCACCTCTCCGTTGCTACCCCCAGTAACAGGCCTAGCCTGGCTAACGGGACAAGGATCGCCATAGTCCCCATGGTGGTGGAGTCTGCTAAAGAAGCAATGCACACCCCTTGTCTTTTAGCTGTACGCCGAGACTGAAAAACAATGCTCCCATAACCCGCTCCCACGCCGATACGATGTTGTGCCTCAACACTTTCACAGCATCGGCCGCAAAGAACACCATCTCGCAGTTACAGGGAGATAGTATATGTACAAGTACAAGCAACAGTGAAGTCTTGTACACTCTCACCTGTGGTGTTCACTTTACGTCCATTTCGTTTTCCGACATGACCGTCGTAACGGAACCCCACAGGATCGGGAGACATACGTGCGTGCGTGCGTACGTAAGTAAAGTAAGTAAGTAAAGTAAGTAAGTAAGTAAAGTAAGTAAGTAAAGTAAGTAAGTAAAGTAAGTAAGTAAGTAAGGAGAAGAATCAAGAAGTAAAGGCCACATACATGTTAATGCCGGTAACTATGTGCAAAATTAACATAGGAATTATATCACTTTACGCAGTCCCCGGCGGATCGATGCACTTCTTGCATCGTGCCGCTAGTTTCTTTATTCATTGGGAGAATTAGCTTTTCTGCTGCTCCCGGATCCACAACTGGGCCGATTCCTTAACCTGATCATCAGAGGTTATCCTGCGACCGCATAGAGCTGGGTTTCTCGACCTTAAGGTTTCTAAGGTTTCTCGACCCTAGGTTTCTAAGGTTTCTCGACCCTAAGGTTTCTAAGGTTTCTCAACCCTAAGGTTTCTAAGGTTTCTCGACTCTAAGGTTTCTAAAGTTTCTCGACCCTAACATTTCTAGGGTTTTTCTCGACCCTAAGGTTTCTAAGCTTTCTCGACCCTAAGGTTTCTAAGGTTTCTCGACTCTAAGGTTTCTAAGCTTTCTCGACTCTAAGGTTTCTAAGCTTCCTCGACTCTAAGGTTTCTAAGCTTTCTCGACTCTAAGGTTTCTAAGCTTTCTCGACTCTAAGGTTTCTAAGCTTTCTCGACTCTAAGGTTTCTAAGCTTTCTCGACTCTAAGGTTTCTAAGCTTTCTCGACTCTAAGGTTTCTAAGCTTTCTCGATCCTAAGGTTTCTAAGCTTTCTCGACTCTAAGGTTTCTAAGCTTTCTCGACTCTAAGGTTTCTAAGCTTTCTCGACTCTAAGGTTTCTAAGCTTTCTCGACTCTAAGGTTTCTAAGCTTTCTCGACTCTAAGGTTTCTAAGCTTTCTCGACTCTAAGGTTTCTAAGCTTTCCCGACTCTAAAGTTTCTAAGCTTTCTCGACCCTAAGGTTTCTAAGCTTTCTCGACCCTAAGATTTCTCGACCTTAAGGTTTCTCGACCCTAAGGTTTCTAAGCTTTCTCGACCCTAAGATTTCTCGACCTTAAGGTTTCTCGACCCTAAGGTTTCTCGACCCTAAGATTTCTCGACCCTAAAGTTTCGCGACCCTAAAGTTTCGCGTTTCGCCATAGGACTTGACTGAAAAAAAATCCTTCTCGGGCATTTCTGGCAGAAACCAGGTCCCTCCTACTTACTTTTTGTTTTTGCCCAAGACAGACTGGTTAAAAAGACATTTTTTTTTAGTTCTACAGAAGGAAACTCCCGACCCCGCCCCGCCCCCCCCCCCTTCCCAGACTCTTGCACATGCCATATATCACAAGCCGTACCTGATGAACATTTCGTAGACTATACATTTATTATTCTTATTTTCTGCAGCCGCGACCGATGCTGAATAAACTAAAAGGTAAAGCAATCTTTGTGTCCGCCTACGCTAGTCACTTGGTCAGAACTGGTATGTTTTATGGTTGGGTGGGGGTGGGGTGGCAGTGATACATGGGAAAGGACTAGGGAGGAGGCGGGGGAAACATACGAAGCAAACAAACAAACAAACAAAAAATGAGCGGGGATGAATATTTTAAAGCGGAGATTCCGTGGGGATAAATATATATATATATATATGTTCCAAAGGTTCCGAGACTGTAGAAATATTGAGCAGGGCTGGCGTGGAACCTCTTTAAGGGGATGCACAAAAAATTTGATAATAGCGTGGAGCCAGAGCAGCGCTGTCAGGCTGACGAAGAAGACGCACGCGCCACAGCTTACGCACTGCCTGATTCATTCATCGCGGCCGACGAATGAGAGGCCGTGGATTGTCATAGCGCAGGAAGACAACATCGACTTGCACTTGCTCTTGCCACTTTAAATCCTTCCTCCTCGTTCACAGACTTTTCTTTCGGTCATGCAGTTTCACCTTCGAACTGAATCAACATTCCGTGGTGGGTTTTCAGGGGGTTTAACTCACTCACTGCACTGCCCAAGGAGACCTCACTGCACTGCCCAAGGAGACCTCACTGCAGCGCTTTGTTCGGACAATGATGCAATTCTGCAGGGGGAAGCTGTCCATGTTTATTTGACCTTGATTTCAAGTACTCTTCGAACAGATCGCTGTTCTATGCGTGTTCAAACTACCCGTCAGCCGTTACGGAACCTGTTGTATTGCCTCGGCTTCTTTCCGTTGTGATCATTGAGTAGTTTTGAAGTTCCAGATTGCCGCTATTTTCTTCTCTCTGTATAGGAGTCGTAGATGATCTCGTTCCTCTGCACAGAACCTCATAGAGGCAGGTGAACTAATGCTCACACCTGTTACCTGTTAAAGAAGGCTTACCTGTCAAGTGAATTGTAGTGAACCTTTCTCCCTTTTCCGTTCCCCCTAAGACCTTCCTTTCCCCCCCCCCACCCCAACCTCCTATGGGCCCCAGAGAGACAGAGACTTCATGTTTAGAGTGGCGTAGTAGGTAATGCGCTAGCCTCGCAAGGGGAAGGCTGGTCGGTCGAATCAGACGGGAGCCATCACATTCACCGGGGAACTAGAAGTGGGTACCTGACTCCTCTTGGGGATGATGAAGGAAAAAGATGGTCAGGTCTGACGATACTGAACACATCGCCCTGTAGTTTTCTGACAGGCTGAGCAAAATATCGGCAGTAATACCCCAACCTCCAGCTATACGTGGCTTGATAAGGCTTACCTTTATCTTTATTTTTTAACCTTTTGATCTCGACTAGCTTATCCCTTTATTCAGAGTATATTCACTTGTTATCTTGTAATTCCCTTCATTTACTAACAATATTATATGCAGTACAATTAAGTAAACCTCGCCCTGCAGGTAGAATTTATCAGTTTCATGGGGAGATGAATAGTTCTATGGAGCGCAGGTATAGCGGAGATATATTTACACAGCGAAGTTTGGTAGGAGGGCGTAATCAGTGGTGACGTAGCCTATAAACTTCCGGGTAGTAAGGTCAACCATCTTGCGTCCGCAAAAAAGAATTTCGTTTTTTTTCTTTTTCTTTCTTGAGGTAACGTTTTGCTCTCTTTTAATTTGACATCCATAATGACAGACAACTTCAAATATCATGAGCACAAAAAAGAACAAATATATCCATACTACAAGAACTTAATATTGAAGAAGACTGGTTAGTAAAGAGGATTAAGCAGAGAAAACTTAAATATTTTGGACATATTAAATGTCATGATAATTTAGAGAAGGCAGTCTTGGAAGGGTACATAATGGGAAGACAAAAGAGAAGATGGCTGCAAGACATCGTTGATAATCTGCAAATGGATGCAGCAGCAGCAGGCCATCTTGCTTACAACCGAGAGGCCTACCTGAGAGCTGTTAGGGAGGCAAAGTTCGGCAAGGAACACGCAAATGACAGACTGAATGAAAGGTCATGTAAATGTCACCTACTTTTCCCGACTGTTTACGTAGTCTTCATGTTCACTTTACAGATCACGTGGAGAGAGTCGAGTATTTTTCTTCCATGCCACATTAGACCAACGATGCTGAACATTTTTCACCAAAATTTATATAAACATTTCCCGTACGCGGTGAACATGACAGAATCATTGTTAACAAGCTGTTCCTATTTTTTTCCCCCTTTTGTTAATTTTTCAGTAAATTTCAGGTTGCGCAATGTTCAGCTTACGCAATAGTATATTTAACATTTACGCCAGCGGTCCCCAAACTTTATCAGACCACAGTGACATTTGTCAATGCAATTTTCTTTTACGGCACAGCTATGTGCTTTTTTTTTTTTTGAGATGAAATTTTGTGTAATTTAGTGGGTCGTAAATTTGTTGTTTGTTAGAATTTATGCTACCATGATAACTTGAAAATTCTATTACAATAACTGTTTTGGAAATAACACTCACAAAAGTTTGAAAAATTATTAAAAACATTAAAACGTTTTTTTTTTCAAGTTAACTCTCCTAGTTCAATGTAGAAAACAGGCAATTTGGAATCAAATATTTATTTTACTTGATAAGGGAAGCTCGACAAACATACTATTAATTTATATTTTGTAAATATGAGACTGGTAAAAATGTTTTGTATAAACAACAAAAATAATTATAGAAATATAGAAAAAAAGGTTTTTTTGTTTTTTTAAACTATCAAGATCTGACGCCAGACGTTAGACTCTCTTGCAACACGCCGGTATCTCCCTCGACGCTCAGCTCACTAAACATTGCTTTACAAAACTCAGTATAGAAGAGTTCATATTCGAACTGTAACGAAGTTTAAATGTGATCTCTGCCCCCCCCCCCTTTTTTTTTTAAATTACTACATCATTCATCGTTCATTTATACACACACACATACACAGACATAAGCCGCATACTTCACAGGCATACGGACGCGTACACACAAACATGTACATAGGAACACCCACTTCATATTATTCAAGACGTTTTTTTTTCTGTCATTGCAACTGCCCATTATGAAGATTGAATTTTTCAATGGTTTTTAAATATCTTCATTTCCTGACCAAAAATTCCACCCAAATGCGGGGTATTTTCTGCCTCATGTAGCCTGTATCGCATCTACAGACAATCAAGATGCGAATTGATATGTTTTTTTTTCATCTTCTATTTTCTTGTGAAAAACATATGCCTGTGAGACCTGGACACTTAACAAAACAGCTGAGAAGCACATAAATGCCTTTGAATGTAAATGCTATAGAAGAGTTCTCCAAATATCGTGGACACAAAAAAGAACAAATATATCTATACTACAAGAGCTTAATATTGAAGAAGGCTGGCTAGTAAAGAGGATTAAAGAGAGAAAACTTAAATATTTTGGCCACATTAAACGTCATGATACTTTAGAGAAGACCGTATTGGAAGGATACATAATGGGAAAAAGAAAAAGAGGAAGACCGAAACGAAGATGGCTGCAAGACATCGTTGATGATCTGGAAATGGATGCAGCAGCAGCAGGCCATCTTGCTCACAACCGAGAGGCCTACAGGAGTGCTGTTTGGGAGGCAAAGTTCCGCAAGGGACAAGCAAAGGAATGAATGATTTTCTTGTGAATGCAACTTCATTTAATATCGTAAAATTGAATACAAAGTAGTAATCATACGCTAAACATAATACGGATATATCCAGACGTATAAATCCATGGCCGGGATACGAAATGCAGGTAAACAAATACGAGTTGAGACAAGGTATTGGTAATTTCTTGCAGAGCTTTGCCCTTTATTTTCCTATACACAATAGAACTGGCCCAAAAAAAAAAAAAAGTCTCTGCCAATATCATAGAACTTGCTAACGGATTAACCTCATCTCAGGTCAGGGAAAGGAAACAGCGCTCAAAGAGTTCTGATGAATGTGGAAGGAAAAGATTAGAAGCAAAGGTATTAAAACACTGAATGTCAAAGTTAAAAAAAAAAAAACAGAACGTACAGAATCAGCTTGTTTCACTGAGCCTATTGTATGTCCAAACACACGCAGCTGCTCTGTATATGTATATATATATATATATTTTAACCTTTGGAACATGAAAGTAAATAAGTTGTTGCGTGTAAGGTTCTTTTTTTTTAGTTACTTTTGGGGGTAACTGCGTCAAAAATAACGAGAGCAGAAAATATCAGTTTGAAAATAACAGTTAGATAGATAGATAGATAGATAGATAGATAGATAGATAGATAGATAGATAGATAGATAGATAGATAGATAGATAGATAGATAGATAGATAGATAGATAGATAGATAGATAGATAGATAGATAGATAGATAGATAGATAGAAAAAGAAGGCATCGGGAGTTCAGATATACGCAGTACAGCAATCAACGAATCTGAACTTCCCCCAGGATGAAGCCACTGCTTTTGCTTACAGCGCTCGCTGTGGTGACGGTGAAATGTCACCGCTGTGCCTGTTAGAGAACTGATCATGACACCACTATCAAAAAGGACCAATATTGATTAAAAAGCAAAAAAAAAAACAGATGACAGGAAGTTGTAAACGTATCACTGAAGCACCGCCCATGGTTTCCTTGGAATTGCTGCCGTAAACGTTGACGACGCCTTGAGATCAGTGTCGTAAACGTTGATGACGCCTTGAGATCAGTGTCGTAAACATTGATGACGCCTTGAGATCAGTGTCGTAAGCGCTCTTGTTTGTGGAGACTCTGTTTATAAGTGCGAGAAATCGTGGCCGTCATTCTGTTGATAATGTCAAGGAGCCGCATGACAAATGTCACATATGTCTAGAGCTCTGCTTAATGAAGCTAAGAGTTGGAGTTTCCATGACACTACAATCCACTTGTGGTCCATGTGGCGTCTGTTGTAATTACACCTAGAATTGATCTCCTTTCCTTGGTTTTCATTTCTATGCAGATTCTCATTTTTCCCGCATAGTTTCTGAGACAACACAAAATATGATTTTAAATATTATTTCGGTATCTTATCTCACATTCACTTTTCAGCTCTGAAAGCCACGGAAGTGTTATTTAAAGCTTTTAGAACCCACTCGTTTAATGCTGCTAAAATCGATACTATTAAATCCAGTTGCGTAAAGCTGAGGAATGTATTCTTCTTGTGTTTTCTATGACCAGTTAAGAGATCGACTGCCGGCTTGCTGAGAAAGGTATATGAGGAAGGAGACAAGACAAGACATAAGGCTGATAGGTCAAGAAGCTGATGGGCCAAAAAGTTGATAGACCAAGAAGCTGATGGGCCAAAACGTTGATAGTCCAAGAAACTGATAGACAAGAAAGCTGATATGCCTAAGCGCTGATAGGCCAGAAAGTTGATAGGCCAAGAAGCTGAAAGGCCAAGAAACTGATAGACCAGAAAGCTGATAGGCCTAGAAGCTGAAAGACCAAGAACCTGATAGACCAAGAAACTGATAGGCCAAGAAGCTGATAGGCCTAGAAGCTGGTAGGTCACAAACATACAACTGTTTCCCGACTTATTACTACTTTAAACCTAATACTGTTAAAACACATAAACGCCAGGTTGTTAAACCTAAAAATTAAAAGTTGTTAAACCCAAGTAATTAAACGTGTTGAACCCAGTTAATTAAAAATAGTAAAAGCACATTGCTAGAAGCTGCTAAGTCCTGTTACATAATGCTGCTGAACTGTTAAAGCCATTTACATATAGCTGATATGTCTACTTACATTTAGCTGATATGTCTCATTTAGCTGATATATTAGCTGATATATAAATGCTTTTGAATGTAAATGCTACAGAAGAGTTCTTCAAATATCCTGGACACAAAAAGAACAAATATATACATATTCTTATCTTATATCTTATATCCATCCCGTGCCGTTAAACGTCACATAGGGCTCGCAAAGTAGTTCGCCAATTTTTCCTGTCTTCGGCGAGTCTTTCAACCTCATCAAAGGATTTTATGCCTTTTAATTTGGCCTCTCTTAATAATGTCCTCTTCAGAGTTTCACACGGTCTGCCTCTTTTTCTTCGGCCTGTTGTGTTCCACTTGATAGCTTGTTTTGGGATTCTCTGATCGTTTCTTCTCATCAAGTGACCAACATATGTCCAGCTCCTTTTCCTGATCACCCGTGAGACTGGTTGTTGTTCAGTCATCTGTCTTATCTCTGCATTGTTCTTGAATTCATTACACTTGATGTCGAGTATTTTCCTTAGGAATTTGTTTTCAAAAGAGTCTAATTTCTTGTCTATTTCTTTAGTTGTTTTCCAGCTTTCGCATGCATAAATGAGGGTGGATATTACATTTGAATTGAATAGTCTTAACTTGGTTTTTGTGCTTATAACTTTTGAATTCCATATGTTCTAATATATCCATATTACCAGAACTTAATAATGAAGAAGGCTGGCTAGTAAAGAGGATTAAAAGAGAGAAAACTTAAATATTTTTGACACATTAAACGTCATGAAAGTCTAGAGAAGATCCTCTTGAAAGGGTACATAATGGGAAAAATAAAGAGAGGAAGACCAAAGCGAAGATGGTCTCATGACATCGCTGATGATCTGCAAATGGATGCATCAGCAGCAGGCCATCTTGCTCACAACCGAGAGGCCTACCTGAGAGCTGTTAGGGAGGCAAAGTTCCGCAAGGACATGCAAATGAATGAATGGTATATCTAACTACATAAAGCTGTTAAGTCTAAATACTTAATGCTACTAAACCCAACTCTTCTTCTTCTTCTTTGATGTTCTTTGCAGCGATACAGTTAAGACTTTGGGGTGCATCATCGTGTCGGATTGGGAGCGAGGTTATGACGACTATTTTCTCAGTACCTGAGTGGAAATTTAGAAGAAAAAGAACAAGAGATACGTAACACTTCTTTAGGATACTCCACCACCATAGGGACTATGGTGAACCCTGCCCAGATAACCATCTAGGCCTGTTACACGGGGGTACCAACGGCGAGGAGGGACAGGGTTTTGGTGGTCTATGGTTCAATAACCCTGACGAGGGTTTTGGTCGTCAGTGGTTCACCAACCCTGACACAAGGTTTTGTTCGTCCATGGTTCACCAACACTGACACGGGGTTTTGATCGTCCATGGTTCACCAGCCCTGACATAGGGTTTTGGTCGTCCATGTTTCACCAACCCTGACACAAGGTTTTGTTCGTCCATGGTTCACCAACCCTGACACAAGGTTTTAGTCGTCCATGGTTCACAAACCCTGACACAAGGTTTTGGTCGTCCATGGTTCACCAACCCTGACACAAGGTTTTGGTCGTCCATGTAATCACAGATACTACAATATATTGTGCTGTGTAATCACAGATACTACAATATATTGTGCTGTGTAATCACAGATACTACAATATGTTGTGCTGTGTAATCACAGATACTACAATATATTGTGCTGTGTAATCACAGATACTACAATATATTGTGCTGTGTAATCACACTGGCTGCACATCACGAAGAACAACGCCCAGCTCCTTTCATCACTCTCACGTCTACTGTCACAGATTACGAAGCCGTCAATCAACGATCCAAATGTATACTTATTGCATATTACAACTGTCATATTTAATGACACACCACAGACGGCGATGGATGGATATGAGTTAAACGAGGAAAGCATACACTAAAGTAAACGTTTCACAATAATTAACATGGTTCTGTTCAGGTGACTGAGATAACTCAAGTCATCGCCATGAGATCTTGACCTGAACTCTCCCACAAACTATATCCTGGCTAGAATTCATACTACGAAACAATATATCTCTTCTACACAACGTTCACGCCCAGACTAACACGGCCCAAAATCTTGCTCAGAGCATGGACGCAAATGTGGAGAATCCCACGCCAGAGGTTCAACATATTCTGCCTTAAACGCAACTACGATAAGCAACCAAACCTTATAAAAACACCAGGGGCGTTAATCTGCAAGTAAAAAAACAAAATTATTTCCCTTTGCTAGAACATTCCAAGCTTCTCTATGTCGGATTCTTGTCGAAAATCTCAGTACACAGCAAATCTACCGAAGCTGCTCGTATTCTCTTGATCCACCTCTAACAGCCTACAAAAGGGGAAACAAATCTAAAAGACACCCTCGTTCATGACCATCTGAAACGGAATCCTGCATGTGTTGGTTTGCCAGAAAATGCAACCCGCCCTCGCTATGTCACCTGCCCTGTAGTCTGGAAAACGAAAATGATCACCTTTCCCAACACTAACCTCATTCTCCGTGAGGGATTCACATGCGAGTCCCGTGACGTGATATACGATAATGTGTGCAGAAAGCGGTGGATAACTTACGCTGATGAACGTGGTTTCAGGTTAGATGACCTCATGGAGAAACATGTATATAATATCTCCCAGAATGCTTCTAAACCAGTCGCTAACCAGGTTAAATGGAACCAACCGAAGAGGGAAATCTGAGTGAAGTATTAAACGATGGTTGGGACATGTGCTCCGAATGACTGACAACTCACTGCCAAAAATAGCACTAAGATGGACACCACAGGGGAACAGAAGTAAGGGTAGACCAAAAGAGACATGGAGAAGAACAACAGAGAGGATGTTGAGCAATAGAGGGCTCACCTGGGCAAGAGCAGAAAAAAAGGCGAAGGACAGGCATTTGTGGAAAACCCTTGCGGAAGCCCCATGTGCCCTGGGCACTTAAGGTTCAGAGAGAGAGAGAGAGAGAGAGAGAGAGAGAGAGAGAGATTAAACAAAGATCAGGGAGAAACTACCAAAATCTTTTATATAAAACACAAAACAGTCCAAAAGAGCAGAGACTGTGAACAATATTAATGGTGATCCTTTATGCGAAGCAGAGCGCATAGACTGAAACAAGACTTTCATAAACTTGCTCCGTAAGCCATCCGATGCATGTCAGCACCACGATAACAACACAGCTGGCTCCCAAAGGGCCTGAACCAGGCATACTACGCGCTGAAATCAGAGAAGCCATCAGAAAGCTCCCAATGAAAATTTTAAAAAAAAACCAGTGTGTGGTGGAATACCCAGTAGGTTAATCAAATATACAAAAGATGTTGGAATAGCCTTGTTTTACACACTCTGTAACTCAGCACTGGAACAAACAAGAAACACCACAGGACTGGAGAAACGCTATAATTATTCCAGTAAAGAGGACAAAAGGGACTGCGACCAAAATATAGAGACATCTCACTACCAAGCCATACTGGGAAAATATTCTACAAGATCCTACAGAACTGACTGCGGTCAATGACTGAACCAGATTTAATTGATACTCAGATGGGATTTCATAAAAATAAAAGTTGTATAGATGCACGCAGCTGTACTGCTCACAGCTTACGTAGACGAAGAAAAAGCATTGATAGGTAAAAACTGTGCGAAATCTTACAGCATTATAGACTTAGCGCATATCTGATCAATTTACGCCAAAACAAAAAACTATATGAAAACAGACAGTGCACGGTCAGAGCGAATTAAGAACACTCCGAACCATTCATCACAAATTCTGGAGTAAGGCACTGGTGTGTACTATACCCCTTTAGTATTCATAACATGCATTGAAAACCTCTGCAAGGAAGCCAACATTAAAATCATCATCATTTCCTTTCACTCCCTTGAGAGCATAGGCCACGGATAAAGGCTTTCCAGTCATCCCTGTTCTTGGAATTATTCTCTGCTTTCTTCCTTGTCTCTGGGCACTGTCATAATTTCTCTTCTCCAGGTAAGTCTATGTCTTCCTCGTTTTCCTTGAGGATTCCATGTCAGTGCCTGTCCTGCTATGCTGGTGTCATGTTTTTTTTTCAGAGTGTGGCCAATCCACCTCCATTTCCTAGACATACACAGCCAATATACACAGTAACAATTTCACCACAAAACTGCCCGAAAGCACAACTCCAGAAATAATGTCGAGAAACTCACATCTTCCAGAAAAGTACCCAAAAGATGGAACTCTTTTTTAGTTGACGACCCAGCACTTGTGCCACATCAGAGAAAGACCCACAGCAGAACATGGCCAACTTAGCAAGGGCATGACAAAGCCACGACATGAAGATCAGTGCTGGAAAAAAAACCCAGTAAAGTGGTGTAGAGCGAACTTTTGAAAAGAGAGTGTATATACATGTGTATATCTTAAAATACACAAAGATATGCAAGATAAAATAAACAAGCTAACTCAGAATGCAAACAACATAGGACTAAAGATCAACGTAGGAAAGACAAAGTTAATGAAGCAAAATGTGAACAACAGAAATGTACTTAGAGTAGATAACAAGTTAGTGGAGGAGGTCAACGAATTTGTATACCTTGGCAGCAGAGTAGTAGAAAATGGAGACAGCACAGAGGACATCAACAGCAGACTTACTAGAGAAAACCAGGCTTTTGCAATGCTGCAGAATATATGGAAATCAAATAAACTAAGCATAAATATGAAAATCAGGATATTTAAGAGTAATGTTCTAAGTGTACTACTCTATGGAAGTGAATGCTGGAAAATCACCAAAACCATAGAAAACAAGTTGAATTCTTTCCAGACTAAATGTTTACGAAGAATTAAAAAAATATTTTGGCCAAACACCATAAGAAATAACATCTTATTGGCAGAAATGCAGATTAAACCACTGACAACAATTATTGAGGAAAGACGCTGGCGATGGTTGGGACATGTGCTCCGAATGACTGACAACTCACTACCAAAAATAGCACTAAAATGGACACCACAGGGGAGCAGAAGTAAGGGTAGACCAAAAGAGACACGGAGAAGAACATCAGAAAGGATGTTGAGCAATAGAGGGCTCACCTGGGCAAGAGCAGAAAAAAAGGCGAAGGACAGGCATTTGTGGAAAACCCTTGCCGAAGCCCCATGTGCCCTGGGCACTTAAGGTTCAGAGAGAGAGAGAGATATATATATATATCTTAAAAGACGGTCTTATTCATTAAAAAGAAAATTTTCCTTTAAGCGGTCTTGTGATTAGACACATTCGAAAGCCGGTGTCTTTTTTTTTAAGTGTAATCGTAACAGCGTATCATGAAAATTGGTGTCAGACTGACTCTGTTTCACACAGACGTAAGTATTTACATCTTCGATCATCATCATCATCATCATCATCACGTGCCTTATCCAGAAGAAAGGCTGCCGGTAATGAATCAGTTCCTCTTCGCTTTAGTTCTCCAGTTCCCTGGCTCCCTGGCCCTTGATGGCGAACTCAGCCAGGATGTATCCTGTGTCCCATCTATCTCTCTGTCTTCCTTTTGCTCTTTTTTTCTTTCTCCTTTCTTTCCAGTATGGTCTTCATTACATTGTTATGTCTTTTGTTACGGTCAAACTATTTTGTTTTCTTCATCTTTATTTCTTTGAGAACTTCACTTTGCACTTGGAGCTGTTCTACAAAAGTATTTGTATTTTATCGCTCTCCATGTTATATGATCTAGTTTTCCGTAGAAACACATTTCTGCTGCATTAATCTTTCTCTCCATCTTTTTTGCTTAGAGTCCAGGTTTCTGCTTCATACAGTGAAACAGAGTAGATATAACATTTTACAAATCTTGATTTTGTTTTTATGGGCACATTTCTTGATAACGGCACTGTCTTCATGGTTTAAGATAACAGCACTGTCTTCATGGTGTAAGATAACAGCACTGTCTTCATGGTGTAAGATAACAGCACTGTCTTCATGGTGTAAGATAACAGCACTGTCTTCATGGTGTAAGATAACAGCACTGTCTTCATGGTGTAAGATAACAGCACTGTCTTCATGGTGTAAGATAACAGCATTGTCTTCATGGTGTAAGATAACGGCATTGTCTTCATGGTGTAAGATAACAGCACTGTCTTCATGGTGTAAGATAACGGCATTGTCTTCATGGTGTAAGATAACAGCACTGTCTTCATGGTGTAAGATAACAGCACTGTCTTCATGGTGTAAGATAACAGCACTGTCTTCATGGTGTAAGATAACAGCACTGTCTTCATGGTTTAAGATAACAGCACTGTCTTCATGGTGTAAGATAACAGCACTGTCTTCATGGTGTAAGATAACGGCACTGTCTTCATGGTGTTGAATGTATGTTTTGCCATTCCCATTCTTTTCTTTATCTCCATCTCCCACCTCCCATCTTCAGTTAATGTATATTTTTCATTTTCATAAATGCTGACCTGGCCTGGGTTATTCTGCTCCTTATTTCTATTTCTCGTCTTCCATCTTGCGTTATTTCATTCATTCATTCCTTTGCATGTCCCTTGCGGAACTTTGCCTCTCAAACAGCACTCATGTAGGCCTCTCGGTTGTGAGCAAGATGGCCTGCTGCTGCTGCATCCATTTCCAGATCATCAACGATGTCTTGCAGCCATCTTCGTCTTGGTCTTCCTCTTTTTCTTTTTCCCATTATGTATCCTTCCAATACGGTCTTCTCTAAATTATCATGACGTTTAATGTGGCCAAAATATTTAAGTTTTCTCTCTTTAATCCTCTTTACTAGCCAGCCTTCTTCAATATTAAGCTCTTGTAGTATAGATATATTTGTTCTTTTTTGTGTCCACGATATTTGGAGAACTCTTCTATAGCATTTACATTCAAAGGCATTTATGTGCTCCCATGGCTTCACGTCACCCTGATCGGGGGGCTATACGGGTACTCCACCTTGCCCAAGGGTGTCCCGTAGACTAACGGAGGTAAGGAGGCGTCTTGCGTTATTATTGTTTCTAAATACTTGAATTTGTCCACCTGCTTTAATTCTGTGGCTTTTACTTTGATGCTACGTTTTTCTTTGCGTTTCTTTCTTGGATATGACCTTGACTTCTGTCTTCTTTTTTTATTTAAACTAAGTCCTTTCTTCTCGCTTTTTTTTTCTCTACGATTTTGTCTAACAAGGCTTCTAAGTTCTTCTTCGCTTTAGCCTTTCGGTACCGTGTCGCCTGCATATCTTAGACTGTTTCGGTTGTATCTTCCCACTACTGTTCCAGGCATGTTTTCTATGTGTTTCATATTCCTTTCGCTATACAGGGAGATGAGGTCAAGGTGACAAAAAACATCCTTGCTGTACTCCTGCTTTCATGTTCTGACACTCTCCTATTTTATTATCAATCCTGACTGCAGCTATGGGTCACATCTTGAGTACCGCGTCTTAAGTTCCAGATGACATTTAATTCATAAAGATCAAGTTTTTTCGATTGCTCGTTTCCTGACCCCCCCTCCGGATTCCCCACCTCCCCTTTCCCCCCCCCTCAACCCCACCCACCCAGTTCTCCCACGTAGTCTCCTTACCCTTTTATTCTCACTCACTTCTCGGGAAAAATAATCAACTCTCATACTACATCCATCAACTCTCGAAGATTCATCAATTCTTCATGCTATCCCGCTTATCTCTGTTTTCATGATTGTTCTTCTGGCGAGTGATTCCAGCTGCTTGCAGCGCGGCATGGGTTCTCATCCTGAGTGTTTGAGCGGATATTTGTTCTTGTCTTGAACGAATTTCGACCGTTAATTAATCACATTATCTCCGCAAGGGAGCACGGCAGGGTATCTTTGCATGGCTGCTTTAGTTTGCGGGCACATCGCTCGGACATATTTGGAACATTCTTTTGACACTTGGTCTCTTGAGAGTTAAATCCCCCCCCAACCCCCCAGTTAAAGACGATTTGTTGACAATTCTTCAAAAGAAATCGTGCAAACATTTGAGTGAGGAATGGTTCTCATAATATCGTGTTTTAGAGACTAATCAGGCCTCTCTTTTTTTGGCCAAAATATGTGCATTGAATAAAGTAAATCTAACTCATTCGAAACTGGAAATGAGTGTTATGTTTTTATCAGCCAAAATCTGCTTACCAGTTACATAGACTAGGCTGTTCTTTATCGTTTGTTATGTAGTAATTGTTACTTACCCTATTTCTATTAAATTCATTCTTTGTGAGTTGCACAGTTTCTAGCTTGTCTCGCTATCTCTTGGCAAGAGAGGTGGAAAATGAGTAATAGTACATTGCTTCCACAGGAATGCTAAGACAATCAACCGTGACTGGTCTAACGTGGCTTTACTGTCCAGGGAATGGGGAGTACATGGCAATGAAGTGGCAGATGGACTTGCTGGACAGCCTAAAATAAATGGCCGGCTGGTGCTGAGAGTGGACAAGGGCAGCATTTGCTAAAGCCATATTGGAAAGACCGAGGAAAAATGAAGAGTGGGGATGAAAGAACAATGTAATTGTGAACAGATTACTGGAGCTGGGTCAGGTTAAGCGTGCTGGCAGGAGATCTGAACTGTATGGCAGAAGAATCATCGTAAAGAACCAACACTCGGCGGGAATTATTAGCAAACGTGCTCTTGGATGGATGCTGCGGCATGCGGAGGAGCATATATAGGGCTGTCCTGAAGGCAATGAAGCCGAAGTCTGAACCTTGAACCATTGTTTCGAAAATGTGTACAAGAGCTAAAATCCGTAGAATGCATTGAATATTAGAATAGTTGTTAAATAATATAATAAATGTAGCATTAGTAATACTTAACAGCGCTGAAGATAATTTGTTGTCTGGGAGACGTGACGGAGGCGGTGTCTGGTGTGAAGAACTGCACTCTTCTTGCTTCTTAGCTTCGCCCTGGGTCCAATAGTAACTCACTCCACACTAGTCAAGATTCTTGTGATTCAGTATTTCCTCTTGGCTCTAAGGAACATCCTCACAGCAGTTCCATGGCGACAGAACAAGAACCAAAAACAAAAAACAAAAAAACAAAACAAAAAAGAAGACAGAGAGAGAGAGAGCAAGAGAGAGAGAGAGAGAAGAAAGTACTGATGTGTGTTCCTCCATACACTCTTCAACGGACAACTTCTTCAAGCACTGGGGCAGTGGGTTTCAAATTATTCGGCAACAAAAAACAACAAATTACGGCGATCCTACTTACATATGCACATAAAGTTCGTCTACAATTGGTATTCGATCGAATAATAAAGAACGAGTATGAGTAGGAGCACGACTTGTGAACCAGCGTCATCGAGCAACGTCAGACCATAAGTGCTCTTCTGCCTAATCAACAGCTGATTAGAAACTCCCGACTAGTGTCGCCATCAGCACAAACTCCGTAGCTAGGGACATCATTCCTCTTCCTTCCCATAGCATTAACCCTGGTACCCATTTCTTTTCTTGAGGCTGGGTGAACCCTGGAAGTTTTCTGGGAGAATCTAAACTTGCATGCATGATGCTTTTTCATAGTGGAGGCAATAGTTGAGAAAATAAAATATAGGACGCGAATCTTGTCTTCTTTTATGTATGTGTGTGTGTGTGTGTGTGTGTGTGTGTAAATTGTCAAGACTAGTTTTCTCATACGTGAAAATTTATATTTTTCTATTTCTCCGTATGATTAAGACAAAAAGCTACAACTGCGTGCTTTGTTAATGTGTAAGGTCGCTCCTAAATTTTTTTTTCAAATTGAGTATAATATGAAGCACTGAACGTCTTAACTCCAGTCAGTATTGCGATTGTGCATAATTTTTATGTGCCACCCAAGTTACGGGATTAAACTTTTCAATACGTGACTTCTCTCCCTTTTTTTATTTAAGCTGTGGTCAGTTTCTCTCGGCTCCTCATAAACAGATTTCAGATTATTATTTCTGACGCGTTTTCTTCTCCGGGAAGTAAATGATCCCGCAATCAAACATCCCAGTCATCACGTGGTAGCTCACATTAATACTCGCGGTCCCGTTTCAGATTACACCTTAATAATTATGCTTTCATTATTTATCACACGGGACTCCCCTCCCATTGTGACACTGCTCGTTCGGCCCTCGCGATTTCACAATGCTCGCGTGTGATGTGACAATTATCTTTGACAGCCCTGGCTATTGAAGGCAGCTGAGGGCAGATTACTCCATTGTTTGTTCCGTGCCAAGGAGGCGGAGCATAGCGATATTTTTTTTTAAAAAAAAACGACAGCATGATAACACTGACGTTATTGATGATTGCTCGTGATATTAGGGACGACGAGCAAGATTTTCTTGTACGATAATAATAATAACAACAATAATCAAGATTTTGACTGGCATGCAGGAGACAAGATACGAGGTGGAACCAAAAAGTAGAGACAAGTTTAAAATTAGGCTGTAACCACGACGGATGCTTGGGCGATACTGCCCTTAGTCTGGTTGATGCCAATCATGGGTGCTCCGCTGCTGGATTGCGCAGTTGTTGAACAAACTGCCGTAGTGAGGTTTGGAGGGGAGAGAGAGAGAGAGAGAGAGAGAGAGAGAGACGTGAAATCTGTTGAAATCCATCTTAAGATGTTAACTCAGTAAGGAAGCGAAAACAGCATGACACAATGAGATTACAAGCAATGCAAGAGCTGCGATTTAAACGTCTTTTTCGTCCCTCTTACAGCCCTGATCTGGCGCCACACGAGTGCCAATGTCTTCGGTCCACTTAAAAATGTTCTGCCCGGTAGTAGGTTCGCCTTTGATGATGAGGTCAAGGAAACGGTGCAGTCGTGGATTTGGGAGCAGCCGAAAAGCTTCTTCTTCTTCCAGTGAATGTATAAGGGAGAGAGTGAAGGAAGTCAGGGACTTATGAGAGTGGTAGTTAAGTAATTAAATTCTTCCAATAGTACAAACCTACTGTGACCCCCCCCCCAACCCTAACTTTGTAGAATATCTAACCACAGCCATCCCGGTTTCCGTATCCTTATTAGCCAACAGTTCTACCTATAGATATCATGTCTACTCTACTTCCACACTATCTCTCATAACAAATACAAAACAAATATCTCAGTGTGTACAAACAAGCAACAAAATGCATTTATTATGACAACATCAAGACACTCTTAACGAACACACACAATACTAGTGACGGTTCAGACCACATTCCAAGCATAAGGACCACAGAACATATATAAAACATAGAAGCAATGGCATAGCAATGCATCACTGAGCCAAAACTCGCAGATATTCAGCAATGTATTGAATATTAACGTCGCACACAAGTAAAGCATTGCTAAAATAATGAGGGCCCTCATAACACCTTTATCATAAACACTACAACATAGCAAGTCGTCCTTCCTTGTTATGAACAGCTGTTAATAAGTATCATATCAAATCTCACCATTATACTATATATGCATGGCAAAACGTCATCACACTCATGCCAGAAGGATATACATAAATGAGCCATCGTTTAAGGTCTCTTGCATAAACAAATCATACCATGTTATCAGCATAGACCATAAACATTATTGTATGTCACCCCAAGTCAGCTCATTCATTTATTTGCATGTCTCTTGTGGAACTTTGCCTCTCTAATAGCTCTCCTGTAGGCCACTCGGTTGTGAGCAAGATGGCCTGCTGCTGATGCATCCATTTGCAGATCCTCAACGATGTTTTACAGCCATCTTCGCCTTGGTCTTCTTTTTCCCATTATGTACCCTTCCAATACGGTCTTCTCTAGATTATCATGACGTTTAATGTGTCCAAAATTATTTAAGTTTTCTTTCTTTAATCCTCTTTACTAGCCAGCCTTCTTCAATATTAAGTTCTTGTAGTATGGATATATTTGTTCTTTTTGTGTCCATGATATTTGAAGAACTCGTCTGTAGCATTTACATTCAACGGCATTTATATGCTTCTCAGCTGTTTTGTTAAGTGTCCAGGTCTCACAGGCATATGTTGCGATGGGAAAGATGCATGCCCTTAAAAATTTTATTTTTGTAGTTCTGTCTGTTCCTCTCCACATATCTTTTAGTTGTTTTACTTTCCGAAGAGCAATAGATGTCCTCCTTTTAATTTCCCTCATTGTATCTCCATTATTAATTAGTAGTGATCCAAGATATTCAAAATCCTCCACTTCTTTCAATTTTTCCTCATTGATACATATATCAGCTGCCTTGTTTGTTTTGTCAGTTGTCATCAAAAATAGTTTTCTTCGCATTAAGATAAAGGATATATTAAGCCCATCCCAACTCATACTACAACCTTGCCACACATACCTATGGGTGCACCCAGCAAACACTTACACTACTATCCTTACGAATTCGTACCTAACAACCAAACTCATACACAACCAACCTAACTGAACTCGGGGTTACTCGATGGGGTCATAGCCAACAACCACGTATCACATATACTTACAACATAATCATTGCTGGGCATAATAACATTGTATGTGCTTCAGTACCAAGAAGAACTACATCCACAAAACCGCACTGTGGCTCGCCCACCGAGACATATCCCGAACTGACTGCGAAACTATCGTTGCGAGAATTTGTATACTTAGCAGTGTTCACAACCTACTGTACCGGCTGCTGATAGCAGGATGTTTACACTGTTTACAATATGACACTATGTCAGTACTGACCTCCCTCTGAAGTCTGTGCCCAAGGCGACTGTCTGGTCAATCTAATGGGAGGGCTGAACACGAGGATTCAGAGGAGGGCAGTGTTCTGCCTCACCCTGTGCTATCTCCACAATGAAGTTGGGGGGCAATGTTCTTGCCTCACCCTGTGCTATCTCCACAATGAAGTTGGGGCCAGTGTTCTGCCTCACCCTGTGCTATCTCCACAATGAAGTTGAGGGCAGTGTTCTGCCTCACCCTGTGCTATCTCTACAATGAAGTTGGGGGCAGTGTTCTGCCTCACCCTGTTCTATCTCCACAATGATGTTGAGGCCAGTGTTCTGCCTCACCCTGTGCTATCTCCACAATGAAGCTAGTTGCAATGGGGTCCTCCAG
The DNA here is from genome assembly GCA_009760885.1 of Achatina immaculata. NCBI lineage: Eukaryota > Metazoa > Mollusca > Gastropoda > Stylommatophora > Achatinidae > Lissachatina > Lissachatina immaculata. The sequence goes on along the minus strand of CM019699.1, from coordinate 32,370,575 downwards.
GTTGCTCTATCCTTGCTTCCACGGTGCACCCTGCCAAGCTGAACTCCACTCCCCTCTCTATGTTGCCCATTCATCCACATCACTGTCATCCTCTTTCTCTTTTTCTCCTATCACTTTTCAGTTCTCATTCTTATGCCATGTCCTTTGATGTGGAGAAAGTATTTTACGGAGTTAGTTTTCATGTGTTTTTTTTTATTTCCCTCTCCCCACAATACCCTCGTCTTCACTTTACATATGAACACCTCATCTCTCTCCTCCCCCTGTTTCCTCGACTTCACATTACACCTCATCTCTCTCATCTTTCTCCAGCTTCCTTGTCTTCATTTTACATATAAACATCTCATCTCTCCTCTTTCCCCCCTCCCCCCCCCCCCCCCCCCCACCAGTTTCCTTGTCTTAACTTTACACACGAACACCTCATCTCTCTCCTCCATCAATTTCCTCGTCTTCTCTTTACTTATGAACATCCTACCTCCATCTCTCCCCTTCGACATTATCCTCGTCTTCACTTTACATCCAAGGATTTCGCTCCATTCTTCTGTATATCCACATTTCAAAGGGCCTGGCTTTTCTTTTCCCGTTCTCTTACTTAATGTCCCTGCTGCTAACCATGAGTGAATGTGGAGTGTACAGGGCAGCTCTCAAATTCTGCGCTATTTATTTCAAAGTAAGAATTTTTCGTTGCAGTGACGATATATGAAGTGGCGAACGGACACGCGAGGAGGGAAAAGAGATCATGAATTATAATATTATACTGAGAGACTTGATGACGATGGCTTGCTACTGAGAAGCACGTGGTTGTATTCGTCGTGGGGCCAATGAGTGGCGGCTGTGGCTTTGAGCACTTTGTAGATAGACAAGACGGATACCAGGGCAAGGACTGACGACATGTGACTTCTACTATAGGCTGGAGCGGGGATTTGGGGGGGGGGGGGGGTAGCGGGGGTGACCCATTAAGTCGAGTCCATTGCCTAACCGTAAACAGGTGAACTCAGGTTGTCATAGCCCAAAGCGATTTCACTCTCCCTTGCGCACGACCGCCATAAAAATAATAAAGAACATAAAAACTGTAGAGTAAAATGAATGCGTCGCTGCCAGGATCAACAGGGTTTACTGCGGTTTAACACAGACCTGCGCCATATTTAGCCCGAACTCTTAATGAAATAATAACTGTTCGTAATTCTCAATCACGTCTAAATGACGACTGATCCTCACAAAGTCAAGCATTATCTCCTCTGAAACAGCGCATCTTCTCCTTTTAACTAAACATAGTTCCTCATGAAGCTAAACATAACGATCTTCTCCTGAAGCTTAAAGTAGTTTTCCCAAACTTAACACCCAGGACACAGCTAATCTCCTGGTTACATTTTACAGGTTATGTCGTATCCTAGTGAAGACTGGCTACGCATGGCCACCAGGCCAAAGCGGTGGCCAGCCTGGTACAGATTATTGATCTGAACCCGACTGAGCTCCATTCCGCTTCTAACGCTGGCGATTGAAATGAATCTCTCCTCCCTGATCCTAAGTCACGTGATACCAAGTCTCGCGAGAGTCCGTATCGACCGATCACGTGTTTTCTCTCCAATTCGGCTTTCTTCGTTCGTCTTCGGCTTTCTCTCCGTATGGACAGGAATTCGGAAATTTCCTACTGTTGAAATAATTGAGACATACTTTAGAATGTCACATATATTTTAACGACGTCCGTTCTTTCGTTAACTCCCGTTTCACAGTAGAAGAAACAGACAGTACAGGACAGAAAACATTCACGCTAAATATGGAAAGTTCAAAGGGACGGGCTGAGAGGACAGTGGCAAACGACGAGACCAGGGGAAGCTAGGGCTCGGGTTGATGCTCCACAGAGAAGAATTTGCACAGCCGTGTCTTTCATCCGTGGCAGACACTAAGAAAGTGAGCAAGGGTTTGAGGAGCATCGTTCTATGTAAGCGAACGAGTTTGTGAGTATCCCATACACAAGAGAGACTGGCTGATCTTCTTCTTCTTCTTCTTCTTGATACGGATAACATTTCATTAGCGACAATGCGTGGTACCCTGATTTTTGCAATGCGCCTTCTGGCTGGGTACCTCCGATTTCAGCACCTTTCCTTGCTAGGGCAGACTGTGGTCTTGCTCGGACTGCCATGAAGACAGTGGTGTAGGCTGGCCTGATCAAAACTTTGTTTTCCAGCCTCTGGTGGCTGTACTTAAGCCCTTTCTCCACGTCAGATCCAGCATGCATTGATGGCTGACCAGACGGTTTTGAAACAGTTCCACAGAGACACTCCGACTTTGGGATGAGGAATCCGATGAGTGCCTCAGTGATATCCATTCCCCGCCACCTATAGTCTGCTGGCTCTGTTTTGTTTACCTAATTCTGATAGCCATTGTTGTAGAGACCCATAGACTTGTCACGTCCTGGATTCATTGGTTTCACATCAGATATTCTCATCCCCGCCGGCGATCTGCATGTCCCCATCCGTCCACCATCCTGACATTACATTTTACAAAAATAACAACTGCAATCAGTGCTGATTTTCTAGAGGTTTCTGGGCTACAGTAGTAGGTCAGAGTTTTAAAGTAATCAGATCTATCTCCGCTGTCTCACAAAGACTGTGTTAATATAAATGTGTTCTTAACACCAATTGTTCCCAGGGGAGATTGACTGGTATTTTGTAGCGGTTGTTAACTACCATTTCGTGGTGATGAAGATGCTTGTCCGATGAGGCAATCAGCCACCCGTAGCTGATATACTAGCATCAGGGTTAGCGAACCATAGCTGATATACTAGCATCAGGGTTAGCGACCCGTAGCTGATATACTAGCATCAGGGTTAGCGAACCATAGCTGACCAAGACCCTGTCCCACCTCTCCGTGGTACACCCAGTAACAGGCATAGCCTGGCTAACTGGGCAGGGATCGCCATAGTCCCCATGGTGGTGGAGTCTGATAAAGAAGCATTGCACACCCCCTGCCTTTTTAGCTAGAGAACAAATATTGTAGGATTAAACCTCGAAAAAATCGTAGACAAAGCACTTTAGTGAGACGTGAGAGAAAGAAAAATCACAAGAGAATTACCGTGCTAGTTGGCTAAGTCGATAGTACGCTGTTCTCTAGTGGCTAGACGGCTGCTCGTCCTACCGGAGTCCGTGTTCGAATCCCAGGTAATTCTCTTGTGATTTTTCTTTCTCTCACGTCTCACTAAAGTGCTTTGTCTACGATTTTTTCCAGGTTTAATCTTACAATATTTGTTCTCTTACTTTACCGTACCAAAACCTCGTAGTTTCCTATTTTATAAAAAATTGTGCCTTTTTAGCTGTACACCGGGACTGAAAAAGTAGCTGCCATAACCCCCCCCCCCCCCAATCCGACCGATACGATATTGTTCCTCTACATCTCTACAGCATCAGCTGCTTAGAACAACAGCTCGCAGTTACAGGGAGTTCACACAAGTACTACCATTTCGCTTATTGTTTGTGAAATATTGTTTGCGGCTAATTTGAATCAGCGGGTTTGCAGTCTCTAAATTCGTTAAACTATGTTAAAATGTCATGCCTGATTCGTGTGGCACACATGACAGCCATTATCACGAGACCAGAAGAGTCAAGTTCCCCGTTACAGCTCGCGACAGCAGGACAAAGAGGAAGAGAGTGTCAATAAAGGAGGTGGAGAGAGAGAGAGAGAGAACTACAGCAATCTTAAGTATCTCATTATATGAATCAAATCGCCAAACCCTCTAAAGAAGTCTGTTTGTCCCTTCAAAACTGAAAGGTATACGAGGAAGTAGACAAGACAAGACATTTCACATTTTCCTTCATCTGTTTTTATGTCTCAAATATATGAATTCTGTCAGTTGCTCTAATGACATCAATTATTGAGAAAAGACGCTGGCGATGGTTAGGACATGTGCTCCGAATGACTGACAACTCACTACCAAAAATAGCACTAAGATGGACACCACAGGGGAACAGAAGTAAAGGTAGATCAAAAGAGACATGGAGAAGAACAACAGAGAGGATGTTGAGCAATAGAGGGCTCACCGGGGCAAGAGCATAAAAAAAAGGCAAAAGACAGGCATTTGCGGAAAACCTTTGCGGAAGCCCTATGTGCCCTGAGCAACTAAGGCTCAGAGAGAGAGAGAGAGAGAGAGGAGTTGCTCTAGTACTTTTCTGTGCAGATGGGGTTCGCTCTTCTCTGACATCTGCCTCGACTGAGAGGTCAGTATCATGTTCATGGAATTTGTATACTTCATTTTGGATATTCATTTTTATATTCAGTCATGCATATCATTCTTGATTTTCTGCCCAGGTGTAAAAGAAAAGAAAAGAAAAAAAAAAACTTACGACGGATTCTGAAGCATAGAAAACAGTTTCGTCGCCGTATTAATAGCCACGACCCACAGTGAAAGAAATGATAATGAGAAGACGCTGGAGATGGACAGGACATTCACTTCGAAAACCTGCCACTTAACATAACCGGACGGGCTCTCACTTGGAATCCCCAGGGAAAGAAGAAACAAGGAAGACCTAGAAACACCTGGCCAAGGAGTCTTGAAACAGACATAAAAAAGATTGACTACACTTGGAGGCGGATAGAAGAAGCAGAACAGGACAGAAATAAAGGGAGAGCCCTTGTTGATGGCCTATGCCCCCCTCCCCCTCAATCCCCCCTTTCCAGAAAGGGATAAAGAAGGGATGGGTGAATGGAATTGATGGAATAATAGTCATCGCTTAATTAAAATTCATATTCAGATCTTACAGAGCTCATTAACCCAATTATAGCCCATAAATCTGTGCTTAGATCATTTGAAATGCTTCTCTTCCATTGGCACATACCCTATCCAGGTCACCAGAAGTGATAACTAGAAACTGTGTCCCTATCTACGTCACAAGAAGTGATAACTAGAAACTGTCTTCCCATCCACGTCACAAGAAGTGATAACTAGAAGCTATGTCCCTATCCACGTCACCGGAAGTGATAACTAGAAGCCAGGTCCCTATCCACGTCACCGGAAGTGATAACTAGAAGCTGGGTCCCTATCCACGTCACCGGAAGTGATAACTAGAAGCTGGGTCCCTATCCACGTCACCGGAAGTGATAACTAGAAGCCAGGTCCCTATCCACGTCACCGGAAGTGATAACTAGAAGCCAGGTCCCTATCCACGTCACCAGAAGTGATAACTAGAAGCCGTGTCCCTATCCACGTCACCGGAAGTGATAACTAGAAGCCAGGTCCCTATCCACGTCACCAGAAGTGATAACTAGAAGCCGGGTCCCTATCCACGTCACCAGAAGTGATAACTAGAAGCCGAGTCCCTATCCACGTCACCAGAAGTGATAACTAGAAGCCGTGTCTCTAAATGTAGTTCGAGCGACGCCTAAATACACGGCCATTATTTCTGCTGACTCGAATCTCACCAACGTTCTAATCGACAATGTACTCAGTTTGTATCCGATTACGTCCGGACAAAACAGACGAAGGAAAAGCAGTCGATTATGAGAGCGAAGATGAGGTCTGAAGAGTGCTTGTGTGAATCGTCGGTCTCGTGTTTCAACATTTCTCTCTTTAAACGGCCATCATCAGCCATCTTTAGAGCGGTTTAGCAAGACTTTTCTACACAGACAAAGATGGGCGGGTGCAAACAGACACAAGTAACTGTAGGTCTCTGGACCGGAATTACTTCTTCTTCCGTCAAGAGGAATCGATTTTGTTTTTGTTTTGTTTTTTTTTGTTTTTTCAATTTTGTAACATTTTGTAAAATGATGGTTATTTGCTTCCTTCACAAATTTTCTCTAATATTTTCTTTCTTTCCCTTTTGTTTATTTTTTTTTTCTTGTCTCTTTATCTATGAACATCACCCACATGTTCACGTAAGATTCTCTCGTTTTCTCACTACAAACACAGTGCTTTCCCCATTCTTTCCTTTAATACTTAAACAACACACCTCCATAAGTTCCTTACCCCGGTTTTCTCGTCTCCTCACTTTACATATGAACACCTCACTTCCAATGTTCCCTCTAAGCTGCGCGCCTACGCGGGCGCGCACAGAAAAAAAAAATCATACCGCGCACAAAATCTTTAGAGCCGCTCAAACTGCTACTTTTATTTTCCAGTTTACAGATATTACTCCGAGCTATAATTGCGATCCAGAACAATACAATGATGTTACATGTTTTTCCTGTACTATTTCTTTCTTGCTGAGATATGACCTTCGGATCGAATGTTTCATCTGGTCTTTTATCATATCTCCTAATATGATATGGTAGCACTGTAGCAGAATCACTGGATAAGTAATGTGGGAAATGTTATATGGGATACGTGTAGGGTCATGTGGGAAGTCCGTGTAGGGTCATGTGGAAGTCCGTGTAGGGTCTTGTGGAAGTCCGTGTAGGGTCTTGTGGAAGTTCGTGTAGGGTCTTGTGGTAAGTCCGTGTAGGGTCTTGTGGAAAGTCCGTGTAGGGTCTTGTGGGAAGTCTGTGTAGGGTCTTGTGGAAAGTCCGTGTAGGGTCTTGTGGGAAGTCCGTGTAGGGTCTTGTGAGAGTCCATGTAGGGTCTTGTGGGAAGTCCGTGTAGGGTCTTGTGAGAGTCCATGTAGGGTCTTGTGGAAAGTCCTTGTGGGGTCTTGTGAGAGTCCGTGTAGGGTCTTGTGGAAAGTCCTTGTAGGGTCTTGTGGAAAGTCCGTGTAGGGTCTTGTGGGAAGTCCTTGTAGGGTCTTGTGAGAGTCCATGTAAGGTCTTGTGGTAAGTCCGTGTAGGGTCTTGTGGAAGTCCGTGTAGGGTCTTGTGGAAGTCCGTGTAGGGTCTTGTGGTAAGTCCGTGTAGGGTCTTGTGGAAGTCCGTGTAGGTTTCTTGTGGAAGTCCGTGTAGGGTCTTGTGGAAGTCCGAGTAGAGTCTTGTGGAAGTCGGTATAGAGTTTTGTGGAAGTCCGTATACGGTCTTGTAGAAGTACGTGTAGGGTCTTGTGGAAGTCCGTCTAGGGTCATGTGGGCGTCCGCTGTGGAGGGGAGCCTGGTAAGGAAGCCGTGGTTATGACTTATCATTGGTTTCAGGGATGTGTGACCTGACAACAACAACAACAACAACAACAACAATGTGAGATTTATATTTATATTAGCTAAATACCAGTAACTGAAAAGTACGGCAGGCTTATCGTATTATTAAATGTACAGCCTTTACAGTGTGTGTGTGTATTTGCATACATTTGCACAAACAATATTTTTCTGCACATGAGCTGAACATTGTGCACGCTGACCACCAACCCTTAGAGGGAACATTGCTCACCTCCAACTCTTCCCTCCCTCAGTGTCATCATTTTCACTTTACCACTGAACATTTCGTCCCCATCTCTCCGTTTACCCACATTTCCTCGTCTTCACTTTACATATAAACATCTCACATCCACCTCTCCCCTCCTCAAATTTTCTCGTCTTCACTTTACATATAAACATCTCACCTCCACCTCTCCCCTCCTCAAATTTTCTCGTCTTCACTTTACATATAAACATCTCACATCCAAATCTCCCCTCCTCAAATTTTCTCGTCTTCACTTTACATATAAACATCTCGCCTCCACCTCTCCCCTCCTCAAATTTCCTCGTCTTCACTTTACACATAAACATCTCGCCTATATACTTTCTTCTCTGCTTCACACATTCCCGCCTTCCACCAAAATTTCCCTACCTCCTTCTTAGTGAACATTTCCTCACATTACGAATTTCCGTACTACGTTCAGGCTCTCTTGTGTCTGAATATTTCTGCACTTAATTCCTATGCTTCTGTATCATAGAGTTATATATATATAAGGGTGTCTGAGTGGCGAAGTGGTTAGTGCACTGGTCTCTCATGGCGAAGCTCGGGGGTTCGAATCCGGCCGGAGGCACCTCGGTCATCCAGCTGTAGAAATGGGTACCAGACTTCTTCTGGAGTTGGGGAAGAAAAGGCGGCCAGGCGTGATACTGACCATATCACCCTCTAGCGTGCTGACAGGTCAAGGAAAATATGGGCACTAACACCATATCCCTATATACCTCTAAGGCATGACAGGATTACCTTTATATATATATATATATATATATATATATATATATATATATATATTTATATATATATATATATATATAGCACATTGAAACTCTGAGCTTCAACTGCCGTGCTATAAAGCTATAAATGTTTAGATATAATCTTTATTTCAGAAGGAAGTATGTCCAACAAAACGTTCATCCTTTCCTGGCAAAGTGTTAACATTTCAGCTAACAAAAAAAAAAAAGTGAAGAAAAATGGTCGTTGCTAGGAAGTATCTTTTCTTCACTATATTTCCCAAAAGGAGAGACCTTCTGTTACTGAAACAGAAGTTTCTAAACTGTTTTCATGACTGAAATATGTGTGAATTCAGACACATTGTTAAAGATTAAAACCATCGAAATAAGGTAAACTGAGAGGAGTTTTTTTTTTCATATATTGAGATGAGAGACTGTTGACATTATTGTATTCATACAGTCTTGGATATTTTGCAATTTTTTAAAGTTAAATTATTATTTTCTCTCTTTTTTTAGAATTTATAGAAAAATGAGAATGTATACACAAAACAATGTTGAGATAGATAGGTGCATGGCGAGAGGCATGCTCATGAACAAGAGAGGCAAGTTTCTTTTCTTTATTTTTATAGATGGCAAAAATACTTTCCTCTGATCTATACGGGATGCCTTGTGATAGCCAAGAGATGGCTTGTGGCAGCCAAGAGATGGCTTGTGACAGCCAAGGGATGGCTTGTGACAGCCAAGAGATGGCTTATGACCTCCACGAGATGCCTTCTGACCTCCATGATGTGCCTTGTGACGGACATTAAAAGCTTTGTGACCACCACGAGATACCTTGTGACTGAAACGAGGTGCTTTGTGACTGCAACGAAATGCCTTCTCACAGAAACCAGGTGCCTTTTGTAACTGCCCTGAAATGACCTGTCTCTGAAACGAGGTGCCTTGTCGCTGAAACAATATATCTTGTGACTGTCTAGAGATTACAGAAAAGGCTTGAGAATTAACAAAAAGTTAGTGTTATTTACCCGCTGTTGTCTGTATAACTCTGAAATAATATGCCAATGTCAGTCTACACTTGTCGCTTACTAGCAATGCTTTTAAGACCACAAAGGGAGAAAGAGACAACCAAAGGCCCGTTACAGAGAAAAGTACACTTTGAACGATACTATAGAATCGAAAACATACTGGAACATAACTGTGTGATTATAAGTGGCACTGTTTTTGCTTTACTTCCAGGTTCCAGCTTGAATCGTAGGCCAAGACTTAATCACTTAGGAGAACAACTGCAATGCCGGATCAGATGCTTCTGGGACAGACTTCCGTCACCCTTCTGGTGCTCCTGATGCCTTACCTCATGTTCTTCGCCACTGCAGGTAAAATCCAGCGGTCTTCATTTTTTTTTTTTTAGTTGGCTTCGTGATTTGTGATATTTACTTGCGTGTGGGCATGTATGTTGAATGTAAGTGAGTGTGATGAAAGAGCAGCTGTACGTAAATATCTTATGTGCCTTTCTTCTGCGCTTTCATTCATTCATTCATTCATTACGTACATTTCTGCAAACGTTGGTGCCTGTGTATTTTCTCTCTTTGACACGTATATCTTCTGTCTGTTTTTTTAACGTGCCTCTTGCTCGTATTTTTTTCCCTGGCAGTGACTATCAGGTTATCTCTAACTTCTGTCCTCTCACTCTGCATTCACGTGCAAACCTAGAGTACTCATCGAATGAGTGCGTTATGAGGCCATGATTCTATAGATTTTAATGAAAAATGAAATATCACTTCACAAGTTCAAAGTTCCGCAATAGCAAGACAATGAAAAATAAGAGAAGGAAGCGCTGCTGAAAAGGTGGAACCTTTGAGCGTAAGTATCGGCGGCCGCAACTCAGTTGAAGTAAGTACGGACGGCCGTAACACGGTTGAAGTAAATACGGACGGCCGTAACACTGTTGAAGTAAGTACGGACGGCCGTAGCACGGTTGAAGAACGGACGGCCGTAACTCGGTTGAAGTAAGTCGGAGCGCGACTATATTTCATTTCTTACCTGATCGTTGAGGATATGTTTTGTCTCCAGTTCTTCTTGGCCGTTCAAGTTCTTGGTTATGCTGAATCAGAGACCCGGTAGCCAGTATGAAGGTCAATGTCTTCTCAACCTCCTCCCGGCAGCCCCATAGCCTCTGCCTTAGGTCCGAACGCTGTGGCCATGTCTTATCTGGATGTGTGGGTCTGTAAAACTTGGGCACCCTTGGAGTACATGTTCTGGAGTCTGTACCTCCGCTCCTACGCGGGCATTCACTGCATGTGAGATCTTGAGTTGGTGGATATGGTTCAGAAGCCTGCAGTAGCCAGTTCTTAATCAGAACAGGACAGTTTGTTGCTTCCTTGGTAGCTGAATTCTGTGGTAGGTGTTTCAACACATCTGGCAGAGAGCTAGAAAGAATGAATGCCTATTTGGTTATCAAAGACATCAGGATGTCTTCTCTTAACAGTTATATACACGGCAAAAAGGCTGCCACGTAATTGTTGCCTACGCGTAATGAAGGAAGTTTAACATAGAAAGTAACGGCCGCCTATGTGTACTGAAGGAAGTTTAGCATAAAAAGTAACGGTTTCCTACGCGTAATGAAGGAAGTTTAACATAGAAAGTAACGGTCTCCTACGCGTAATGAAGGAAATTTAGCATAGAAACTAACGGTTTCCTACGCGTAATGAAGGAAGTTTAACATAGAAAGTAACGGTTTCCTACGCATAATGAAGGAAGTTTAGCATAGAAAGTAACGGTCTCCTACGCGTAATGAAGGAAGTTTAGCATAGAAAGTAATGTTCTCCTACGTGTAATGAAAGAAGTTTAGCATAGAAAGTAACGGTCTCCTACGTGTAATGAAAGAAGTTTAGCATAGAAAGTAACGGTCTCCTACACGTAATGAAGGAAGTTTAGAAAATAACGGTCTCCTACGCGTAATGAAGGAAGTTTAACATAGAAAGTAACGGTCTCCTACATGTAATGAAGGAAGTTTAGCATAGAAAGTAACGGTCCCTTATGAGGAACGAATAATTGTAAAAACAGAGAACGATGCTAATCGTGTGTTTTAATGTGAGGACCAAAAAACCGAATGAACGTCGACCGGAAACTGAACTCTGCCAGCGTCTTGGGACGGTCATGTCGTGTTCTCAGATTTCATCGCACTCTCAGACCACCTCTTTTCTGTCTTAAAATGCCAGATGGACAAGGAATGCCAGTAATGGGAAGTATCTCTCACATCATGCCGAAAGTCAATGCTTGTTTTAGCACTCTTCTTCCGGTAACTATTTTGCCCATTCTTATCTCAGAAAACAAAAAACAAACAAAAAGAAAACATCTTTTTTTTCGTAACCCTTGGGAGAACTGAGCAACATCCACGACACACGAACATAGTTTTGTTATCATTCATCACAGTCGCCATATTTCGCTGGGAAATGAGTACATTTGCTTCATAACAGGGCAGCTCTACTGGGAATCCCTTACACGTAGGCTTACCAGTTTAAATCAAAACCGGTACAATATCAGCGACCGGATCGAACCGGGCTGTCAGACTGGGACAGTACGGGTCAAACTGGGACGTCAGGTAACAAATATAACTTGAATAATCTTCAGTCATTACAGTAAAACATTGGACAAAAACTTGAAAACAGAAACGGTGACGGACAAGTTTCATTAGGCGACTAGAAAAAAAAATGTTCGAACTTTGCTTTTTTTAACTCTCTGAAAAAAAAAAACAACCGAAATAAACATCAGGTACTAACTAGTAAACACATGAAAAAGCAGAAAGAGGTAGCAGAACATTTTGCATGAAAATCTGCACTAGGCAAAAACTGCATAACTTTTAGGCTTTAAAAGAAAACTGTTCGTCATGAAAAGCTAGTCAAGTTTCAAACAATTCTAGAAAATAGTCAAGTTTCAAACAATTCTAGAAAATAGTCAAGTTTCAAACAATTCTAGAAAATAGTCACGTTTCAAACAATTCTAGAAAATAGTCAAATTTCAAACAATTCTAGAAAATAGTCAAGTTTCAAACAATTCTAGAAAATAGTCAAGTTTCAAACAATTCTAGAAAATAATCAAGTTTCAAACAATTCTGGAACACCGATTAAAAAAAAAATACAGAAAATCGTCGACCTACTTAAGTGGATGGTTGATTTTTTATATACCTGGCGGCCATCTTTTCTTATACATAATTGGCGGTATTGTATGTTTTGTGTTTATTCTGTAAAATTCTCTACATTTATGCGTGCGTTGGATATTTCTTTTCACATGTATCTGGGTCTGCGCATGTCGGAGCTACGACGGTTTGCATCTTTCTGTATCTTATATCCTTCCCATGCCGTTAGACGTCACATAGGGCTCGCAAAGGAGTTCGCCAATTTTTCCTGTCTTCGGCGAGCCTTTCAACCTCATCAAGGGTTTTATGCCTGTTAATTTGGCCTCTCTTAACAATGTCATCTTCAGAGTTTCACGCGGTTTGCCTCTTTTTCTTTGGCCTGTTGTGTTCCACTTGATAGCTTGTTTTCGGATTCTCTGATCGTTTCTTCTTATCAAGTGACCAACATATGTCCATCTCCTTTTCCTGATCACCCATGAGACTGGTTGTTGTTCAGTCATCTGTCTTATCTCTGTGTTGTTCTTGAATTCGTTCCACTTGATGCCGAGTATTTTCCTTATGCATTTGTTTTCAAAAGAGTCTAATTTCTTGTCTACTTCTTTAGTTGTTTTCCAGTTTTTGCATGCTTAAAGAGGGTGGATAATACATTTGAATTGAATAGTCTTAACTTGGTTTTTGTGCTTATAACTTTTGAATGCCAGATGTTCTCAAGACTCTTGAAGATTGATGCTACTTTTGCAATTCTGATTCCTTTCTGGTGTCACTATCCTGGTCTATGTAGCTGTCAAGGTATGCAAATTGATTGACTTCTTCAATATTTTCCATTCTATGTGAATTTTTCCATTTTGATTGAGAGGAATTTTCATTATTTTTGTTTTGCCCTTCTTAATTTCAAGTCCTATTTTGCTAGCCAATGAAGACAGGATATCTGTTTTTCTTGCATGGAATTCACATTGTTACTGATAAGAGTGATGTCATCAGCAAAATCCAGATCTTCTAGTTGGGTCCCATGTACCCAGTCAATACCTGTGTTACCTGTGCAGCATTTTTTCATTATGAAGTCTATTTAATTCCAAAAAGTAAAGGAGACAGTATACATCCTTGTTTCACGCCTGTTTCAATCTGGAACCATTCGCTCATCCCTTCTTCTGTTTTGACTGCACAAATATATCCATTGTAGACGTCCTTAATGATGTTGACAGTTTTAGATGGTATTCCATATAGACTTAAAATTCTCCAAAATGAATTTCTCTGTATGCTATCAAATGTCTTTTAAAAGTCTAAGAAGTTCAGTATTAATGGTTTCTGCTTTTCAATATGTTCTTCAAGTATTATTCTTAGAGTAAAGATATGGTCGAGACAGCTTCTCCCTTTTGAAATCCTGCTTGTTCTTCTCTCATTGCAGTATCCACTATATCTTTGAGTCTATTCAAAATGACCTTGCAGAATACTCTTGACACAACTCAATAATACTTATGTTATATCCGTGTGGTACCCGGGATCTGCAAAGAATAGGACCACTGTACCCTACCACGCATGATCGTAAAAGGCGACTAAGGAGGGTTCAGCATAGTGCCAGCAACCTTATCTGGTAAAAGAATTATCAGACTGGTACAGAAACGGAAGCAAGGGAAAAAACAAATGCAGGTGGAAGGAGAAATGCGTATCAGGAAACTGAGCCCATGAAGGTTGTGGATGAAAGCCAGTCAAAAGAGACATGGAGAAGAACAACAGAGAGGATGTTGAGCAATAGAGGGCTCACCTGGTCAAGAGCAGAAAAAAAGGCGAAGGACAGGCATTTATGGAAAACCCTTGCAGGAGCCCCATGTGCCCGGGGCACTTAAGGTTCAGAGAGAGAGAGATATATATATCCATGTTATATTTCTCTTATTGGAATTGTTTTTATTAATATAGTTTTATTGTCATTGTTCTTACTTCATGCTAGAATCATAAATGGCATGCTAGTGTCAGAGTTGGCGAACCGTAGCCGACCAAGACTCTGCCACACATCCCCGTTGATACCCCCCCCCCAACCAGTAACAGTCCTAGTCTAATTAACGGCGCTGGGATCGTCATAGTCCCCCCCCCCCCCCCCCCATGGTAGTGGAGTCTGAAGTACTGCACATCCACTGCTTTTTATCTGCACTTAGAAACTGAAAAGAAAATAGTCGCCATAACCCGCTCCCAGTCCCACACGATGCTATGCAAAGAACACCAGCTCGCAGTTCCAAGGAGACAGAAGAAGAAGAAAGCCCGATGCTAGAAGAAGATGTGTTACAGCTATTATGGTATATACCATTCGACGGCACTTCTTTCACCCAGACACTCAATGGCTGCTACGACAACTGTTAAGACCACGACAGTCACTTGTAAATCATAAAAAGTGTATTCATACTCGGCCTGACATGCCCCCGAGTAAATCATTCAACAAAACAGATAGAATAATTATCTGTTTCGTTAAATGTTGATTTCGAATCACACCACTTACACACTTAATAAGCTGAGAGAAAATTACTATCTTGACCGATCTTGATCTGGGTGAACAACGTTTTCGTTAATTCGTGTTGAAATTATCAAGCTTCATGTATCACGTTTATTCTTCGGTCCCTGATATATAAGACAGTCTCTGATATATAAGACAGTCCCTGATATATAAGACAGTCTCTGATATATAAGACAGTCCCTGATATATAAGACAGTCTCTGATATATAAGACAGTCTCTAATATATAAGACAGTCTCTGATATATAAGACAGTCTCTAATATATAAGACAGTCTCTGATATATAAGACCATCTCTGATATATAAGACAGTCTCTGATATATAAGACAATCTCTGATATATAAGACAGTCTCTGATATATAAGACAGTCTCTGATATATAAGACAGTCTCTGATATATAAGACAGTCTCTGATATATAAGACAATCTCTGATATATAAGACAATCTCTGATATATAAGACAGTCTCTGATATATAAGACAGGCCCAGGCCGCTATGACCGGCCGCCTTTCATTGCTAGAACTCTAGCGTGTCCGGCCAATCAAATGATCTGTTAAGGTTCTGACAAGTCCCACATGAGGCGATACCAGCTAATTTTACACTACACTGTCTGCAGGTGTCAAAGTTCTGTCTGAGATCAAAAGTCTGTGAATTCTGAGCTCCGTCCTAACATTCTTCTAGGCCCGTGCCACTTGTGGAACCAGGACAAAATTACATATCTATGACAGGCATGCAGGGAGAGGAGACACAGCCTGAGAAACATCAACATTCCTTATTTACAGCCAATAGGCAACATAAATCTCTCAAAAATTCTGTTATGAAGTCCACCAGAGATCAATAAACAATAGCTTCCAGGTTCTTCTTCTTCTTTTCCTCCTGCTCCTCTTTCCCCCCTCCTCCTCCTTCTATTTCCTTGAAAATGCTCTCTGGTGTGTGTTCTTTACAGCCAATGGGGCGAGGCCAGTACAGCATCGTGCCGAACTGGAGGCGGGTTATGGCGACTATTTTTTTTCAGCCCTTGAGTGACTCCACCGTCATGAGGACTATGGCGATCCCTCCCCCCGTTCTTCTTCTTCTTCTTCTTTCCGATCTATTAAGGCTCATTGCTGCAGATAAAGTTCGCCTCCATTCCTCTCTATTCTTAATCTTCTCTCTCCAGTTGGTGGTACCAATTTCTTTTATATCCTCTTCTATGTTGTCTTTCCATCTCTGCCTTGGTCTATCCCTTGGTCTTGTTTTCTTCATCTCTAGTGCATACATCATTTTCGTTTGTCTGTTCTCTTCCATTCTTTCTACATGCCCCCAGCCAGCGTAGTCTGTTCAGTTCCAAGACGTTTATAATTCGTTGGGATTTAAATAAGCTGTTCAGTTCAGTGTTCTTTCTAGCTCTCCATTCTCCACTGTTGGTATCCTTTATGGGCCCAAAGATTCTTCCTAGGATCTTGTTCTCAAAGATCTACAATCGTTGTTCATCTTTCTTTGTTGTACTCCACATTTTTTATCCATACATGACAGCTGGTCTTATTATAGTTTTGTAGATTGTTACTTTGGTATTTTTGGAAAGGATTTTGGATTTTAACAGGTGTTGCAAGGCAAAGTTATTTTATTCCCTATCTGTACTCTACTTTTAATTTCCTTGCCTACTATGCTGCTTATATTGAAGGTTGTGTTTTTATATTTGTATGTTTCTGCTTTCCTAATAATCATCTCTCCAACATTTATATAATCTGGATCATTCTGTCTGTGGTCTCTTGATATCTTCATATATTCTGTCTTATCTTGGTTAATGGTCAAGCCCACTTTTAGTGCCACATCTTTCAGGTGTATGCAGGTACTGATGACTTCTTGCCTGTCGATGTCATCAGTGTATCCTAGTATTTTAGCTTGTTCTTCTATACTGCTTTCTTCTTTCACTTTTCTGATTACCTTTCTAGCACTAAATTAAATAGTGATGGAGATAAAGTATCACCTTGTTTCAAGCCAGTTCTTATAGAGAATAGTTCTGACTTTCTTCCTTTATATATTATTATATTTTGTGCATCCTCCATACATATTCTGGTAAAATTGATTAATTTATTAGGTATCTCAAATTCTTTCATAATTTTCGCTGCCTCGTTAGTCCGACTAAATTTATTGCTGGGGGCGGGGGGGGGGGGTACTAACGGAGAGGTGGGAAGGGTCTTGATCTGCTATGGTTCGCCAGACCTGACACTAGTATGTCATCCATGGTTCGCCAGCCCTTACACTAGTATATCAGCTATGGTTCGCCAACCCTTACACTAGTATATCAGCTATGGTTCGCCAACCCTTACACTAGTATGTCAGTTATAGTTCGCCAGCCCTTACACTAGTATGTCAGCTATAGGTTGCCGATTGCCAGATCGGACAGTGTCTTCACACGATGGAGAAATCAAGTGTGATTTTTTAAATTGTTTTACCTCATGTACAGAAGAGAACATAAATATCATTACAGACCAGAAACCTCATGTACATAAGCCAAATACCACAAAAACTGACCTCTATGTTGTACTAAAACCATGCTAGAACGCATCCTGCGAAACCATACCTCTACGCAGATACTTAAAACATGCGACCAGAAAAAACAAGATCGTTCGTTGAAAACAGAGGAGCTGCATATGACGGGATTCACGGAGACAATCCGTCCCTTTGTCAAGATGGATGCGTGTACAAGGTCCGACAATTAAGTAATGAAACTAATTACATAAAAAATAAAAATAAACAACAGTTGAAGATATAACCTGTATTTTATTCAAAGTAAATCCCCTGTGCATTGATACAGCGAGTGGCACGATCTAACAAAACAGTGGAACGACCTCTACAGTTCTTCTGTTGGTATAGCCCTTAAACTCGATGTTACAGCCCTTTGGATCTCATCAGTATCGTCAAAGAAGCATCCCTGGTAACTTTAATTTTGGGAATATAAAGTAACTGTAGGGAGATAAATCTGGGAAACAGGGTGGATGATTGAGAACATACACTTGTTTTGGGGCCAAAAATTCCTGTACATCTACCGCCCGGTGAGCCGGTGCATTATCATGAAGAGGGAAAAAACTGCCAGGTGTTGGATACTCGGGTCGGACTCGGAGAATCCTTTTCAATAGGAGTTTCAAAATACTTAAACAAACTTTGGCAGTGACAGTCTGTCCCTCTGGAACAAATTCTTTGTGAATAACCCCTTTCTTGTCGTAGAAGCACATCAACATTGTCTTCACTTTCGACTTTTGAAGACGAATTTTTTTGTTGCCTTTTGTTGATGATGATGATGACTTCCACTGAGCACTTTGGCTTATTGTTGGGATCATAGCGGAAAATCCATGTTTCATAATCTGCAACAATCAAATTTTAAAAATATGTTTTTCTGCGACACGTTTTGATGATGTCTTTTTGTGTTCTTAATACGCTGGTGTTTTTGGTCATCAGACAACGAATGTGGTACAAATCGGCAAGAAACATTTTCTTGCCCAAATCTTCCACTAAAATTTTACGAGTGGTCTCTCAGTTAACACCAAATTCATCTGCCATCAGTCAAACAGCGATCATCTTGTATCCGTTCCCTGACTTTTGCAATGAGTTCCTCATTACGAACAGAAATTGGGCGCCCATGTCTAGTTGCGTTTGTAATCAGTTTCCACACGGCTTTTCATTCGGGAATACCACCTGAATATCTGTGCACGAGATAAACAATTATCCCCATAAACTTGTCGCATCAATTCAACTGTCTCAATGGCACTTTTTCCAAGTTTTAAACAGATTTTAATCTTAGCTTTATGCTCCATGCTGAGTACGTGACAATGCACCTCTAACTAGGGCAACAAAATGGATGGCTTGTTTGTCATCTGCTTATAAGGCGGCGATGAAAAGTTGCCTGATCATAGATGAATGTTACCTCTTTGGATTCCATGCTTTGCTTCATATTTTCATTTTTGTCTTGGCCATAATAAAATCAGTCTCATTACTTAATTTTCGGGTCTTGTATGAAACTTATCTCTGAGAAGATATCATTTCCTTGTCCAGCGCATGATTAATATCCAGCCTTGGCTCCTGTATCTCTCCATGCACAACCCAGATATGAATATCTATTCAAGAATCAACAACAAAATGAAAAAAAAGAAAAGAAGGAAAGAAGGAAGAAAGAAACTTCAGCCCCGAGAAATTTGTTTTTGATTAAAACAACTGCACAGAAGGATGAAAGAGAAACACGATAATGGAAAATGTACGACCTCCTGGACAAAAGAAGCAGCACAAAAGAAGTTGTTTACTTTTTTGTCAGAATAATGAACAAATGTTGAACTGAAAACAGTCCACGTCCATAGACGAGGCAGCAAGAGGAGGATGCTCGCTGAAAATGAGACGCAAATTAATCAAAAGATGTGCACCAACTAAATATATGACAAACATCCTAATGTGAAATGGGTCTTACGAGAAACAGAGGATTATGTGGGACAACGGATATGTCCTTGCTCATTTATGAGAGAAGAAAGGGATTTATATGGGACAAAGGATATGTCCTTGCTCATTTTGTAATCTCTACAGAAAACCACAATGAAAACTTTTGTAAACTGTTGAATGTACATGACGGCTCATATGCAATGAATTTCTCATTCTCTCTCTCTCTCTCTCTCTCTTTCTCTCTCTCTCTCCCACACACACACACACATACACACACGTGCGCGCGCGCGTAATGCCTGCATGTAAACTGCAGGAAAAAGTAATGCAAACCCGATTACTGTTTGAAAAATGTATGAGGTTGTCAAACATTTTAACTACCATAAACAAGAATTACTAGCCTAATGTTCTGCAGAATCGGATCTAAAATATATATATATATATATATATATATATTATATATATATATATATATATATATATATAATATATATATATAATGAATTTAGTTCAGAATTACGTAACGAATACGAAAAACGAATATTTACTTACTCAATACTTCAATTATACCACTACAAGACTAAAAATTTAAAACCCCGCATACAGTACACAAAAAATTACAATAAACATACCAGCCATTTTTTTTAAACCGGAAAATGACTAGACGCCTATATTTAGATTATACTACGGGTTTATTTAAACTTTGAATCTCCAAGGAACCGTGACCGTATAAACGCAATTATTTTAACTGAAATATTTAGAAAGCTATTTAAACGGTCAGTGACAGACTACAAAACATTGAACGAAGACTTCATGTTGTCTTGATCTGTTTTCTGTTGTCTTATGTTTCACTAGAACTTCGACCTGGTGTCCTTTGGGGCCGATGTTATGAAAGTGTTGAGGCACAACATCGTGTCCGCTCGAGAGACGGCTATAGCGGCTATATTTTTCCTGTCTCTAAATGGAGCTTAAAATGGGGTGGGGGTGCAATGCTTCTTTAGCAGACTCCACCACCAATGGGCTGAGCAATGCCTGTCCCGTTAACCAGACTAGGTCTGCTACTGGAGGTACCAGCGGAGAGGTTGGACAGGGTCTTGGTCAGCTGTGGTCCACCAGTCCTGACGCTAGCATGTCAGATGTGGTCCTGGCACTAGCATGTTAGCTGTGGTCCGCCAGTCCTGGCGCTAGCATGTCAGATGTGGTCCGCCAGTCCTGACGCTAACATGTCAGATGTGGTCCGCCAGTCCTGACGCTAGCATGTCAGATGTGGTCCGCCAGTCCTGACGCTAGCATGTTAGCTGTGGTCCGCCAGTCCTGACGCTGGCATGTTAGCTGTGATCCCCCAGTCCTGAAGCTAGCATGTTAGCTGTGGTCCGCCAGTCCTGACGCTAACATGTCAGATGTGGTCCGCCAGTCCTGACGCTAGCATGTTAACTGTGGTCCACTAGTCTTGACGCTAGCATGTTAGCTGTTGTCCACCAGTTCTGACGCTAGCATGTTAGCTGTGGTCCGCTAGTCTTGACGCTAGCATGTTAGCTGTGGTCCACCAGTCCTGATGCTAGCATGTTAGCTGTGGTCCGCCAGTCCTGATGCTAGCATGTTAGCTACGGATTGACAGCGTCTTCATACCCCCCCCCCCCCACCTACGCCCATCACCCCATCCATTTTTTGCATTCCCCCCCCCCCCCACCAGCAGAGAACTCGCCAAAATGCCAGAAGTTATATTAAGTTCATCGTATTAACAGAAACAAGACGGCGAGAACATGGAAATGACACTAAATATACTCCTAGTATATTATATTGTAGTACATTACTGATCAGCATCTCTCAGATGAACTACACCAAAGTTTTCTATACTTGGAGGTACCGTCCTCACTGGGGGTGGGGATGCGCTGGAAGATACACTGCAGAAGTGAAGGACAGAGAGCCGTCAGAACTATCTGAGGGAAATTTATTTTTCCCCATGGCTCTAGGGATATGGCGTGGTATAAAAAAAAGGAGCAACGGCGCAAATAATGCGAGAACCACTGATCTATATACAATACATTAACTTTACCTACGACAGTTCTCGTGTATCTTCACAAACTATCGTCTTGTGATAAAACACTGCTACAGTGTTTATCTGTCAGTCAAATGGGGCTTTGATTGAGCTGCGTCTGTCATTTGTTCCAGAGTTCAAACGTCCAACTCTTGTCTGTCTGTCTGTCTGTCTGTCTATCTGTCTGTCTGTCTGTCTGTCTGAAGACCATTAGGTCCGAGCTGTAGCAAATGAAGAAAGATACTGACAAGTTGTTTCGGATTTCTCCTGTTTAAGCGTCAGTGAGGAATGTAGGCTAGAGCCTACATGATGAAAGCCTGCGCTTCTGTAGGCACCGTAGCCTGCTGCTAATATCATTCTGAGCACATACATCATCAGTATCATCATCATTGTCGTTATCATCATCATCACTGGGTACAAGAGTAAACCAGCTAGCTCTATAACATTCAGAAGAAGAAGAAAAAAAATCAGAAATAAACTTATGGCGGGTAAGGACAGGAGGGCCATGTTACGTAATAAAACAAGGATTTACGGAATTACTCGGGCCAGGAGATTAACGTAACAATGTTACATTAATTTACTTTACAACTCATTTTTTTTCCGCAGATATGCAAAGCGCTGACGCAGCAAGCTTTAAGAGTGAAGCCGCACACAAGGTCACGCAGCAGCAAAGCCTCCGACATCTGCAGCAACAGCTCCGCTCCCACTATCCGCATCTTGCCAATAACCTGCAGGCTTTGGCGGACCACGAAGCAGCACGCGGTGGCTTTCCGCGCGCATTCACCGCAGCAGACCACCCGCAGGTATTCCTATTAGACCTCCCAAGCGCTGATGGTAAGTTCACGAATCTGGGGGAAGAGCCAAGTTTTGACGTAGACGAAATAGGAGAGTATCTTCTAGCAAACGGTGAGAAAAACGGGCAAGATCTCTTCCTGATGCGATATCCTTTCATGGGAAAAAATATAGTCATTTCACCTTCAGGTGAGCTCCTACAGTTTCCTTACCTGTCTCCGCAAGAGTTCAAAGAGACTTTCAGAAGGTCTGACCCATACTTTATGGGGAAGCGGACAGCGGGTTCTTTACCTAACGAAGATTTGCCGCTAATGGTGGAAAGAGCCGCTCCAATGTTTGTGGGTAAACGAGATTTGCCACAAGCCATCGGTAAGAGAGATCATGAGCTCCAGGAAAATGATTTTGCTGGACTTGTTTCAGAGAATATCCCTGGTTCCTTTGGTGGAGACGGCAAAATTATGCTGAAGTTTCTGGAAAGTCCTGATGTTAATCGAAGCGAGCCGGAGTTTTTCGACAAACGGCGAGCACCGAAGTTCGTGGGGAAGAGGTTAGTAGATTCTGAAGAGGTGACAGACAAAGATCAGCCTCAACAAAGAGCTGTGCCCAAGTTTGTAGGGAGACGCCGAGTTCCTTATTTCGTTGGCAAAAGATTGGCCACAAAATATTTTGGAAATGCTGACACAACACAAAGGTCTTCAGGCAAAAATCTCTTGACTGGCCCTTCAAAATTCATTGGCAAACTTTATAGCAAATATTCCGCAAAGAAACGAGGAGCACCCATGTTTGTGGGGAAACGATTGAACGAATTTGATGATATGGGAGAAGGTCAAACATTTACAGGTGAAAGGAGAGGTGCACCGAAGTTTGTTGGAAGACGGATTGCTCCTTATTTTGTCGGGAAAAGAAAGGCACCAAAGTTTATTGGAAAACGTGTGGTTAGTTTCGATTTCAGTGATCAGAATTTACTCAGTGGTAAGGCGGGCATTGCAACACGGCAGAGCCCGGCTCCTTACTTTGTTGGCAGGCGTGGAGCACCGAAGTTTGTTGGGAAGCGAGTTCTGACTGAGCTAGAAGGCAGCGGGAAAAGTCAGTGGAGAAGTGAGACCGGAGATTTTGTAGGTCAGCCTGGGAAACAGTCATCATTTGCTGGGAACTGGATGCCCGAAGGCAGATACGCTTCCTTTCCGGCAGTTCATCAAGAGGAAAGTGGACCCCCCTCCCAGACAGCCGATAATGTTTGGCCTCCCAGGCAGGGTAGCAGATACTTAGGCCCGCAGGTGGATGAGGAAACAGTTCCAAAAGATGTTAAAACAGACGATACCAATGAACAGAGATGAACAGATCATGATGGTCTAAGATGCACTTTCAGCGGCTGATGGTACACTTTTTCTGTTTGTTGAATATTTAACAATACTAAGACCAAAGCGCCGTGAAAATGCTGGCCTTAGTCTCATTCTCTAGGGCAGTTGGTTTTTGTTTTTTTTTTTGAGGGGGAAGGGAGGGGGGTGTTCATGTCCAACATCCTATTGTATAATGAGAATACCAAAGAATTATACTTGGGCACAAGCTGTTTTCATTTTCTGTGTTCTTTTTTTCCCCTCATGTTTGTTCGCATTAGAGAACTACTCTTCATTATTTTTTTCCCTCATGTTTGTTCGCATTAGAGAACTACTCTTCATTATTTTTTTCCCTCATGTTTGTTCGCATTAGAGAACTACTCTTCATTATTTTTTTCCCTCACGTTTGTTCGCATTAGAGAACTACTCTTCATTATTTTTTCCCCTCATGTTTGTTCGCATTAGAGAACTACTCTTCATTATTTTTTTCCCTCATGTTTGTTCGCATTAGAGAACTACTCTTCATTATTTTTTTCCCAGCCCAGAGCGGCGGCTGGTGCTGGTTTGTCTTAAAGACTGATCTCTGTTTAATCATCTCATCTGCTCTTCCCTGGTGCTTTTTTGGTCACAGAACGCAGAGGTTTTATGACAAGATCGCATGGTGAATAAGAGAGGATAGAGAGCTGGATCTGGATTGGTTCCCTCACACCCATCCTTGTTGAAAAGAAATTCAAATTCATGATGGGAGAACACAGAAACACCACTCAATCGTACGCGATAAGTCAGTGTTGAAATGGTATAGTATCTCCAACATTACTTCTGTAAAGAAATTTGTCAACCACACGTCCAGAATCCTCCCAGAAAAAAAAATGCATCACATGAAGGCTTATTTAGATCTGAAAAGATCAACAAATGAAGAAGAGTTCTTTCCACACGTTCTCCGTGAGATAATGGGGAAGAAAAAAGAAGAAAACATCTTCAGCTACTCGGCCATCTTATCCTCCTCGTTACTTTTCTTTATGTCCCTGCTCAACTTTTTCTGTCTTCTAATTTTCTAGTCACCTGGGCTGGGCTGGGCTGGGCTGGGCTGGGCTGGGCTGGGCTGGGCTAGGCTAGGCTGGGCTGTGCTGGGCTGGGCTGGGCTGGGCTGGGCACCCCATCTTCCTAAAGGATCAGGAATGCCGAGACACTTTATTAACTTAGGATTTGCATTTTTAAGATTCAGTTTTACTGAGTTAAAGACAGAACCAAAAAAAAATGATAAATTGTTTCTTTTTCTGTCGTCTCAAAAAAAAAAAAAATCCACCGCATAAAAAAAAAAACATTCCGCACTCTCAAAAAACATTCTATCATCTCCAAAACACATTCTGCAATCTCAAAAAATATTCTACCATCTCTAAAAAAACATTCTGCAATCTCAGAAATATGCCACCGTCTCCAAAAAAAAAAAAAAACGTTCTTGAATCTCAAAAACCATTCTGCAATCTCAAAAAAAAACATTGTACCATCTCCAAAAAACATTCCACTATCTAAAAAAAAAACATTCCACCATCTCAAAAACTATTCCATCATCTCAAAAAACCATTCCACCATCTCAAAAAACATTCCACCATCTCAAAAACTATTCCATCATTTCAAAATCCATTCCAGCATATCAAAAACAGTTCCACCATCTCCAAAAAAAAAAATATATATATAACATCATCTCAAAAAAAAAAAATTCCACCATCTCAAAAAACCAGTCCACCATCTCAAAAACAATTCCATCATCTCAAAAAAAAAAAAACATTCCATCATCTAAAAAAACAGTCTACCATCTCAAAAAAAAAACAAACATTCCACCATCTCAACAAAATATCATCTCAGAAAACATTCCATCATCTCATAAAACCATTCCATCTTCTCTAAAAAACATTCCGCCATCTCAAAAAAAAATCATTCCACCATCTCAAAATAACATTCCACCATCTCAAAAACATTCCACCATTTCAAAAAACATTGCAGCATATCAAAAACAATTCCACCATCTCAAAAAAACATACCACCATCTAAAAAAAAACAAACAAACAAAACAAATTCCAACATCTCATAAACCATTCCAGTATTTCAAAAACCATTCCACCATCTCAAATACCATTCCATCATCTCAAATACCATTCTACCACATCAAAAACCATTCCACCATCTCAAATACCATTCCACCATATAAAAAACCATTGTATCATCTCAAATAACGTTTCACCATATAAAAAACCATTCCACCATATCAAATACCATTCCAATATCTCAAAAAACCATTCCACCATCTCAAAAGAACATTCCACTATATAGAAAAAAAAACACTCCACCACATCAAAAAAAAGAACATTCCACCATCTCGAAAAAACACCATCTCAAAAAAACATTCCACCATCTAAAAAAAAAAACATTCCACAATCCAAAAAAAAATTCCACCTTCTCAAAAAAACTCCACCATCTCGAAAAACATTCCACCATCTAGAAAGAAACAACATTCCAACATCTCAAAAATCATTCCACCATCTAAACAAAACATTCCACAATAAAAAAAAATCCCACCATCTCCAAAACATTATACCATCTAAACAAAAATATTCCACCATCTCACAACACATTCCACCATCTCAAAAAACATTCTACCATCTAAAAAAAAATATTCCACCATCTCAAAAAACATTCCACCATCTCAGAAACACTTCACCAATCTAAAAAAATAAATAAATAAAAATAAAAAAAAACGTTCCACCATCTCAGAAAACATTCCACCATAAAAAAGAAAAATTGCACCATCTAAAAAAAAAAAATTCCCAAAAAACATTCCACCATCTAAAACAAAAACATTCCACCATCTCAAAAAACATTCTACCATCTTTTAAAAAAAAAAAACATTCCACCATCTCAAAAAACAAAGTCCACTGGGCCACAAAGGGCGACAGAGTGCCTAATGGTTAGTGTACTCGCATCTCACGTGGAAGTAGTTGGTTCCAGTCCAGCCGCACCCGTCCCAGTCACTTCGCCTGGAGAAATGGGTAACCAACTCTTTATGGGGATAAGGATAGAAAGTTGGCCAGCCGTGATACTGACCATATCACCCGTTGACTGCATTCAGATCAAGGACAATATGAGCGCAAACACTGTGTCGCTTATATCAATGCCAGGCTTAAAAGCAAAAACTTCCCGCCTGGAAAATTCTCTTTAAACGCCAGTAATAACAAACCTTATAAATACACATAGAAGGGACAGATATTGAAGAAGACAATCAATTTGCATACCTTGGCAGCTACATAGACCAGGATGGTGACACTAGAAAGGAAGTTAGGATCAGAATTGCAAAAGCAGCATCAATCTTCAAGAATCTTGAGAACATATGGAATTCAAAAGTTATAAGCACAAAAACCAAGTTAAGACTATTCAATTCAAATGTAATATATACCCTCATTTATGCATGCGAAAGCTGGAAAACAACTAAAGAAATAGAAAAGAAATTAGACTCTTTTGAAAACAAATGCATAAGGAAAATACTCGGCATCAAGTGGAATGAATTCAAGAACAATGCAGAGATAAGACAGATGACTGAACAACAACCAGTCTCACGGGTGATCAGGAAACGGAGATGGACATATGTTGGTCACTTGATGAGAAGAAATGATCAGAGAATCCCAAAACAAGCTATCAAGTGAAACACAACAGGCCGAAGAAAAAGAGGCAGACCGCGTGAAACTCTGAAGAGGACATTATTAAGAGAGGCCAAGTTAACAGGCATAAAATCCTTTGTTGAGGTTGAAAGACTCGCCGAAGACAGGAAAAATTGGCGAACTACTTTGCGAGCCCTATGTGACGTCTAACGGCACGGGAAGGATATAAGATATAAGAATAACAAACCTTATACCTCAGATGTCTTGTTATTCTAGGAGATATGGTGCCCATATTTTTCTTGAACTGTCAGCACACTAGAGGGTGATGTGGCCAGCATCACGCCTGTCCGTCTTTCTTTCTCCCAGCTACAGAAGAAGTCAGGTACTCATTTCTACAGCTTGGTGACCGGGGCCCCATCTGGTCCCAGTTCGAACCACTGACCTTCGCTATGAGAGGATATCGCACTAACCACTTCACCACTCAGGTACCCACAATCAATAATAATGGCAATGAGAAAAAATTTTGCTGTTTACCATATATGGTTTTAGTGACCTATGTTCCTTGACTTGTTTCGAGCCATTGATGTACAAATGAAACTTTGAAATTAATGCCCATATTTTCAGGCTTAAAGAAATTCTGAAAACCGAGAGGGCTTCGAGAGAGCTGTTAGGGAGACAAAGTTCCGCAGTCAGTATCCCACATGTCTTCTTCTCTTTCCAAAACTGCAACAAACTCCAGGTTTGGGTAGAGCAATTTGGGCTGAAACTCAAGCACCTCGCCACCGACATGAAAATCAAATACACTAGTTGCTTTGCTATTCTGGCGCTCAGTAATGCAATATAGGTCTTTATGCCAGAACTTTTTGTACCAGAACGACCAAATCGCCGAAGGCTGATAACATAGTTAAAAACCAAATATTTCATTAGATTCGGGAATAAAATTAGCATACAGTCCAAAATGGTAGGAAGCTGATGAGTTCTAGTTACGGTGGACTAGCAAAGACCACAAAATCTGTCACAAATAAAAATCTTCCACCCTCTTTTTCCCCCTATTCTATCAAGCTCCTAATGGATAATGTTTCCTTATCGTTAAGAGAAATCCGCGCTGTAAAGGCCCAGTGATGGCCATTAAGTTGAGCTGACTTGAGACCAGAGACCCTGAAGGTCAGCGTGTCTGCCTCAAGAAAGAGTAAACCTCCAGAAGCACAGATTATTGTCTCATGTGGCAACCATTTATAACTGCTATTGGTGCACTAGCATGTCCTGTTATCCAAAAGACAGTGAAGTATGTGTTGTGTTCGGTCTGTGTGGTCATACAAAAGAAGATGATATCAAACAGCAGCAAGCCAGTATCTTACCAAAACAAGATGGCATCAAGAAACAAGCCAACATTTTACAAAACAAGACGTCATCAAGAAACAAGCCACCATTTTACAAAACAAGATGGCATCAAAAAACAAGCCACCATTTTACAAAACAAGATGGCATCAAGAAACAAGCCACCATTTTACAAAACAAGATGGCATCAAAAAACAAGCCACCATTTTACAAAACAAGATGGCATCAAGAAACAAGCCACCATTTTACAAAACAAGATGTCATCAAGAAACAAGCCACCATTTTACAAAACAAGATGGCATCAAGAAACAAGCCACCATTTTACAAAACAAGATGTCATCAAGAAACAAGCCACCATTTTACAAAAACAAGATGGTATCCAGCATCAACAAGGCTGTATCTAGCTGCAGCGTGTGTGCTTGGCGCATGATCCAAACATTTAAAAACTTGATGAGATATACTGCGCTGGCGATCGCTTTCTCAGAGGTAAAACATCTGTACGACTCTACGTGCTTTGTTTCCTTTCTGTTATCTTCCTACTGACTCATTTTCCCTTGTTTTTTTTTATTTTTTTGTTTCGTTTTTTTTATATTACTTTTTTTGCAAGTTTAAAGGTCAAAGTTAGAGTAACATGTATTGTATGACGTCCAGTTGACCATCACTAATCTGTCAATCAGTTATCCTGATCAGTCAGTTATCTGGATCAATCAGTTATCCGGATCAATCAGTTATCCGGCAATCAGTTACACGGTATTAATTTCCACGAGAGACGTTTCAGTTTTCCCGGTTGGCCGCGCTGACCGGCCACCACAGTTTGGTGGCGTTACTTGTTGCATCTGCTAGATTTGAGCGTTTCAAACAGTGGTAAGAAATTTAATCGTTTATTTATTTTTTTTTATTATAACCAGCTAGCATTTAGCCCCGGTCTTGTCTCTAATAACCTGCTAACATTTAGCCCCGGTCTTGTCTCTAATAACCTGCTAATATTTAGCCCTGGTCTTGTCTCTAATAACCTACTAAAATTTAGCCCCGGTCTTGTCTCTAATAACCTGCTAAAATTTAGCCACGGTCTTGTCTCTAATAACCTGCTAAAATTTAGTCCCGGTCTTGTCTCTAATAACCTGCTAAAATTTAGCCCTGGTCTTGTCTCTAATAACCTGCTAAAATTTAGCCCCGGTCTTGTCTCTAATAACCTGTTAATATTTAGCCCCGGTCTTGTCTCTAATAACCTGCTAAAATTTAGCCCAAGTCTTGTCTCTAATAACCTGCTAAAATTTAGCCCCGGTCTTGTCTCTAATAACCTGCTAAAATTTAGCCCCGGTCTCGTCTCTAATAACCTGCTAATATTTAGCCCCGGTCTCGTCTCTAATAACCTGCTAATATTTAGCCCCAGTCTCGTCTCTAATAACCTGCTAATATTTAGCCCCGGTCTTGTCTCTATTAACCTGCTAATATTTAGCCCCGGTCTTGTCTCTAATAACCTGCTGACATTTAGCCCTGGTCTTGTCTCTAATAACCTGCTGACATTTAGCCCTGGTCTTGTCTCTAATAACCTGCTGACATTTAGCCCTGGTCTTGTCTCTAATAACCTGCTGACATTTAGCCCTGGTCTTGTCTCTAATAACCTGCTGATATCTAGCCCCCGGTCTTGTCTCTAATAACCTGCTAACATTTAGCCCCGGTCTTGTCTCTAATAACCTGCTGATATTTAGCCCCGGTCTTGTCTCTAATAACCTACTAATATTTAGCCCCGGTCTTGTCTCTATTAACCTGCTAACAGTCATCCCGATCTTAGCTCTAATAACCTGCTAACATTCAGCCCCGATTTTAGCTCTAAAAATCTCCTAACATTCAGCCCCGATCTTAACTCTAATAACCTGCTAACATTCAGCCCCGATCTTAGCTCTAATAACCTGCTAACATTCAGCCCCGATCTTAGCTCTAATAACCTGCTAACATTCAGCCCCGATCTTAGCTCTAATAACCTGCTAACATTCAGCCCCGATCTTAGCTCTAATAACCTGCTAACATTCAGCCCCGATCTTAGCTCTAATAACCTGCTAACATTCAGCCCCGATCTTAGCTCTAATAACCTGCTAACATTCAGCCCCGATCTTAGCTCTAATAACCTGCTAACATTCAGCCCCGATCTTAGCTCTAATAACCTGCTAACATTCAGCCCTGATCTTAGCTCTAATAACCTGCTAACAGTCACCCCCTATCTTAGCTCTAATAACCTGCTAACAGTCATCTCCTATCTTAGCTCTAATAACCTGCTAACATTCAGCCCGGATCTTAGCTCTAATAACCTGCTAACATTCACCCCCTATCTTAGCTCTAATAACCTGCTGACATTCAGCCCGGATCTTAGCTCTAATAATGTCCTGACATTATGCAGTGGTCTTGTCTCTAATAATCTGCTAACATTTCGACCTGGTCTTGTCTCTAATAACCTGCTAACATTTAGCCCCGGTCTTGTCTCTAATAACCTGCTAACATTTAGCCTCGGTCATGGCTCTGATGAACACAGACAGAGCTTCTAGTGGTGTGGTGCGCGGACATAACATGCTTCTGTGAGAAGCCTTGGTGACTTACACTGCCCTGGTCCCTCTACAGTTTATGACGCACAGAAACACAGAGAAAAAAACTTGCTCAAGTTCTTTGCTCAGAGAAGCAGATATGTAAACTTTACAGTGCTTTACTCGTGTTTAATTAAAATTTCATTTGATTTCCATTTTTCTTTTTTTTCCCCCTTTATAAAGCTACGTGCAGAGTTACAGGGGTTTTTTTAAGGTAGGATGAAATGGTTTGCTGCTGAGTTAAGTGTATTCTAACGTAACCATCAGTAATCCGGCAAAATAACTTATTAGGAATCCAGCAGGTCCCGACGATGCCGGATTAGTGATGGTCAAGTGTACTAACTCGAACTGGAGATCCAGTTTTGGTGCGAGTTAAATATGACAGGATCGTGATTTTGTTGTTATTAATTTGTCGTAATCATTATCGTTAGTCCTTCACAAATACCAGCATCGTTTATCGTTAGTGTAATCTTTCATCTAAGATCTAAGATCTAACTCATCGATGATTCTGTGGGAGTGATTAGCACGGTATTTGTTAATCATCTTTGAGCCAGCTCGTCGAGAGAACTCTAAAACATTTAGTTTGTAGTCCCTGAACTTTTTTTTTTTTTCATCGAAGTCGGACTTTGGAGAAGATGGACGTCACATGACATGGAACTCGGCGATGATCATTTTGCTGAACAGATCCTGTCTGGGGCTAGTTCTTGAAGAAGACGAGGCGGAAGATGAGTGTTCCAACTCAAGAAACGATGATGTTTCGACAGGTACAACTGAAAGCCCTGAAGGACTAACCGACTTCCTAGAGCGAGACGTGCTTCATCATGTCAGTGCGTTAAAAAACGAGGGCCAATACTGGGTTTGCTAGTGGGGCCAATGTCAGTGGCGGATTAACCATTACACTGAACGTTCTGGGGCCCAAAAAAGGTCGAAGGCCCACCATCAAGGAAAAATAAAGTTCTGCAACACAGATTACTATATTCCTATATATATAGCTATTCTTATTTTCCTGACATTTCTACAAGAAACTAATATTGCTGCACTAGCACTTTACGTTACAGAGAAGACGTTGATGTATCAGTTTGTGTTTGGTCTGTGTAATAGAGTCGTATAGTGTTAGTAAAGATCGCAACTAGATGGTAAAGGTAAAGGTAATCCTCTCATGCCTTAGAGGCACATATGGATATGGTATTAGCCAGTTAGATGGAATCAGGTCAAATATCGGGGAACGGACAGATCGGAGGGAGAGGGTGCACTTGCTAAGCTTAACCTGGTGATAAGTGGTTCGATATTCCGCCTCGCCAGTGCTAATCGTATAGAGAAAGTGCCTTGTCCATGTAGCACTAACACTCCCTCGATTCTGTCAATCATCTTCAGAGAAAAGGCATGTTGTAAGCGGTGGATTCGTATTTAAGAGCTTGTAGACTGCCTAGTTTGGCATAAGGCTTTAAAACGCACAAATTGACGGAAAGACCAAAGAAGAATAAGAACAAGAAAGAAGAGAAGGAGGAGGAGAGAAAGAAAAGGAAGAGGAGGAGAAGGAGAGAAAGAAAGAAAAGGAAGAGGAGGAGAAGGAGAGAAAGAAAGAAAAGGAAGAGGAGGAGAAGGAGAGAAAGAAAGAAAAGGAAGAGGAGGAGAGAAGAAAAAGGACGAGGAGGAGGAGGAGAGAAAGAAAAGGAAGAGAAGGAGGAGTGAAAGAAAGAAAAGGAAGAGAAGGAGGAGAGAAAGAAAGAAAAAGGACGAGGAGGGGGAGGAGAGAAAGAAAGTCTTGTCTCTAATAACCTGCTAACATTCAGCCCCGATCTTAGCTCTAATAACCTGCTAACATTCAGCCCCGATCTTAGCTCTAATAACCTGCTAACATTTAGCCTCGGTCATGGCTCTGATGAACACAGACAGAGCTTCTAGTGGTGTGGTGCGCGGACATAACATGCTTCTGTGAGAAGCCTTGGTGACTTACACTGCCCTGGTCCCTCTACAGTTTATGACGCACAGAAACACAGAGAAAAAAACTTGCTCAAGTTCTTTGCTCAGAGAAGCAGATATGTAAACTTTACAGTGCTTTACTCGTGTTTAATTAAAATTTCATTTGATTTCCATTTTTCTTTTTTTTCCCCCTTTATAAAGCTACGTGCAGAGTTACAGGGGTTTTTTTAAGGTAGGATGAAATGGTTTGCTGCTGAGTTAAGTGTATTCTAACGTAACCATCAGTAATCCGGCAAAATAACTTATTAGGAATCCAGCAGGTCCCGACGATGCCGGATTAGTGATGGTCAAGTGTACTAACTCGAACTGGAGATCCAGTTTTGGTGCGAGTTAAATATGACAGGATCGTGATTTTGTTGTTATTAATTTGTCGTAATCATTATCGTTAGTCCTTCACAAATACCAGCATCGTTTATCGTTAGTGTAATCTTTCATCTAAGATCTAAGATCTAACTCATCGATGATTCTGTGGGAGTGATTAGCACGGTATTTGTTAATCATCTTTGAGCCAGCTCGTCGAGAGAACTCTAAAACATTTAGTTTGTAGTCCCTGAACTTTTTTTTTTTTTCATCGAAGTCGGACTTTGGAGAAGATGGACGTCACATGACATGGAACTCGGCGATGATCATTTTGCTGAACAGATCCTGTCTGGGGCTAGTTCTTGAAGAAGACGAGGCGGAAGATGAGTGTTCCAACTCAAGAAACGATGATGTTTCGACAGGTACAACTGAAAGCCCTGAAGGACTAACCGACTTCCTAGAGCGAGACGTGCTTCATCATGTCAGTGCGTTAAAAAACGAGGGCCAATACTGGGTTTGCTAGTGGGGCCAATGTCAGTGGCGGATTAACCATTACACTGAACGTTCTGGGGCCCAAAAAAGGTCGAAGGCCCACCATCAAGGAAAAATAAAGTTCTGCAACACAGATTACTATATTCCTATATATATAGCTATTCTTATTTTCCTGACATTTCTACAAGAAACTAATATTGCTGCACTAGCACTTTACGTTACAGAGAAGACGTTGATGTATCAGTTTGTGTTTGGTCTGTGTAATAGAGTCGTATAGTGTTAGTAAAGATCGCAACTAGATGGTAAAGGTAAAGGTAATCCTCTCATGCCTTAGAGGCACATATGGATATGGTATTAGCCAGTTAGATGGAATCAGGTCAAATATCGGGGAACGGACAGATCGGAGGGAGAGGGTGCACTTGCTAAGCTTAACCTGGTGATAAGTGGTTCGATATTCCGCCTCGCCAGTGCTAATCGTATAGAGAAAGTGCCTTGTCCATGTAGCACTAACACTCCCTCGATTCTGTCAATCATCTTCAGAGAAAAGGCATGTTGTAAGCGGTGGATTCGTATTTAAGAGCTTGTAGACTGCCTAGTTTGGCATAAGGCTTTAAAACGCACAAATTGACGGAAAGACCAAAGAAGAATAAGAACAAGAAAGAAGAGAAGGAGGAGGAGAGAAAGAAAAGGAAGAGGAGGAGAAGGAGAGAAAGAAAAAGAAAGAGGAGGAGGAGAGAAAGAAAAGGAAGAGGAGGAGGAGAGAAAGAAAAAGGAAGAGAAGGAGGAGGAGAGAAAGAAAAAGGACGAGGAGGAGGAGGAGAGAAAGAAAAAGGAAGAGAAGGAGGAGTGAAAGAAAGAAAAAGGAAGAGAAGGAGGAGAGAAAGAAAGAAAAAGGACGAGGAGGGGGAGGAGAGAAAGAAAGAAAAAGGACGAGGAGGAGGAGGAGAGAAAGAAAAAGGAAGAGAAGGAGGAGAGAGAAAGAAAAAGGACGAGGAGGGGGAGGAGAGAAAGAAAGAAAAACGACGAGGAGG
The DNA here is from genome assembly GCA_009760885.1 of Achatina immaculata. Classification (NCBI taxonomy): domain Eukaryota; kingdom Metazoa; phylum Mollusca; class Gastropoda; order Stylommatophora; family Achatinidae; genus Lissachatina; species Lissachatina immaculata. Next base: position 32,335,959 of record CM019699.1, on the reverse strand, counting down.
AGGAGGAGAGAAAGAAAATGGAAGAGAAGGAGGAGGAAATAAAGAAAAAGGACGAGGAGGGGGAGGAGAGAAAGAAAGAAAAAGGGAGAGGGGGAGGAGAGAAAGAAAAAAGAAGAGGAGGGGGAGGAGAGAAAGAAAAAGGACGAGGAGGAGAGAAAGAAAAAGGACGAGGAGGAGGAGGAGGAGAGAAAGGAAAAGGAAGAGGAGGAGGAGGAGAGAAAGAAAAAGGACGAGGAGGAGAGAAAGAAAAAGGACGAGGAGGAAGAAGAGAGAAAGAAAAAAGGAAGAGGAGGAGGAGGAGAGAAAGAAAAAGGACGAGGAGGAGGAGGAGAGAACGAAAAAGGAAGAGGAGGAAGAGAGAAAGAAAGAGGAAGAGGAAGAGGAGGAGGAGGAGAGAAAGAAAAAGGAAGAGGAGGAGGAGAGAAAGAAAACAGGAAGAAGAGGTGGAGAGAGAGAAGTTATGGCGGAAAAGTGAAAAAGGAGGAGGAAGACAAGTAGAAGAAAAAAAGAAGAGGAAGAGAAGAAGGTAGAAGAAGAAGAAGAAGAAGATAGTTACAGTACCTTATCAAACAAAATATTCATAACGATATACAATCCAAACTGAAAGATCGAGTATTTGTAAAATAATTTCTGTACTTTTGTGAAGAAACCGCTATTCCAATTTTTCTGACATTTCTACAAGAAAATGCTTGCAGGTTTTTGGTTTTTTTTTTTAACTTCACTTTGTCCGTTAACTATGGTACATAATTTTATGTTTAAAAGTTATTTCTCGTCTTTATCATCTGAAATATCGCTGTATTCTGTCTCTGTTAAGGAAAAAAAAAAAAGAAAATGTTGATACTTTGCTCTCGGCTAAGCCAGTTTTCATTGAAACGATGTCATCATTACCGGGTTTTTTAAAATCTCGTCCTGACAGGTGACGTGAAAAGATACAGTGGAAAAAACCAGATCGGAAATGTTACGGACCAATTCCGGAAAGATGCAGCCATGGCGACAGCTGGAGGAGATTCTGACATGTCGATCCTGATAAATGGAAACCAACAAAAGAGGGAGAAATCTGCCAGGTTTGTCGACTTCAGTCAGCGCTTGGACTTTATGGATGTCATTAATGAGCAAAAGATGAGAGACGAGAAGGAAGTCGAGGGCTCCAACCCAAGAAACGACGATATATTGACAGACGCGACTGAAAGCGCAGCGGACTGTCATACTTCCAAGAGATTTAATGAGTTCATTGGAAAGCGGTCCACGTTACACGATGTCGGTGCATCAGAAAATGAGGGCCAAATCTGTTTAGATCGAATTACCTTCTCGGATGTGATGCACCGACTCTGCCATCGCCTACTTGAAGATCACACTCGGATCGCCTTAAGCAAACTCCTTTACAACTTAATAAGGAAAAGACGCCCATACAATTTTATCGGCAAACGATACAACATCCTCCGCAAGGGAAATCTCGACTATTTAAACAAGCATTTCCCATACCCATTCATCAATAAACGAAGCCCCGGTTTTATCATCTTGACATCGCGGTCACCCAGATGCGACCAGAAAGCAACCCTCTGTCACAACAACAAATCCTCCGAGATGCCAGTCGACCCACACAAAAACGACCAACTCGGCAAAATAATCACAGAATTTCAGAACGGGAGGAAAAGAACTGAAGAAACACAACTTTTGGACAATCAACGTTTCGAGGAGTTTTTAAGGGACACTTTTTTCATGAAACGGCTTTCTAAAATTCTGTTCGGTCAGAACTTGCCAAAACAGTACCCAGAGTTCATAGGGAGATAATTCAGTTATCATCATCATCATCATGAGCTCTCCTTCCACGGAAGGCTGGCTGCGATAGTCCTTCAGCCTGCTCTGTCCTTCGAATTCACAGGGTAGCCGGCCTAGTTCAGTCATTTATTGATGTTGTCCGCCAACCTACAGTACATCCTTGCTCTTTCTGCGTATTTTCCCCTCTTGTGTCGTTTTCATTATTGTATTACACTGCTTGAAATGACCGAAATGAACTGTCTGGTTCTGCATTTCACTATTTCTCTCTTCAGTTTCAGCAAATTTGATATTCCTTGTTTGTTTTTCTTTTCTCTCCATCGAATTCGCCCTATTCCTCTCTATGTCCACAAATACGAGCCTTAGTTACGTAATCATTTGAAATATATACAAACACAATTAAAGGTTCAGTAACTGTGCAAAAACTTGATTTGTTTGTGATTTGTTTGTTACGTCCCTTATAATGCTGCACGATATATCATTTCCTTGAATGTTTGACAGGATGTTATAAAATAAGCATAACGTGGGATGAGAATGGGCTACAGCGAGTTTAGTTCACGGGGGTGCATCGGCCTCTTATAAAGCTCCATCATCAATGGGCATGCATCCGTCTCTACCTGGTTTTCCAGGACAAAGCAACAGTAACATCAACCAACTCATCTGGTTATACAACCCAGTCTACATAAACGTGAAATATAAGATAAGCCACCCAGTTTCCTATAGTCTCTCTATTACATAGTCATCTTAATTTCTAAGAATCTTCCAATAAACAGTCATCAAATCTCCCTGCACTGTATCTATTACACAGTCATCTTAACTTCTTAACATCTTCCAACAGTCATCTAATCCCCCTACAATCTCTCTATTTTACAGTCATCTTAGTGAAGACGCTTGCCGATGAGGCAATCAGCCACCCATAGCTGACATGCTAGCGTCAGGGTTAGCGAACCGTAGCTGACCAAGACCCTGTCCCAACTCTCCGTGGTACACCCAGTAACAGGCATGGCCTAGCTAACGGGGCAGGGATCGCCACAGTCTCCATGGTGGTGGAGTCTGATAAAGAAGCATTGCACACCCCCTCCTTTTTTAGCTGTACTCCGGGACTTAAAAAGTAGCCGCCATAATCCACTCTCACGCCGATATAATGCTGTGCAACAACATCTCTGCAGCATCTGCTGCAAAGAACAGCAGCTCGCAGTTACAAGGAGTTCGTACAAGTACGAGTAACTTCTTACAATCTTCCAACAAATAGTCATCTAATCTCAATAAAATCTCTCTATTACGCAATCATCTTATCTCCTTAAAATCTTCCAACAAAGTCATCTAATCTCAATAAAATCTCTCTATTACGCAATCATCTTATCTCCTTAAAATCTTCCAACAAAGTCATCTAATCTCAATAAAATCTCTCTATTACGCAATCATCTTATCTCCTTAAAATCTCCCAACAAAGTCATCTAATCTCAATAAAATCTCTCTATTACGCAATCATCTTATATCCTTAAAATCTTCCAACAAATAGTCATCTAATCTGCCTACAATCTCTCTGTTACACACTCTATTTAGTTATCCTAACATCTTTACAATCTCTTAATAATATATTATATAGTATTCACAGCTCCTCATAATCTCTCTATTGTACAGTCAGCATAGCTTCCCACAAGCTTTCTATTATATATTGTTCAAAAAAAAGAAATGCAACAAATACGATGTTGCGATTTAAACTGAAGTTTGCTGATTAGACAAGGGCAAACTGCCTGAAACGTTCACTTGGACATCAACTTCACGTGCTGACCTGAACTGTACTCAGCAGATGATTCATGAGCACAGAAAAGCGACACTAGTCAAAAAAGCATTTTTGACAATAACTCATGACAGGTTCACGAGAATCCCGTGAAACTTACTGAACACAAAATTCACTGACCAAGTTATTGAATACCTATAAAAGATTGACGCTCCTCGAATCAATTCATTTAGAAGTTCAATGCGCAAGTATGGCTCGTCTCATTACATACAGAACAACAACTCATCATCATTTGACGTTTACAGACTGGACGGTCACAAAGTGTAGTGGTCAGACAATTCAATGTGGTTAGAAGCACCATTAGTCGCCTTTGGAGACGATTTCAAGAAACTGGCTCAGATGCAGACCGGCCGCGCAGCGGAAGACCCATAATCACAACTTTTGCCGAAGACAGCCTCATACGGCTGCGTCACCTCAGGAATCGATTTGCATCTGCGTCCTCAACAGTCCAGTCAATGACAGCAGCTCGTCGAATTTCAGATCAAACGGTCAGGAACCGGCTGCACGACGCTGGTCTTTGGGCTAGAAGACCCTACAGAGGTCATGTTCTTACTGACCGGCATCGCCAGAACCGACTGCAGTGGGCGAACCAGCATCGCCAATGGACCGTTGCGAATGATTGGAGAAGGGTTTGGTTTAGTGATGAATCATTCTTTCTGTTCCAGCGACACGGTAGACGGAGAAGAGTTTACCGCAGTCCATGAGCGCTACGGCCAGAACTACGTGGATGAGGCCCCACATGGTGGTGGAGGTGTACTGGAGTGGGGGACAATCAATTTCATGAGAAGAAATGACCTGGTGCAAATTGAAGGACGCCTGAACGCCCACCGAAACGTCGATGTAATTCTTCATTCTCACATCCTTCCACTTCTGGCTGTACCAGGGTCGATTTTTCAGCAGGATAACGCTCGACCTCATGTGGCACAACTCACCACCCAGTTCCTCGCTGACAACGTCATGACCATTCCGTGAGCATCCATGTCATCAGACATGAACCCAATAGAACAATTATGGGATGAACTCAACTGACAACTCCACCAGCGAGACGTGGCGCCAACCAATCTCCGATAGTTGTCTCTTGCACTGAGGGAAAAGTGGGCAGCCATCCCACAACAACAGATCTAACGGCTAATCGGATCCATGTCAAGGAGATGTCGTTCTCTGATACAGGCCAGAGGAGGCCATACACCTTACTGAAACGGAGGCCTCAGTCGCAAAGAATACACGCCCAAACCAAATTTAATGAACATCATTTCATTGTTAAAGTCTTAAAGTTTCTTCATACCAAGATTGAAACATTAATTCTGTAAAATAAAATTTTGATACAAGTTTGAAGTTTGGTGTCCATTACGACTACAGTAATGTTACGTTTCTTTTTTTTAACAGTATACAAGATCCGACAATTAAGTAATGAGACTGATTTTATTATGGCCAAGACAAAAATGAAAATATGAAGCAAAGCATGGAATCCAAAGAGGTAACATTCATCTATGATCTGGCAACTTTTCATCGCCGTCCGATGAGCAGACGACAAACAAGCCACCATTTTGTTGACCTAGTCAGAGGTGCATTGTCACGTAACCAGCATGGAGCAAAAAGCTAACATTAAATTCTGTTTAAAACTTGGAAAAAGTGCCGTTGAGACAGCTGAATTGATGCGACAAGTTTATGGGGATAATTGTTTATCTCATGCACAGATATTCAGGTTGTATTCATGATTCAAAAGTGGCGTGGAAACGATTACAAATGCAACTAGACATGGACGCCCAATTTCTGCTCGTAATGAGGAACTCATTGCAACAGTCAGAGAACGGATACAAGAAAATCGTTTTTTGACTGTGAGGATGATGGCATTTGACTTTGGTGTTAACTGAGAGACCATTCGTAAAATTTTAGTGGAAAATTTGGGCAAGAAAAAAGTTGCTTGCCGGTTTTTCACATGCATTGTCTGATGACCAAAAACATCATTGTGTTGAGTACACAAAAGACACCATCAAAATGTGTCACAGAAATAAACATTTCTTAAATTACATGGATTTTCCAATGTGATCCCACAACTAAATGCCAAAGTGCTCAGTGGAGTCATCATAATCACCAAAAGGCAAAAAATTTCATTTCATCTTCAAAAGACACGGCACTTGTTGGTGTGCTTCTATGACAGCTAAGGAGTTATTTACAAAGAATTTATTCCAGAGGGACAGAGTTTATTTAAGTATTTTGAAATGCCTATTGAAAAGGATTCTCCGAGTGCAACCCGAGTATTCAACACCTGGCAGTTTTTTCCTTCTTCACGATAATGCATCCGCTTACTGGGCGGTAGTTGTGCAGGAATTTTTAGTCCAAAAACAAGTGTGTGTTCTCAACCATCTACCCTATTCCCCAGATTTGTCTCCCTGTGATTATTTTCAATTCCCAAAATTAAAGTTAACATTGAAAGGGCGCTTCTTTGATGATACTGATGACACCCAAAGGGCCGTAACATCGAGTTTAAGGTCCACAATGACAGAAGAACTGCAGAGGTCATTCCAGTGTTTGTTAGATCGTGCCACTCACTGTATCAATGCACAAGGGGCTTACTTTGAATAAAATACAGGATTTCATTTTTTATGTAATTAGTCTCATTACTTAATTGTCTGACCTTTGCTCTCCATAATCTGTCTGTTATTTAATCATCATTTCTCCACACAATCTTTTCACTACAATCACCATAGCTTGCCACAATCTCTTTAATACTATCAGCTCTCCATAATTCAATCACTTCAGCTCCCCAAAAATCTCTCTAAAACAATCATCTGAGTTCTCATTCCTATTTTATCTTCCCTCTTCTGTCTCTTGTCTCTCCATATCAAACTTTCCCAAACATCAGTCACATGCTAGACATATATCTTATCTTATCTTATATCCTTCCTGTGCCATTAAACGTCACATAGGGCTCGCAAAGTAGTTCGCAATTATTCCTGTCTTCGGCGAGTCTTTCAACCTCATCAAAGGATTTTATGCCTGTTAATTTGGCCTCACTTAACAATGTCCTCTTCAGAGTTTCACGCGGTCTGCCTCTTTTTCTTTGGCCTGCTGCACATATAACAAATAGAGATATCCAATTCTTCAACAACAGCTACCATTAATCCTATCAGTTTCTTTCTTGCAGTTTGGAAAAAAAAAATATGGAAAGTCAAAATGAAATTGCAAACAATTTTACCAAAAATACTCACCAGAAAATTATGTTTAAAAATTAATCACAAAAAAACAAAAACAAAAAAAAAGTCTGATATTTTTTTCCCTCATGGAGATGAATGATGCAAAAGAGAGCCTCCTTGTGGAAGATGTTTCTATCAGGAGCTAGCCACAACCCTATCTCCTCCTCTCTACAGCGTTCCTGAGAGCAGGCTTCTGTGCCACTTCAAGTCCGGTCAAGGGGAAGCTCAGGATTGTTATGTTCTTATGGTGGTGGAGTCTGCTTCAAGACTTTGGGAGGGGGGAAAAAAAAAGGCCATCAAGTCCCACACCCCATCCAACTTTACTGCCTGAGTTTCATATCTTCAGCATGGCAGCTGTGCCAGGAACTGAAGGAATTAGCAGCCAACCAGGGGGATCAGCCAACCAACTAGGGCGATCAATCAACCAACCAGGATAATCTGCCAACCAGTCAAGAAGATCTATTAACCAACCAAGAAGATCTGCCAACCAGCCAAGGTCTGCCAACCAACCAAGAAGATCTGTTAACCAATCAGGAAAATAACGACGCAAAATATCCCAAAACAGAAAAAAATCTTGTATATTATTTAAAATGCATGTATATGTGAAATAATTTTCTGACAAAACTCTTGCAAACACCATCTCTGACATGCAAAACTGTGTCTTCTTCTTCTTCTTCTTCGTTCACTTCTACCACCAAAAACCGCACTGTGAACCTACTGAATTCACGTATGTGGTCCTCGTTAGGTCCCGTGGTCCCCTGTGTGGTCCAAAATAGACCACACGAGTTCCACGAAAGGACCACAAGGGGTTCAGAGTATCACAGTGCTTTAGCCTGTATTCTTGGTGGGTCTCAGAAGCGGGATTGCGTGACACCGTGGTTTTCATTGCACCAGTTTGGTCTAGGCAAAACTGTGTCATATCAAACACCATCTCTGACATGCAAAACTGTGTCATATCAAACACCATCTCTGACATGAAAATCATGTCATATCAAACACCATCTCTGACATGAAAATCATGTCATATCAAACACCATCTCTGACATGCAAAACTGTGTCATATCAAACACCATCTCTGACATGAAAATCATGTCATATCAAACACCATCTCTGACATGCAAAACTGTGTCATATCAAACACCATCTCTGACATGAAAATCATGTCATATCAAACACCATCTCTGACATGAAAATCATGTCATATCAAACACCATCTCTGACATGCAAAACTGTGTCATATCAAACACCATCTCTGACATGCAAAACTGTGTCATATCAAACACCATCTCTGACATGAAAATCATGTCATATCAAACACCATTTCTGACATGAAAATCATGTCATATCAAACACCATCTCTGACATGAAAACCATGTCATATCAAACACCATCTCTGACATGAAAACCATGTCATATCAAACATCATCTCTGACAAGAAAATCATGTCATATTAAACACCATCTCTGACATGAAAATCATGTCACATCAAACATCATCTCTGACAGGAAAATCATGTCATATAAAACACCATCTCTGACATGAAAATCATGTCATATCAAACACCATCTCTGACATGAAAATCATGTCATATCAAACACCATCTCTGACAAGAAAATCATGTCATATCAAACACCATCTCTGACATGAAAATCATGTCATATCAAAACACCATCTCTGACATGCAAAACTGCGTCATATCAAACACCATCTATGACATGCAAAACTGTCATATCAAACACCATCTCTGACATGCAAAACTGTCATATCAAACACCATCTCTGACATGCAAAACTGTGTCATATCAAACACCATCTCTGATATGCAAAACTGTGTCATATCAAACACCATCTCTGACATGCAAAACTGTGTCACATCAAACACCATCTCTGACATGAAAATCATGTCATATCAAACACCATCTCTGACATGAAAATCATGTCATATCAAACACCATCTCTGACATGAAAATCATGTCATATCAAACACCATCTCTGACATGCAAAACTGTGTCATATTAAACACCATCTCTGACATGCAAAACTGTGTCATATCAAACACCATCTCTGACATGCAAAACTGTGTCATATCAAACACCCATCTTCAATAACCAAGAGAAAACACATACAAGTATAACCACAATGTTTTGTACACATTTTAATTACAAACTCACTATATCTCTACTATCCACACCAAAACTGTAACAAAAGTTCTAACTAAACACTACATCTAATTCATCTACAGAAATGCAACGAGTAACCTCTATTCATTAATCAGGAAGAACTGGGTTCAGCCTCAACTGTGGGATCTTTTTCTGGCCTCGGGGCTGACGCAGCCTCTAAAAATGGGTACCAGAGAAATCTGGGAAGGTAAATGTGGCCAGGCATGATACTGACCACGTCACACTTTCATGTGCCGAAGGTCGTGAAAATAAATGTATCCCCAGTATGCCTTAGTGGCATGGAAATGGGAATTTTACGGACAGCAAAAACTGGCTGGCCACTTCTATACAGTTTGACCTTATGAAGTTTCATTTACTGCTGGAATCTAGCAATCAGGGTTTAGGAATTTCAGATTCCAACCCAAATCTTATACTATCACCATCATCACATTATATGCTAGAGCAACCGTGCTCAAACAATCTGTGTAGTTCTGGATATAACCAGACTGGACATCAACCCATTAAGCATTCACCATTCCGTACATCCTACACCACAGATGCAAAATTATCCACTGCAACCAACCTGACAGAACTAAATATATGTCAAAACAGTCTCCAGACTCCTATAACACATCTTAGAAGGTTGAAGTTCCTACAAAAGACCTAACAAGCCAAACCAGGCCCACAGGAAAAGATCATGTATGACAAACTGTGGAATATGACAGAACACCCCCCCCCCCCCCCCCGATGATGACTGGATTCATGAAGGCTACCCATCTTTTTATCCAAATGGCTGAGCATACGAAAGTGAACGCAGGAGTATAGTTTGCTGTACGTTGTTTCAGTTTCAGGTTTGGTTTCAGTTTCAACATTTCCTTCCTAAGTTGTCCTCATTTCAGCCTTCCTTTGCCATCTCTTCCTGTGCTACATTCACAACTTCCCTCCATCTTGAGGGAACAACGATGCTGATGCGTTTCACAAAGTTATCCATAAATTTATTACAGAGCTGCAGAGTTGCAGCTAGGGGTGAGCCAAATGCTGGGATATCATTTTTCATCTCTGAACTCATCATCCAAAGAAAACATGAAAAATGAATCCATGATATGACTCCAGTTCATAGATCAGACATAAATCCTACAGCAAAGTTTACTAACAAAATATTTTAGACAATCACGGATTCAATAGTAAAGTTTACTAATGAGATATTTTAAACAGTCATAGATCCAATGGTAAAGTTTACTAACAAGATATTTTAGACAATCACAGATTCAATAGTAAAGTTTACTAATGAGATATTTTAGACAGTCATAGATCCACCAGTAAAGTTTACCAACAAGATATTTTAGACAATCACAGATTCAATAGTAAAGTTTACTAATGAGATATTTTAGACAGTCATAGATCCACCAGTAAAGTTTACCAACAAGATATTTTAGACAATCACAGATTCAATAGTAAAGTTTACTAATGAGATATTTTAGACAGTCATAGATCCACCAGTAAAGTTTACCAACAAGATATTTTAGACAGTTATAGATCCAACAGTAAAGTTTACTAATGAGATATTTTAGACAGTCATAGATCCAATAGCAAAGTTTACTAACAAGATATTTTACACAATCATAGATCCAATAGTAAAGTTTACTAACAAGATATTTTAGACAGTCATAAATCCAATAGTAAAGTATCAACAGGATATTTTAGACAGTCCTAGATCCAATAGTAAAGTTTACCAACAAGATATTTTACACAATCATAGTTCTGACAGTAAAGTTTACTAAAAAGATACAGCCAATACCTTCATTTATGATAAACAATTTTAAATATAACTAACAGGCAACAGAAGCTCAGACAAGGACAATGCACAAAAACTTAAAGAAAAAAAAAGTAAAACTCTTCTTCTTCTTCGTACGCATTGTCTGTCTATATCTGCAGTCTTGTCTCTTGGATAAATTTCACTGTTTTTTGTAATTCATGTATGGAACCGTAGAGTTTATCTTCTTTAGTGGTTTCACTGGGCCAGTAATTACTTCTCAGCGTCTCATAGTTGGTGCAGTTTTGGATGATATGTTCCACAGTTTGGGGCACTTGGGCACATGTACAAAGATTAGTAGTACCAACCTTAAACTTTGTATACATATGACTTCAGAGTCGGGTGTGTCCTGTTCAGAGACGGAAGATGGTGACTTGTTCCTTTCTGTTTAGCATGTGATAGTCATCATGTGGTGGTGTTTGTGGCTTCCTGTAGGTTTTTATCATGTTTTTCTTCTGATTATAGGTGACTGGTATGTCTGGTTGCTCCATTTCAGTGCCCCCCTTGGCCAGATGGTCGGCTTTATCATTGCCTGGTATCCCACAGTGGGAGAGAATCCACTGCGAAGTGACTCCATGTTGTAAGCCAATTTCTGACAAGGCATCCTTAAGATCTAGTAGTATGTTGCACTGAAGACCTTCCAGTACTGATCTTGCATCTGTGAGAATTACTACGGGACATGTATCAATTCTGGAGTCTGATAGTTTTTCAACTGCAGCAATAATTGCCATAACTTCTGCATCAAAGTTGTTGCAGTATTTACCAGTGGGTATGGAAATCTTGTCAATAGTGTTGTTTGGATATTCAATATATGCTCCTGCCCCTCCATTCTTTATGGCATTATGTGCAGATCCATCTGTATACACACGTATCCAGGTGTCACATGGATATTTATCATCTAGAACACTAAGTGTGGCTGTTGATCTTACAAGACTGCTCTGCACCTCACCATTCTGCACACCTTTCACTTCAGTCTGAATAGTTATTTGTGTATAATCTGCTTCTTTCCATGGTGTATGCTCTGGTACAGATGATAATGGAGCGACTATATCTGGAAGGTCAGGTATCAGCTTACGCATATGCTTGGCCTGATGAATGAAGCTGCTTCTTTTAAGCCGTCTTAGTGCCAAGCTGTCGAACCTCTCCTTCAGGGGATGGCTTACAGAGCTGAGTAAAACTCCAACGAGCTACATAATGCTATTCAAAAGCACAGTCACAATGCTACTTTAAAAACAAAACAAAACAAAACAAACAAAAATCATTATCTTAACTCCCCACAAACGTTCTAACAATGAAATATGGATCATTTCAAAAGTATGTATCTCTAAATATACCATATCAAATGTATAAATCAGGTATGTCAAATACAGACAATCTCTCTCTACACACACACAGACAGACATAAACAGTCACAAAGACAGAGACAGACACAGACACGCACACACGCTTCTCATTTTATAAAAATACTCATTAAGACATTAAAATGAGCACAAAACAATATTCGCAAACTATATAAAAAAAGTTTATATAATAATTAAAATACAAAATAATAAAATGTCTGACAGGATGGTGGAAATGTAAGTGGGATCATGACAAGAAAAAAAGAAAGACACTTCTTGTGAAACAAATTCCTGAAAAGAATATTGCTGTTTTATTTTCTAAATTCTCCAATGCTTGTTTCCACTTTATCAGTTACAATTTCTGTCCCAGTATATCCTGACTGTCATCTCAGAGTTTGTGTCAAAGTGTCATCTTGGTTTTATGTTCAGAGATTGTGTCAAAGTGTCATCTTGGTTTTAAGTTCAGAGCTTGTGTCAAAGTGTCATCTTGGTTTTATGTTCAGAGCTTGTATCAAGGTGTCATCTTGGTTTTATGTTCAGAGCTTGCATCAAGGTGTCATCTTGGTCTTCTTATACCCAGAGTCTGATTAAAGTGCCTTCATGGCAATCCATTTAGAGTTTGTATCAAAGTGTCCTCTTTTCCTGCTATACTCACAGGTTGTATCAAAGTGTCCTCTTTTCCTATTATACTCACAGCTTGTATCAGTATCCTCTTTTCCTATTATACTCACAGCTTATATCAAAGTGTCATTTTGGTCATATACTCAATCTGATTAAAGTGCCTTCATGGCATTAGAGTTTGTATCAAAGTGTCCTCTTTTCCTATCATACTCACAGATTCTATCAAAGTGTATTTATGGTCTTGTACTCAGATTTTGTATCAAAGTGTTCTCTTGGTCTCTGATTCAAAGCATGATCAAAGTGTCCTCTTTGTCTCAGAGCATAATCAAAGTGTTCTGTTGGTCTTATACTCAGAGCTTAATCCAAGTGTCTTTTTTTGGCCTAACATTTCGAGTATGTATCAAAGTGTCCTCTTGGTCTTGTACTCAGAGCTTGATCAATGTTCTTTTGGCCTTACATTCAGACTTTACATCAATGTCTTCCTGGTCTTACATTCAGAGTTTATGTCAAAGTGTCAGAACTCATAGTTTGGACCAAGTGTAATCTTATTTGTGTTCTCCATGATAATCTTCAATATTTAACGAATTATTCAACAGTTCAATCTTTTTTTTTTTTTGTGTCCTCTGCATGTTCTGTCTGAACTTTGATTCTCTGCAGTTTTCTCTTACTCTTCACTCTTCAAGGTGTTTCACCATTCATTCCCAAAACATTCACATAACTCTGTAAATCTCTCTCTGAACCTTAAGTGCCCAGGGCACATGGGCCTTCCGCAAGGGTTTTCCACAAATGCCTGTCCTTCGCCTTTTTTTCTGTTCTTGCCCAGGTGAGCCCTCTATTGCTCAACATCCTTTCTGTTGTTCTTCTCCATGTCTCTTTTGGTCTACCCTTACTTCTGTTCCCCTGTGGTGTCCATCTTAGTGCTATTTTTGGTAGTAAATCACTTTCCGTGAATTATTTTTAGCCAGCGATCAATTTTTTTTTTTTTTAACAACAGTTCAAGCTGATTAACAAATGAACATTTGTCAAATGCTGGCCACAAATTTCACAAATTTTCCGCAGATCGGTTTTGCCTTTTTTTTTCTGCCTAGTTTCATAAAGAGTTTAATGTGCTTTAATCTACATTCTGTTACATTTCATCTCCAGTCGTTCCTACAAATCTTACATCATTTTAAGAAACTCTGCACCAAATTATGACACAAATGCTGCCCGAACAAAAAAGCCTGGAATGATTTTGTTTTGGAATGATTTTTCTACTGTCATATCAGTCCTGCCCTTTATTATCCATCCTTTTTTTCTCTTTTCAAAGGTGAAGATCTGATCTTGAATGTAATTTGGGTTTAAATTTATTTCACTTACATTTTTTTTTTTAAAAATCTTATTTTCCTTATTGGCAAGTGAAATTTATGAAAGAAGACTGAATTCTTGCACTGACAAGTAACGTGAATGAATTATTATTTATTTTATCCAATTCAATTATAATTTCTGTCTATAATTCATCTAAAATTAATTCTTATCTATAATTAATCTAAAAAAAATGTTTTTGACACCAACTTAGAAAACTTTGCCACATGAATGGAAATACAAAAGAATTTTTTTAAAACCCACTAAGAAAACTTTGAAAAAGCAGATAGAAAACAATTAATTGTCCACTGCCGTAATTCTGAAACACCACAGCCACTGGTTAGGCAATTTATTATACGGGATTGCCGGAACCTGAATATCCAATCCAGCAGGTTGCCTTGTCTGATAGTTGAAGTTTCCCTCATATCCAAGCAGAGAAACTGTAGTTGCCAAGGATGTCTTGGGCAGTGCGAGGGACAGCACTGAAGTCAAGGGCCAGTCGAAGATGAACGCATAGACTGTTTTGCCAGTTGAGCTTGGCTTTGTGGTGTACCTGCGGATGAATAAGTATCAAAATGGCCTCATAATTACAGATCAAATAACAAATATATATCTGACAGAAATATAACAACCACACTATATCTGATGGAAATATAACATCCACACTATATCTGACAGAAATATAACAACCACACTGTATCTGACAGTAATATAACAACCACACTATATCTGATGGAAATATAACAACCACACTATATCTGACAGTAATATAACAACCACACTATATCTGATGGAAATATAACAACCAAACTATATCTGACAGAAATATAACAACCAAACTATATCTGACAGAAATATAACAACCACACTATATCTGACAGAAATATAACAACCAAACTATATCTGACAGAAATATAACAACCACACTATATCTGACAGAAATATAACAATCACACTATATCTGACAGAAATATACATTTTATAACAAATAGAAATAAAAAACTACTTTATATTTAACAGAAATGAAATAATCACTTTATATCAGAAATTAAACAGTCACTTTATATCAAACCGGAATTAAACTACCTTATATGATAGAAATGAAATAATCATTTTATATCAGACATAATACAACCACTTCATATCACATGCAAGTGAAACCATTGTATATCTGATAAAAATGAAACAACCACTGTATATCTGATAGAAATCAAACAACCACTGTATATCTGATAGAAAGGAAACAACCACTGTACATCTGATAGAATTGAAACAACCACTGTATATATGATAGAAATGAAACAAACCACTGTATATCTGACAGAAATGAAACAACCACTCTATATCTGATAGAAATGAAACAACCACTGTATATCCAATAGAACATAGAACAACCACTCTATATCCGATAGAAAATAAAACAACTCTATAAAAAAAGTAAAGATAATCCTGTCATGCCTTTGAGGCACATAGGGATATGGTGTTAGTGCCCATATTTTCCTTGACCTGTCAGCACACTAGAGGGTGATATGGTCAGTATCACGCCTGGTCGCCTTTCCTTCCCCAACTCCAGAAGAAATCGGGTACCCATTTCTACAGCTGGGTGACTGGAGTGCCTCCAGCAAGATTCGAACCTCCGACCTTCGCCATGAGAGACCAGTGCATTAACCACTTCACCACTCAGACACCCAACCACTCTGTCTGATAGAAAATAAAACACCAACTCTTATCTGATAGAAAATAAAACAGCCACTCTATATCTGATAGAAAATAAAACAACCACTCTATATCTGATAGAAAATAAAACAACCACTCTATATCTGATAGAAAATAAAACAACCACTTTATATCTGATAGAAAATAAAACCAACCACTTTATATCTGATAGAAAATAAAACAACTACTCTATATCTGACAGAAAATATAACAACCACTCTATATCAGATAGAAAATAAAACAACCACTCTACATCTGACAGAAAATAAAACAACCACTCTATATCAGATAGAAAATGAAACAATCACTTCACATATGATAACACTCTCAAGGTCATGTCTTCAACCCCACTTCACATTTTCCACTATCTATCATCATTTTGTGCAATCTCCTCAAGGAAGACTGTCTGGTGGATCTGTTCCATGCTTTCACAGTGTACCAGCCAAGTCAAGTTCCATCCACCCCTTGAAGTTCTCCATCAACCTACATAGCTGATGACTTTTTGCCCTTCTGCCTGTCAAATTTTACCTCAAGTGTAGTTTTAGTTATTGTTTTATCTTTTAACATGGCTGAATTGTTTGAAATATCTGGTTCTTACATTTTTTCATTATTGTGCATATATTTATAAATAAGCAAAAGTTGTAAGATAGTTTAAACACACTGCCATATACCATTTCAAATATCTTTCCTCCAGATCTTCACTATTATGTTTTGTTTCAAATGATTTATTTGTTCTACTTTTTCACTGTTACCATACATTTTTCACAACTTTGGATATTCCGGTTTTGAGATTACCATGTTTGTTGTCACTTGAAAGAGATGTTTAAAACATTTTGTTTTTCAAATAAAAACGGAGAAAAAGAAAAGTTTTCTTAAACAATTGGACATCATTGTCAGGTTCTCTGCCTGGTAAGCTTTGGTAATCATTCCTCTCCACGTATCTCAATCTTTGTTGGAATATCCATCAATCTCAATGACGATTTTCTGTTTAGTCCAACGCATGAAAAAAATACCACAAAATAAAAAAAAAACAGAATATTAACACATAATCAACAACATATTAACACACAACCAACAACATATAAACACATATCCAACAACATATTAACACATAACCAACAACATATTAACACATAATCAACAACATACCAAACATTCTTGGTTAGAGTATCATTCTGGTAAGTCCATGGTTTCGAGCTATAGATGCCCTCTCCGTTGACCCTCAGCCAAGACCCCATCTGCCGCAGTCGCTCCTCATAAATCGGTACAATGTGTCCATGACTGGGTGGCCCAACGTTCATCAGCATGTTGCCTCCACAGCTAGACCACAAACACATTTTTTTAACAATGCTGAAGTCACAGACTAATGGAAGAATGCAACGGTTAAGACTCTCTCTCTCTCTCTCTGAACCTTAGGTGCCCAGGGCACATGGGGCTTCCGCAAGAGTTATCCACAAATGCCTGACTTTTTGCCTTTTTTTTTTCCCGCTCTTGCCCAGGTGAGCCCTCTTGTGCTCTCTATATGGTTACGAATATTCATGATAAATGAATGGCCACTTAGATGTGACTGCATGTAGAGAAAATTACTATTTAGAAAAAAAAAAAAAAAAAAGTAATGACTGACAGGACACTGACTGATCCCCGAAAGAAAATCTCAGCTCGGGAAATGCTGGGGTAAGAGCAAAGACCCCCTCTCACCCAACCAAATCCCTTATTTACAGAACTGACCTCAAAGTGATATCGCATTCCCCTTTTGTTCACCTGCAGCCAAATGTGTGCAGTAGAATTAAATGTGTCTTGCTCTGCAGGCATGTATTCGCACTCTTTAGAGAGATGGTTTTTCTTCCTAGAACCTAGTATGTCAGGTATCCATTTCTGCAGCTGGGTCACCTATGCACGGCACTGGAGGACATCAAACCTGCAGTTTCTGAGTACTGCCCAATACATGAGAGGTAGAAAGAAAAAAAAAGTGACATAACACTTTGGAACATACTGGACATGACCGGTGGTAGCAATCAAAACAACAACAAAAATAATAATAATAAGAAGAAGAAGAAGAGGAGGAGAAGCAGCATTAGAAGAAGAAGAAGAAGAAGAAGATGAAGGGGGAAGGGAAAGAGGAAGATGAGGATGATAAGGAGGAGGATGAGGAAGATGAGAATGAGGAGGAAGAGAAACTGGTGGTGTCAATGACTGAATGTATGAATGAATGATCAGAACATCTCTAGGGACAAACCTGACAGTAGTAACAAATGTCTGCAACAGCTCTTCAATGCTCAGATAGTCAGAAAGGCGAGCATTCCTGCGGAACCCCCAGGAGTACTTATCGATAGTCATGGCATTGACCCACTTGTGCTTCTGCAGAACACCTGCAATGAGGGCCATCAGTTTTAACAGCAGGTCATTCCTGTAATACTTTAATGGAGGAAAAAAAAAAAGACTTTCAAATCATGATTTAAAATTCTAACATGTCTCACATCTTGACCAGCTGAGTCCTGCTATGGGCCTTACTTCTTCGTCTTCTTTGAACATTATGGGATAATAAGATGCATATATCTGAAGAGTGCAGCAGTCCATCTTAGGTTATTGACACCACCATACAGCTTGGTCTGGATTGGTAATGACGATGGCCACATGTGCCTTCTTTACCCCCACTTAACTCTTCCCCTGCCGTCGTCGATATCGCGATAACTTCCTGTTAGTTCAGTGACTGCCATGTTCGCTATAGCGATTTTGTTTCATTGCAACGTAAAACTATTGTAAAACTTTTTATTGTACATGATTTATCTGCGCCCTGTCTAGTGACTTTTCATAGTTCAATCAAAAAGCATGGCTAACAACCGAGCGAAATCGATGAATTAATTGAAAAATTTCAGTATTTATTGTGATTTCGGAGGCATAAGGACATGTCCTATGACCCGACCACTGTTCCTGAATGTACCCCAAGTACATCTAGACCTATTAAATGGACTGGAGAAGTAGTTAGAAGGTTATTTCAGACATTATTATAGTGAGAATGCCACCACACAATGAGATAGGAAGAAAATTTAAGTAGATCTGGAAATTGCCGATGGTAAACATTGTACATCTAGGCATCGCTGATGGTAAACATTGTACATCTAGGCATCGCCGATGGTAAACACTGTACATCTAGGCATCACCAATGGTAAGCACTACACAATTATCAGCTAAAATCATCACACTACTTCTTTCTTCCTAAAAAACCCTTCATTTATGAAATCTTCTTACATTTACAACTATTTTCACACATAATATGTATACTTTTAAAGTGGAAATACTTTGTACATTCACTTTTACAACTATACCCCCTATACATATCAAGACCCACGTTTTTTGTGTGGCACGGACGGGAACGTCCACATTTTTTTTGCAGGCATGGGAAGAGTTAAGAGTCTGGTGAGTCTGTGCATGTTCAACACTCCTAAAGTACGTGATCTTCACATGGACTGGTAGGCTGGTTAGTTAGACAGAATCCTTACATCTGGACAAACTCTTAAATGTTCATCATTCTTGCGCCTGGACAAATCTGAAAGTGTTCATCATTCTATCTGTCTGGACAAATCCGAAAGTGTTCATCATTCTTGCACCTGGATAAATTCTTAGATCTGCATCATCCTTGCACCTGGATAAATCCTTAGATATTCATCAGATAAATCCTTAAGCTTTCTGACCTCTTCCTTCCTGCATGCCCCCTGCACAATATCTAGTGAAACCAGTTCTTTGCTGGTTAAGTTCTTGTGCCCTCGCCACATGTTACCCCAGCTCTTCCTGTGCTGAGATGTTCCTTTTCGGATCAGTCAGCATCCGGTCGCTGTATGCCACAACGGATATCTTTGGCCAAAATAGCTGGACAGTAATTTTCATTATCCAGTTCACGATCAGAACAAGATGGTCTGGTACAGTGTCCATGGCTACTGAATTAGTAGTAAAGGTAACCCTGTCATGCCATAGAGGCACATAGAGATATGGTGTTAGTGCCCATATTTTCCTTGACCTGTCGGCACACTAGAGGGTGATATGGTCAGTATCACGCCTGGCTGCCTTTCCTTCCCCAACTCCAGAAGAAGTCGGGTACCCATTTCTACAGCTGGGTGACTGGGGTGCCGCCAGCCGGATTCGAACCCCCGACCTTCGCCATGAGAGACCAGTGCACTAACCACTTTGGCACTCAGACACCCGCTACTGAATTAGCTGGGGTTCAATCTTCGCACCTGGCCTTTCTTTTAATCCCTACAGACTGAATGACTGCTTTTATTGTTCAGTAGTTTACCAATATGCTGAGCGGCCTGGTCATAGATGTTACTTGTTGAAACATGAAATGTAATGTCAGATATCTTCTTAATGATGCTCTTGCTAAATTCCTCTGGGAGCTGTGCCAGCTTTTCTCTGTAGTCAGAGCCGTGGCACTTTCACACAAGCATCATGTCTCACCTGAGAGTGGATTACAGAGACTGGCTTGAAGACTAAGAGTGAAGCTAACAAAAAAAAAATAAAAACTTCTCAGCAGGCTCCACTGCCCCAAGTGACCACAGCAAGACTTGTCCCATTAACCTAGGCCGGGCCTGTTACTGAGATCCTCAAAGAAGAGATGGAACAGGATGTTGGGTAGCTCAGCTCTGCTTGGCCTTATGACAGTACTGTTGATCTGGCAGAGTAATCTTTCCTCCCTGATGATTCTTAATAAAAGTCTCATGTTGGTGATGAAAACATTAGGGGTAATTCTTCGTAATTGTTTCCTAAATCTGATCATGTAGTTCAAGGGCTCCAAAAGTAGGGAATTAAATTATGTATAAACCAGCACAAGACACTAAGGACAATTCCTCATAAATATCTGCCAAATATCAACATGCTTGGTACAGGTAAAGATAGTCCCATAGCAAATGCCGTAGGGGATGAAGCGTTAGAGACCTCATTATGCTGGGCCATCAACGTATGAGGTAGGGCGGCCAGTTCCTTTCCTCAATGCCTTTCCTTCCCAGATTTTCTCTGGTACCCATTTTACAAGGCTGGGTCGACCTCAGGGCTGTATTAATCAGAAAAAGAATACCCACTCAGCTGGGGATTTGAACCCTCGACCGTTCAGTTGTTAGATGAGTGCTTTAACCACTACACTAGTCAGTCCCCATCAACATGCCACTCTGTCTAATATATCACATACAGTGTAAAAACTCTTATTCATAGATTTATGAAGCAAGATTTGACATGGGAATGACAGTACGGCTGTGGTTTCCTTTTGTCTTCTGTTCAGTTTGTATATGGTTTTATCCATTAGCCTTTGTCTAAAGAGACTAACCCACAAGGCAGCAGAGCACTTGTTTTGCACTGCTGCGGTTTGTTCAGATATTCACAACTGAACTCTATATCTAGAGGCTGTTCCACCATCTGCCAACTGGTGGACACACCTGGCAGAAGGACAGACTCCTCCCCTCCACAGACACACCTGGCAGAAAGACAGACTCCTCCTCACAGACATACCTGGCAGAAAGACAGACTCCTCCTCACAGACATACCTGGTAGAAAGACAGGCTCCTCCTCACAGACATGCCTGGCAGAAGGACAGCCTCCTCCCCACAGACACACCTGGCAGAAGACAGGCTCCTCCCCGCAGACACACCTGGCAGAAAGACAGGCTCCTCCCCACAGACACACCTGCAGAAAGACAGGCTCCTCCCCACAGACACACATGGCAGAAAGACAGGCTCCTCCCCACAGACACACCTGGCAGAAAGACAGGCTCCTCCCCACAGACACACCTAGCAGAAGGACAGGCTCCTCCCCACAGACACACCTGACAGAAAGACAGGCTCCTCCCCACAGACACTCCTGGCAGAAGGACAGCCTCCTCCCCACAGACACACCTAACATAAAGACAGGCTCCTCCCCACAGACACACCTGGCAGAAAGACAGGCTCCTCCCCACAGACACACCTGCAGATAGACAGGCTCCTCCCCACAGACAGAAAAACAGTAGTCCTCGAAGAAGCTTCAAAACAACAAAAACTGGTTAAAACTGTAAGAAAAATGCAGTCAAAATTCCTGGAACATGCCATGAGAAGACGGATGTCAGAGCTTATTAGTGACAGGAAAATTCACAGGAAAAAAAGGAAATATCTCAGCGGTCTGACCAAATGGCATGAAAAATGAAAATCATCTGAACTGACTGGAAACACCACCCACCAACCACACAAGACAGAGAACCCTAATCGCCAATGCTATTCAGCATGGCACATAATAACAACAATGATAATAATAATAACGGCACTGATCACTTATAAGAGAATAAACTATTCACAATGGTCCTACCTGGGCTGTATCTGTCACCACAGGTGTAAACATCACCATGGTGACATGAGATATTGATGCCCCACCTGTCATTCACCACCACAGTGTCTTTAACTGAGCTGAAAAGAAAAAAACATAAACTAGCCACATTTTTTGTTTCCCCGAAACATAAGTCTACTGTGGCCATACGAGCACTGAAGGGATGTGGTGTTAGTGTCCATATTTTTCCTTGACCTGTCAAAGACACTAGAGAGTGATGTGATCAGCATCACGTCTGGCTGCCTTCCCTTCTACAACTGGGTGATAAATTATATGGTGGATATTGCTGCTATTACAAAATTTCACTATCCTTTTCATGGACATTAAAAGCCTGCACATCCGACTTCTTTCATGATTTTTTTTGTGTGACCTAATGACTATATACTGCATATTTGGGGTGGTTGGGGGGGGGGGGGGGTGTCTTGCCACATTTTTTTTTTTGTGGTCTAATATCTCATTTGCATGTCCCTTGCGGAACTTTGCCTCCCAAACAGCACTCCTGTAGGCCTCTCGGTTGTGAGCAAGATGGCCTGCTGATGCTGCATCTGTTTGCTGATTATCAACAATGTCTTGCAGCCATCTTCGCCTTGGTCTTCCTCTTTTTCTTTTTCCCATTATGTATCCTTCCAATATGGTCTTCTCTAAATTATCATGACGTTTAATGTGTCCAAAATATTTAAGTTTTCTCTTTAATCCTCTTTACTAGCCAGCCTTCTTCAATATTAAGCTCTTGTAGTACAGATATATTTGTTCTCTTTTGTGTCCACGATATTTGGAGAACTCTTCTGTAGCATTTACATTCAAAGGCATTTAATATCTACCTAATATCTACTTCCTGTATATTGGGTGAATCTTGCCATATTTTTTTGTAGCCCAATGTCTAATTCCTGTATACTGAGTGAATCTTGCTATATTTTTTATGGCATAATGTCATAAAATTGATCGCTTGCATCTTGGAGGAACTTGTCATATTTTGTATGGCCTAATGTCTACTTGGTATAAAGTGGAATGAATTCAAGAACAACGCAGAGATAAGACAGATGAGCAAACAACAATCTGTCTCATGGGTGATCAGAAAAAGAAGATGGACATATGTAGGCCATGTGATGAGAAGAAACAATCAGAGAATACCAAAACAAGCTATCAAGTGGAGCACAACAGGCCAAAGAAAAATAGGTCAACCACGTGAAACTCTAAATAGAACATTGTTAAGAGAAGCCATTTCAGTGGGCATAACATCTCTTGACGAGATTGAAAAAACTCATCGAAGAAAGGAAATCTTGGCGAACTACCATGACGGGCCTCGTTTAATGGCACGGTAAGGATATAAGATGTAAGAATGTCTACCTCCTGTATATTAGGGGAATCTTGCTATATTTTTTGTGGCCTAACCTCCTGTATATTGGGGGAATCTAGTCATATTCTTAGTAGCCTAATGTCTACCTCTTGTATATTGGGGGAATCTAGTCATATTCTTAGTGGTCTAATGTCTACTTCTTGTATATTGGGGGAATCTAGTCATATTCTTAGTGGTCTAATGTCTACTTCTTGTATATTGGGGGAATCTAGTCATATTCTTAATGGTCTAATGTCTACTTCTTGTATATTGGGGGAATCTAGTCATATTCTTAGTGGTCTAATGTCTACTTCTTGTATATTGGGGGAATCTAGTCATATTCTTAGTGGTCTAATGTCTACCTCTTGTATATTGGGGGAATCTAGTCATATTCTTAGTGGTCTAATGTCTACTTCTTGTATATTGGGGGAATCTAGTCATATTCTTAATGGTCTAATGTCTACCTCTTATATATTGGGGGAATCTAGTCATATTCTTAGTGGTCTAATGTCTCTCTCTCTCTCCGAACCTTAAGTGCCCAGGGCACATGGGGCTTCTGCAAGGGTTTTCCACAAATGCCTGTCCTTCGCCTTTTTTTCTGCTCTTGCCAAGGTGAGCCCTCTATTGCTCAACATCCTTTCTGTTGTTCTTCTCCATGTCTCTTTTGGTCTACCCTTACTTCTGTTCCCCTGTGGTGTCCATCTTAGTGCTGTTTTTGGTAGTGAGTTGTCAGTCATTCGGAGCACATGTCCCAACCATCGCCAGCGTCTTTCCTCAATAATTGTTGTCAGTGGTTTCATCTGCATTTCTGCTAATAAGATGTTATTTCTTATGGTGTTTGGCCAAAATATTTTTCTAAGGTATAATGTCTACCTCTTGTATATTGGGGGAATCTAGTCATATTCTTAGTGGTCTAATGTCTACCTCTTGTATATTGGGGGAATCTAGTCATATTCTTAGTGGTCTAATGTCTACCTCTTGTATATTGGGGGAACCTGCCCAAATTTTTCGTAGCCTAATGT
Source organism: Achatina immaculata (assembly GCA_009760885.1). Lineage (NCBI taxonomy): Eukaryota > Metazoa > Mollusca > Gastropoda > Stylommatophora > Achatinidae > Lissachatina > Lissachatina immaculata. The sequence goes on along the minus strand of CM019699.1, from coordinate 32,311,493 downwards.
CTACCTCCTGCATCTTGGGAAAACTGCCCCTTTGTAGCAAAAGGCTACCAATGAAGTCACTCTTATCAAAAAAAGACATGTTTATGTCCCTTTTGATTTTCATGCATTTTACAGGAACTTGGAACGGCCATGCTCTGCTGGTGGCCTAGAGATGGGCCTCCTTGCACTCAGGACACTCCCATAAGTGCTTGGCCTTTAACCTCAGTATTGTTTGTAGTGCATTTTGGGTGACAGTGTTAATGGTGCACTGGTAGTGCACAGCAAGATCTTTTCCACAAAGTTCTGACTGTCTGCCACTGCCTTTCGTTATTCCACTTTCACACAAGTCTTTGGTGATAAGCGCTGCATTAATTTGTTGTTCTTCTCTCATTAATTTTGATAGGGTGGATGTTACGAGGTCTGCTGCTCTGTCCATCTGTTGGTGTCCCAGGGTTGTTGCTTTGCTTGCCAGTTGATCTGCCATTGTTAAAGGAGGGTTGCTGACCTCTGTTCTCCATTTCTTATGAACATTCGTGTGTACATGCAGTGAAGGTAATGTAAAGGTAGACCTACATGTCATAAAGTTACCTAGGGCTGTGGTGATTATGTTACCATCCTCCTTGACCTTGTTGGCACTAGATGGTAGGCAGCCTGCAATCACGTCTGGCCACTTTTGCTTCTCAAGCTCCAAAAGAACCCAGGTACCCATTCCTAGTCGGATGTGAACCATCACAAAACAGAAGATAGTGAACGTTCACTTGTTACACCGTGCCTCTTTCATCTAATTCACCCTACACTCATTACGATTTCACTCACATAAATGCAACAGCTAGTCAGCAGAGCCCCGACCATACCTAGAACCAAAATAAAGCTGTACTAAAGTTGTATGTTATCCATACTCCTTTACAGAGCAGAGTGCTGGAGAACAGCTGAAAGGGAAATGGGCAGATTGTCCTCATCCCACACAACCTGCCTCAGGAAGATTTTAAATATTTACTGGCCACATGCAATAAATAGCAGAGACCTACTTGCCCACTGTGAACTAGAAGATATGCATGCCATAACAGCAAAAAAGATGTGCTCTGAAGAAACCCCAGTAGCATATCTAAAACAGCCATGTGATGGAATCTCCAGAGAAAATGAAAGAGAGTATGATGAAAAAGTACCCGGCAGAGAACTGTAGAACCGGAAATGAGCAGCATGCAGCACAGCTGGGGCAGGCACAACACAAAGGTTGGCTGCTGATTGTGAGAGGTGGAAGGAATTTGTTGCTGCCCTGCAAGACACCACATGGGGATATTGGGTGGTGACTGCTTAGTCAATCGCTGACCAAGGACATGGATGGATGGATGATCACACCTGTCTGTGTATAACCAGGCCAGAAATTGTTTAGCTCCATTTCGTATCATACATACAACACGAAGTCAGTGACCAATACCTGTTTGTGTACAGCCAGGCCAGAAACTCGGTAGCTTTCCAGTAGGTATCGGGAGCTTCCCAATCTCCATCTGACCACACGATTTCAGGCGCGTACGTGTTTACAATCTCGTAAAGCTCAGGCAAGGTTTTTTGCTGAAAATGGGGACAGAGTAGGAAACAATTAGCGAAATAAACAATGCTGATTACGGTGGAGACTTACAGAATCATGTGACACAAAAGAACAATGAAAACCAAGAATACAGACTGGAAATAATTACTAGAAAGACAAAGGTCATGAAAATTAGCAGAGAAGAATAAAAGCCATTTGTAAACATAACTACAGCTGGAAAAACACTAAAACAAGTGACATATTACATATATCTGAGACATATGATAACAGAAACCAGTAAATGTGAAGTGGAAACTAAGTGAAGAATGGTAACTGCCATCAGTTCTTGATTGCTAGCCTTGTGGATAGCATCATCTCTAATGTGGTTATCTTGGCTCTCTCTCTCTCTGTATGTCTGGATATGCATGAGTGAGAAGAGAGGACATAAACGTGCATTGATAAACAATTTGCACTACCATTTCATCAGACTTCAGGCCAGTTCTCCATCATTATTTCTGTCAGTGGCATCCTTGGTCTCTGGCTGTCTCCAGCCTTCCTACAAGACAGCAGGCTGGTGTCTCACTTTCTTCCCAATCTTCTGACCTGGGAACTTGGGAAAACCCAGACAGCAGCTATGCTACCATCAGCATAGCCCTAGGAGTCACTGGGACACACGAGCTCTTTTTCATCGCAGTAAGGCAGAGACATCTGCCCCTGACCTGTCAGCTTCTTCCAGGAGGATGATGTGGTGAAGCTCACACCTGGCTTCCTACCCCCACCTCCAGGATGGGAGCCAGGAACCATTTTTACAATTTTGCTGACTGAGGCAACTCTGACCAGGATTGGAAGATCGACTTTCATCATGAGAGATGAATATACTAATCATTTTACTACTCTTTTTACCAAGTTCACAGAAACCAGGGAAATAGCCTATTCCAAGTATACTTAAAAGTGATGGTACAAATAAAGCAGAAATAACCTACTCCATATATACTTGTTAAGATATTGTACACATGAAGCAGGGAAATAACCTACTCCAAATATACTTTTTTAAGTAACAGTACAGATAAAACAAGGACATAACCTACTCCAAGTACACTTTAAGGTAACATTATAGACAACTGAAGAAGGGACATAACCTACTCAAAATATACTCTTAAGTAACAGTACAAATGACGAAGACCAATAATCTACTCCCAGTATACTTTAAAGTAACAGTACAGACAAAGGAAGAAGGGACATAACCTACTCCAAGTATACTTTGAAATAACAGTATAGACAAATGGAGAGGGGAGATAACCTACAAACATACTTTTAAATAATAGTACAAATAAAGCAGGGACATAACCAAGTGCATCTTACAGTAACAAGTTATCCTCACATTAACAAAATCTTGAGTCTTAAATCCCGACTTCTTGTCGCTGAGATAGAGAGGGTGAAACCACTCAAACAGGGAATGGTAGAGTCCAAACTTCAGATTTGTTTTCCTTGTAGCATTCATCAGCTCACCTGTAAGACATATATGTTTGTATTTGATGTTTAACTTTATATGATGTTTGTTTAATTCTATTTCATCATAAACTTCTTTTACATCTTCACTGAAACATTCCTTGGATGATGACTGAAACATCAGTCTAGGTATGCCTTCCGGTTCTTTAATGAGCAGCAACAAATTACTTCCACTTTGCATGGTCTTTAGCCAGCCATTGTGTGGTGCCCCAGCTCTACTGCAAACTGTTCACTTCAGTCTCAACCATTTCTCAGTTTGTTCATTAGTTTATTACCAGCTTCAAAAGTTTCTCATTCTGTTCAATAGTTTCCTCACCAGGTTCAATAGTTTCTTACCAGCTTGAATAGTTTCCCACTTTGTTCAATAGTTTCTCATTTTATTCAGTAATTTCTTACCAGTTTCAACAGTTTCTCACTCTATTCAATAGTTTCTTATCAGCTTAACAGTTTCTCACTTTGTTCAATAGTTCCTTACCATCTTCAGTAGTTTCTGATTTTATTCAACAACTTCTCACTTTGTTCAACAGTTCCTTACCATCTTCAGTAGTTTCTGATTTTATTCAACAACTTCTCACTTTGTTCAATAGTTCCTTACCATCTTCAGTAGTTTCTGATTTTATTCAACAACTTCTCACTTTGTTCAATAGTTCCTTACCATCTTCAGTAGTTTCTGATTTTATTCAACAACTTCTCACTTTGTTCAATAGTTCCTTACCATCTTCAGTAGTTTCTGATTTTTATTCAACAACTTCTCACTTTGTTCAATAGTTTTTTTACCAGCTTGTCACTGCTCAACCTCTCTTTCTCTTTTCTATAAGCACCTACAGAATGGCTGTTCCTGCAACTTTGTTTGGTTGTTCATAAAAAGGTGTCAATTTGATTAATTGTTCTCCCCTGGGAATAACTGTGTTAAGAACACACTTATCTTAACATAGTCTTTGTGAGACAGGGAACATAGATTTGTTTGCTTAAACACTCTGACCTACTTCTGTAGCCCAGAAACCTGTAGCAATCAACGCTAATTGTAATTCTTATTTTTGTAAAATGTGATGTCAGGTTGGTGGACGGATGGGGACATGGAGATCACCGGCAGGGATGAGGAAAATCTGGTGTGAAACCAATGAATCCAGGACGTGACAAACCTATGGGTCTTTACAACAGTGGCTATCAGAACGATATAAACAAAACAGAGCCAGCAGAATATAGGTGGTGGGGAATGGATATCGTTGAGGCTCTCATCCCAAAGTCAGAATGCCTCTGTGGAACTGTCTCAAAACCGTCTGGCCAGCCAGCATTGCATGCTGGATCTGACGTGGAGGAAGGGCTTAAGTACAGCCACCAGAGGCTGGAAAACAATGTTTTGGCCAGGCCGGCCTACACCACTGTCTTCATGGCAGTCCAAGCAAGACCACAGTCTGCCCTAGGAAAGAAAGGTGCAGAAGTCAGAGGTACCTAGCCAAAATGCGTATCGCAAAAAATCAGGGTACCATGCATCATTGCCAGTGTGCATATGAAGAAGAAGAAGATTAATTGTTCTCTCTGTATACATGAACTCGACATTCTTTGCAGCAGTGACACTAAAGATCTCTCAGCACAAACTTCAGGTCAGAATAAGAGAAGTCCGCTGTGGTTTGATTCCAGAAGTAGATAAAAAAAAAAGGACACTTTTAGAGAGGATCCACCACCACCACAGAGACACATCTTCTGCTTCTGTCTGAACATTCAAGTGCTAGGCCATGCTAAATCTGGAGCCATGTTGTAAATACAATCTGGTTTTCAACAGCAAAACTTTAGGCCCATCAATGCCTTTTTCTCCCACAAGCTGCAATGTGGTGTTGTAACAGGCCTTGCTCAAGAGTTTTACCAGGCTGGGGCTGGGAGAAGATCTCAAACCTCCACCCTCTGCAGGTCTCTAGTGATATGGGAATGCATCAGTTCTAACCCCTCCCACTGACTAGGCCACTTTTCAACTCTCCTCTGTCTGAAGAAAGTAAACAGTCTTTAGAAAGTATCTCAAAGCGTTCTAGCATAATTGGATACATTTCAAAGCTGACCACAATTAGCCAAAACTGTAGTACCATTAAAGCCTTTTATCAGGACATCTCTCTAGGTAAATACGAGACATGGTCTCAAGATGGCAATTCAACTTGTTTCAGCATCAAGAGGAACCCTAGAATTCTTACCAACACTGGAAAAGCTGAAGTGGCACAAGAGCCAGTTATCAGGAACTCTCCCTGCTTGAAGATAGGACAGAGTCTTGGAAAAAACTTTCACTCTCTGATCTTGGTGACAGTGACATGACACTGACGCAGGCCTCTTAGCAATGCTTATTCTGACCAGCTTTGTTGTCTGGAGGCAACACTGCAGTTCTTTCACTGGACAAAGGAGTCAGAAGCCTGGCCAAGCTCTAGACATACAGACTTTCTGATCTAAGTCAAGCTCTACACATACAGACTTTCTTATCTAAGTCAAGCTCTATAGATACAGACTTTCTGATCTAAGTCAAGCTCTACAGATACAGACTTCCTGATCTAAGTCAAGCTCTACAGATACAGACTTCCTGATCTAAGTCAAGCTCTACAGATACAGACTTTCTTATCTAAATCAAGCTCTACAGATACAGACTTTCTGATCTAAGTCAAGCTCTACAGATACAGACTTCCTGATCTAAGTCAAGCTCTACAGATACAGACTTTCTGATCTAAGTCAAGCTCTACAGATACAGACTTCCTGATCTAAGTCAAGCTCTACAGATACAGACTTCCTGATCTAAGTCAAGCTCTACAGATACAGACTTTCTGATCTAAGTCAAGCTCTACAGATACAGACTTCCTGATCTAAGTCAAGCTCTATAGATACAGACTTTCTGAAGTCAAGCTCTACAGATACAGACTTCCTGATCTAAGTCAAAATCTACAGATACAGATTTTCTGATCTAAGTCAAGCTCTACAGATACAGATTTTCTTATCTATGCCAAGCTTTACACATACAGACTTTCTGATCTAAGCCAAGCTCTACAGATACAGACTTTCTGATCTAAGCCAAGCTCTACAGATACAGACTTTCTGGTCTAAGTCAAGCTCTACAGATACAGACTTTCTGATCTAAGCCAAGCTCTAGAGATACAGACTTTCTGATCTAAGCCAAGCTCTACAGATACAGACTTTCTGATCTAAGTCAAGCTCTACAGATACAGACTTTCTTATCTAAGTCAAACTCTACAGATACAGACTTCCTGATCTAAGTCAAGCTCTACAGATACAGACTTTCTAAGTCAAGCTCTACAGATACAGACCTTCTGATCTAAGTCAAGCTCTACGGATACAGACTTTCTGGTCTAAGTCAAGCTCTACAGATACAGACTTTCTGGTCTAAGTCAAGCTCTACAGATACAGACTTTCTGGTCTAAGTCAAGCTCTACAGATACAGACTTTCTGGTCTAAGTCAAGCTCTACAGATACAGACTTTCCGATCTAAGTCCACGAATCTTGGACAATACAATTAATTTGTTAAAAGTGAATATATAACAAATCAATCCATCAAGTGCTGTGCCATTTGGTGTAAGTGATCATTTCTCTCCACAATTCCCTGTCTTTAGACTTAATTATGAGATCCGCCGGTGACTTTCTTCATAGCCACACTAACAGCACATCCAGTAACTTCTGTCTTCCTCTGTCTCTTCTTCCCTCAATTTTTCCAGTTGCCACAATGTGTTCCAATTTTCCTCTTCTCAGAAAATGTCCTATGAGTCTCGCTCGTCTGCCTCTGATCTTTGCTGTAATTTACCTTTTAACTCCAGCCTCTCTTAAGACTTCTTCGTTGGTTTTCTTAGCTGTCCATCGTACCTTCAATATCCTTCTTATGAACCACATTTCCATGGCCTCCATTTCTTGCTGTACTCTCTTATTCATGGATCATGCTTCACATCCATAAAACAAAACTGGCTCAATGTAACATTTAAGTACTCAGAATCTTGTTTCCATTGATATGGATCTGTTGCACAAGATGTTTCTCATTTTATGGAATGCTGTATATAACAAAACTGTGAAAATTAATTATGTTTGATATAAACTGGCAAAATTTAATGTGTTTATCATCAAACTGGCAAAATATAATGTATTTTTCATCATCAAACTGTCAAAATCTAATGTGTTTATCATCAAGATGTCAAAATTTAATGTGCTTATCATCAAACTGTCAAAATTAAATGTACTGTCACAAAACCCAAAAAATTAAATGTCTATCACTAAACTGTCAAAAAATTAAATGTGTGTCACAAACTGTCAAAATTAAATGTGGTTGTTATCAAACATAATAAACTGTCAAAATTAAATGTGGTTATTATCAATCTGTCAAAATTAAATGTGGTTATTATCAAACTGTCAAAATTAAATGTGGTTATTATCAAACTGTCAAAATTAAATGTGGTTATTATCAAACTGTCAAAATTAAATGTACTTGTTACCAAACTGTCAAAATTAAATATACTGTCACAAAACTGTCAAAAACTTAAATGTCTGTCACTAAACTGTCAAAATTAAAAGTGTCTGTCACATAACTGTTAAAATTTAATGCTTGTTACTAAACTGTTTGTCACAAAACTGTTGAAATTCAAATGTGTTTGTCATCAATCACCATCTAAGAATTATTGTCTTTTCATGTCATGGCTGTCTCAGAAACCCCTTGCACGTACCAACAATGTCACGATCTGGACCAACATCCTTAGAGTTCCAGTTGAAAGAATACTTAGAGGGCCAGTTTGTGTATCCTTCGTGGTGCTTGCTGACAAAGACGATATATCTGGGGAAAGCAGAATGGTCAACACTTGCTTAAAAATCTGGCTCCTTCCACCTCAAAATGATGTGCTGAATTTTAGTAGGCAATTCCACAAGGCAAAGAAATTTCTGTCAGCTTCTGCATCATCAACTTGGCATATGGGAACAAAAAATATAATGATCTAATAAGGTAAAAGGTGAAGGTAAAATTCCCATTTCCATGCCATTAAGGCATATTGGGGAAAACGGTGTTAGCCCCGTATTTTCCATGACCTTTTTTTTGGCATATGAAAGTCTGATGTGGTCAGTATCACGCCTGGCTGCTTTACCTTCCCAGATTTCTCTGGTACCCATTTTTTTAGCCTGGGTGAACTCAGGGACTTTTTGGTGTGTACCAGAAAAAAAAACCCACTTCTGGGACTGAACCCAGTACCACCGGATTAGTAAACCAAGTGCCTAACCACTCAGCTAACCAGGTCACCAATCTAATAAGGACATTTGTTTCTCTTTTATTAATATATACAACACTGTTGAGTCAATTCACCAAATTTTCAGTTCAACACCTCTTTTTACCTACTGTCTGATTCAAACTCCATTGTATATGCTTTATTCCCATTTCCATGCCATTAAAGCATATTGGGGAATACGGTGTTAGGCCTGTATTTTCAATGACCTTCGGCACATGAAAGTATTATGTGGTCAGTATCACGCCTGGCCGCATTTACCTTCCCAGATTTCTCTGGTACCCATTTTTAGAGGTTGGGTGAATCCTGGGGCCTTTTTCAGTATGTACCAGAAAAAAGTCCCACTGCTGGGACTGAATCCAGTACCACTGGATTAGTAAACCGAGTGCCTAACCACTCAGCTAACCAGGTGCATAATGTTAGACTATTTAAAACAAAAGTAGGGACAGCTTTATTAATTAACGAGCACACAGCTGTAATGTTTCGATTTACACCTTAATCACACAAAAAACATACAGGACAAAGAAACAAGAAATGGAAGAAAAAATATAAATTAATACGAAAAGAAATTTTAAAACAAAAAAGAGCACTTTGCTGTGACATAGTGCAATCTTTTTTTTAATATATATATTTGACACAGTGCAATCTTTTTATATATATATATATGTTTTTACCACTTTTATTTGTTACATATCACTGATGTCAATTTATATTTCTTCTTGTATATGGCAACAGACTCTGCCCTCTAGCTGTGATCTCTGCTATTACTATATGACTTTGTATTACACAGACTGATATGCCACTGTCTGTCTGTTACTTTTCTGCAAACTTATTACTCACTTCTTTAATCATTTTCATGTGAGCAGAAATTTACTCAGTTTTTTTGGTGAGTTTGAGTGTGTGGCTTTGTTTGGGGTTTTTTTTTTCTTTCTCTGAGACCCAGGCCTCGACATGAGCCTATTCAGCATAACGGGTAATCCCCTACCACCAAACAGTATCACACCTCTCTGAAAGTTCTAGTATCACACCTCTCTGAAAGTTCTAGTATCACACTGCTCTGAAAGTTCTAGTATCACACTGCTCTGAAAGTTCTAGTATCACGCTTCTCTGAAAGTTCTAGTATCACACTGCTCTGAAAGTTCTAGTATCACGCTTCTCTGAAAGTTCTAGTATCACACTGCTCTGAAAGTTCTAGTATCACGCTTCTCTGAAAGTTCTAGTATCACACTGCTCTGAAAGTTCTAGTATCACACTTCTCTGAAAGTTCCAGTATCACGCTTCTCTGAAAGTTCTAGTATCACACTTCTCTAAAAGTTCTAGTATCTCTGAATGTTCAGTTGCACCACATATGTGTGTTCTATGATTATATATGGGAAAAACCAGTGTTTTTATGTCAACATTACTGATCTCAAATGACTGTTCTATCACCATACATGATTGTTCTATGACTACTGTATATAGACAGGGTGTTCTGAAAGTCACTTTACTGTACTGATCTTTCGATTATGGCATAATGTGTGCAGTGTGGTGACTACAATATGTAGGTCAACTGCCGGTCAAGCATGCAAAGTTTCCTCTAATGTAACATTTATCAGCATTCAGTGTTAGTGTCTGTGTATTCAGCTGTCTTCTTCTTCTTCTTCGTTCGCTTCTACCACCAAGACCGCCCTGTGATCCTACTGAATTTGCACCTGTGGTCCTCATTAAGTCCCGTGGTCCCTAAAAGGACCACACGAGATCACCGAGAGGACCACAAGGGGTTCAGAGTATCGCAGGGCTTGAGCCTGTATTCTTGGTGGGTCTCAGAAGTGGGATTGTGTGACACTGTGGTTTTCATTGCACCAGTTTAGTCTAGAGTTGGACTTCCTCACCGGAAAACCTCGACGTGTTTAGGATATCAGTGTATCCCCGCTGGGTGAGAGGTGGTAGCCCACCCAGGCCAGAGTTGGACTTTCTCACCAGAAAACCTCAACGTGTTTGAGATACCCGTGTATCGCCGTCGGATGAGAGGTGGTTGCCCAACCAGTCCAATGTTGGACTTTCTCACCGGAAGACCTCAGCGTGATTGGGACACGCATACTTCCCCGTCGAATGAGAGGTGGTTGCCTATCTAGACTGCCCTGGTCCAGTGTCTCCGACTTCAGCATTTTGTGGTCGTGGCCGCTACCCTTCCTAGTTGTGACCAGGATGGAGCTTTTGTCCAGGAGGACGAATCCTCGCCACTAGTGACTTCCACCCCTGGGTTGAGCCGGTTTAGGCATATTATCCCAGTATGGGTGTGTTTGGGATGTGACTGACCTCTAGAGCAGAGGTACCGTGACATGCGGAGCCTTCAAGTTTCACCACCTGGTGTGAGCCGGTTTAGGCATATTTCACCAGTGTGGGTGCATATCGGGCATGACTGACCTCTAGAGCGGAAGTGGCGTGACATGCCTAGCCATCAACACCCCTGGTGTATGCCGGTTTAGGCATATTTCACCAGTGTAGCTGTATTTCGGATGTGGCCGGCCTCTAGAGCAGAGGTGCCATGGTATGTGTAGCTCTCACAGCGATACTACTGGACATACCGATTAAACTTCACTTTATCCTTTCCTTCACCTTTTCACATCGGCGCCGCACAGCAACCCTTATTTCTTTTCCGCAGTTTCTTCCTTGACCGGGAGGAGCTTCACTCCATGCGCGGATCCGAAGAGTCTCACCAGCAGTGTCTTAACCTCTGGGTTAAGCCGGTTCAGGAATTGCACCCGATATGAATGCACTTAGGACGTGGCCAACCTCCAGACCAGAGGTGCCGTGGTTTAACTGTTTGCTTCGCTTTATCCTTTCTACCACTTTTCCACAGTGGTGCCACACGGCAACCCCATTTGCACCTTTCTTCACTGGCTGGGAGGAGCACCGCTCCACGTACGGCAGCTGAAGAATCTCGCCAGCAGCAGTAGATGAGCTACCAAACGTGCCTCTCATCTACCTTAAGTGCCTGGTTTTCAGGCGCCAGATATTCGCCTTCACCCCTTCTCCTGTCAGTTTAAACAGTTCAGCCACGAGAAGGCCAGGAGCTGGACTTGACTGCCAGAGGCTATTTGAAACGCACACCGTTGAAGAGGAGAATGAATTCTCCACCCCACCTCCAGCAATAACAGTCCTTAGAACCTGTATTCAGCTGTTAAACAATAGTTGAAGCCTTTGAAGTCTTAAGCTCATCTACACAAGATGTTTGCTAGCAAAATTAAACACGTACGAGCATATTTAGATGCTCATAGAGACCACTTTTAACATATGCAAAAAGGTATGTGCCTGATTAACTCAATACATAATATTCTTCTCACAGGCACTCATGATTGGTGTATACAGATGCTTAACCTAGATACCATAAATGCTGCGATACCTGAATTGATACTACACTATTATTAAGTGACTTTCAGAACACCCTATATGACAATTCTATAACTATACATGACAGTTCTATGACTTTACACTAGAAAATCAACACTCTTATATTCACCACATATGTTCAACAGGCAACATTTGTGAATATTCTAAGTGTATACATGAAGCCACAGTGTTTTTATATGCAATGCAGTGCAGATCAGACCATGAATAGAAAAATGTACAAATGGAACTTTACCACATAAGATGTCACAAACAAATAAGTCCGTCAACAAAAAAAAGGTGGAGGGGGCATTACATTTCTATACAGAGTCAATACTGTTTTATATTTATGAGGCTTTGACAATAAAAAGCACAAGAAATATAAACTGGAATCAATAGAAATTATAGCTGTAGACAATGGTCCATCATATGCCATGGACTGTTTGAAACATAAATGAAGAAGTTCTCAGAAAAATACAGCAGCCCTGATAAAATAATTAAAATAAATAGGAAAAGAAGAATCCAAATTTTATTTTCAGGCTACATAATGGCAACACACAAGTTATGGAACACAACAGTTACTGGAAAGCTTACTGGAGAGACTGAGACAGAGACACCTGGAGAGATATCTGAAAAGTCTGATCAACTGGAGTCTGAAAGGAAAAGCTGGAAATATCAAAAACCATTGCAAATATGTACGGTTCAATAAATACATTTTGAAATCATATTTTAACTTCCTAATATCACGCATTTAACTGTCAGAAAGACAAGATTTTCATACTTTGCTCCAGAGCTTTGAAACAGCTCAACCCATTCTGAAGGATTGAAAAACTCGGCTTTAAACTCTTTGGCAAAGTCTCCATATGTGAAATCCGGTCTGTAATTGGCGGCCATGAACTCCACAACAGCCGGTGTTGGCTGGCCCTGCCAGTTCCACCAAAACCATTCTGACGAATAACTTGGCACGGAAAACACGCCCCAGTGGATGAATATTCCTAGCTTTACTTCGTCATACCACGCTGGAAGAGGTCTGGTATCAAGAGAATTCCAATTTGGTTCATAGCCAACGGTTCTTTGCGCTAGAAACGCAAGAAGGAAAACATACAGAAGATTCAGACTGAGAGCCGCCATCTTTCCTGTACTAGTGTCATGTGATTTTATACACGTGATCATTGACATCAGCCAAAAACTTTACCAGCTGCTGATTGTGAAATGGATCATGAGTTATTAATAGCAGACATGAAGATAAAGATTTTTTTAAAAAAGACTGTTACGGAATCAAGACCACTCCGTTTAGATCTTACAAAAATACCAGAACAATACGGTACAGAAGTGAAGAATCGTTTCGAAACCCTGATGGCTGTACAAAGAGATGACACCAGATGAATTGGCTACGCAGGGCAGAGATATCAACAGCTGAAAACATGGTTCCAGTAAACACAAAAGAATGGATGGATTACAGCAGTCACACTAGAACTAATAAAACAACGTAGAGAAATTAAGACAACATGGAAAGTGACAAACAACAACAAAGAGGAATATAAATCTTTAACAAAAGAAGTAAGAAGAAACATAAGAAAGGGCAACAAACAATACATACAAGACTGTTGTGAAAGAATAGAAGGACATCAAAAGTGTGGAAGAGATAGTGAAATGTTTAAAGAAATGACGACATTGACAAGAAATATCACACCTAAGCTAAATGTAATCTTGTGACGAGATGGGGAAGACCTTGACAGAGACAGAGGAAATTCTAGAAAGATGGAAGGAATATTGCAGAGGAATGTATGAAACAATTGACTATGAAAGCAGAAATCAACAGTGTGAATTATTATTGAAGGAGAAAGAACCCGAACCAACAAATGAAGAAGTTTTATGGGTAATAAAGAATATGAAAAATGGTAAATCGCCAGGGTGTGATGAGATAACAGCTAAACTTATTAAAGCAGGATGAAAGAAATGTGCACCAATCTATTATGCACTATGTAAAAAGATATGGCATTCAGGTATTTGGCCAAAAGAATGGGGAAAAACTGTATTCATACCACTGCCAAAAAAGGGTAACTTGAAATTAAGACAAATTACAGATCCGTTGCCCTGGTTAGTCATTCCAGTAAAATTCTATTAAAAATCATAATGGGTAGATTTCGTAAGAAAATATAAGTCAGTGTGGTCCAAGCTGGTTTCAGGCAAGGAAGAGGATCAATAGATCATATATTCATTATAAGATTAATAACAGAGAAATGTAGAGAATTTAATGCGAGTCTATGTTTATCTTTTATAGACTATCCATACTACAAGAACTTAATATTGAAGAAAGCTGGCTAGTAAAGAAGATTAAACAGAGAAAACTTAAATATTTTGGACACATTAAACGCCGTGATAATCTAGAGAGGACCGTCTTAGAAGTGTACATAATGGGGAAAAGAAAGAGAGGAAGACCAAGGCGAAGATGGCTGCAAGACATCGTTGATAGTCTGTAAATGGATGCATCAGCAGCAGGCCATCTTGCTTACAACCGAGAGGTCTACAGGAGTGCTGTTAGGGAGCCAAAGTTCCGAAATGGACATGCAAATGACTGGCTGAATGAGACTATTCAAAGGCATTTGATTGCGTACAACACCAGAAACTTTGGGAAATATTGGAAAAATTGGATTTCCAACACATTAGATACAATTAATATCACTGCTTTATCTAGACCAACAGGCAGCAGTAAGAATAAATGGTGAAACAACAACTTTGACATAAGACGAAGATGACTGCAAGACATCGTTGACAGTCTGTAAATGGATGCATCAGCACCGTTTTTTTTTTTACCGTAGGCACCATTTCCTGTATTAGAACAGCTGCGGACCAGCTTTGCGGCTTTAATCAGCAGCAGGGCATCTTGCTTACAACCGAGAGGCCTACAGGAGAGCTGTTAGGGAGCCAAAGTTCCGAAAGGGACATGCAAATGACTGATTGACTGATCACTTATCATGATTTACGTTAAGATAGATGGTATGATAATCCTTTCTCGTCGGATCGATCCAGACTAGGATTTGTGTGTGTGTGTGGGGGGGGGGCGGTGTTTAATTACTTGGAGAGCAAAGTTGACAGCACAAGAGTAGGGTCACGACTTTCAGATCTGGTGAATCACAACTGAGCAAGACCTCGTTCCACTACTTTGTGTTGTTCATAAATTCAACAGGTTAATAAAATCTGTCAGGTTTAGCAATGTAGCATTGTGGATCGATCCCTGGTGCAGGCGCTCCATCAGCCCGGCTGTGGAAATGTGTACCTTGGTCCTGCTGGAGATGGGGAGGGAAATCAGCCAAGCGTGATGATGGCCATCAGTTTCCTGTGTGTCAGTGGTTCTGAACGTTTTTTTGACCGTATGCACCCTTTCCTGTATTAGAACAGCTGCGGACCAGCTTTGCGGCTTTAAAACCGCTGTGGACCCCCTTTCCTGTTTTAAAACGGCTGCAGACCCCCTTTCCACCTTTAAAACATCTGCGCCCCCCCCCTTTTCCGGCTTTAAAACAGCTGTGGACCCCCTTTCTGGCATTAGAACAACTATGGACCCCCTTTCTGGCATTAGAACAACTATGGACCCCCTTTCTGGCATTAGAACAACTATGGACCCCTTTCTGGCATTAGAACAACTATGGACCCCTTTTCTGGCATTAGAACAGCTATGGACCCCCTTTCTGGCATTAGAACAGCTATGGACCCCCGTTAGAACAGTAGTAACCTCCCCTCCCCCCCCCCCCACTTTTTTATATATAAAAATAATAAAATTATAACTAGAACCCGCATAATGCAAAGTTTGTTGTTGTTGTTGCTGCTGCTGCTGCTGCTGTTGCTGTTACTGTTTTCCTTCAGTCGAACCAATCCATGTGCTGGTCCATGGACTCCAGGTTTGAAGAGCTACTGCTCTGAAGAATGATTCAGATGTGCAACAACATTTTTATGTGAGCGATAATTTGTGCAGTCTGACAATTTATAAGCAGACAACAAGAGAACATGAACAACTGCTCACGCGTTCATATTACAGGGAACAGTACCGAACCACCTTATCATCACATGTGTCAACGAGTCTCTCTTATTTACACAACAGCTGTCTCTTCTCATTCTTCACTTGCTATTTACAACGTATGAGCCATAGTAAATATAATGTTGTCTTTTATTTGTACTTATCTACATACTTCTCTCTCTCTCTCCCCCCCCCCCCTTAACCTTAAGTGTACAAGGCACGTGGGGCTTCCGCAAGGGTTTTCCACAAACGCATGTCCTTTGCCTTTTTTCCGCTCTTGCCAACTGAGCCCTTAGTTGCTCAACATCCTCTCTATTATTCTTCTCCATGTCTCCTTTGGTACCCTTACTTCTGTTCCCCTGTGGTGTCCATCTTAGTGCTATTTTTGGTAGTGAGTTGTCAGTCATCCAGAGCACATGTCCCAAACATCGCCATCGTTTTTTCCTCAATAATTGCTGTCAGTGACTTCATTTCTGCATTTCTGCCAACAAGATTTTATTGCTTACGGTGTTTGCCAAAATATTCTTCTAATTCTTCGTTAACATTTAGTCTTGAAAAAACTCAAGCTTGTTTCCTATAGTTCTGATTTTCCAGCATTCATTTACAACATTACTCTTAAATATCCTGATTTTCGTCTTCGTGCTTAGTTTTTTTTTTCTTCTTTACACTTCCATATAGTCTGCAGTATTACAAATGCCTGGTTTGCTCTAGTAAGTCTCTTCTATTACTCTACTACCAATATATGCAAATCAGATATACGTTAATCAATATTAATTTTTAAAAGAATATGATACGGTGCGGATAATTATATCCTTCTCTGATTAATATAAATCATTATCTTAAAAACTATGCTAGATAATAGCTTGACAACGATCTGTACTACCTGTGGCAAGTGGCGCTCCCTACCGGACGAGATGTCTCCACTGGCGTCCCCTTTTCACGCCGTTATTTAGTGAGTTGCCTCGAGTCATGAACATGATGGTGATACGATGCTGGTTTCCCATTTGCTATCCATTGGGTTTTTGTAAAGTTGGCCTTCTACTAGGCGGGTTGCCAGCCAAGGCTAACGAGCCCGCTCTGTCCGGTACAGTCTGGTTTTGAGGCGTCAGACTCGTCTTCGACCCTTCCCCTGTTTGTAAAAACGTCCATTCCCACGGGGAAGGCTGTGTGAGACGCACGTCCTGGGAGGATTTTAAGTGGAGCAGAGAGCTCACCTCAAGCGTGCTGTAGTGCTACATAGTGCCAGTTCTGATCCATGGATGTGAAGCCTGGCCAGTTACTAAAGAGATACAGCAACATCTGGAAGTCGTGGAAATTTAGCTTCTTGCAAGAATTATAACTACATCGTGGAGGGCAAGAAAATCAAATGAAGAAATTTTGAGAGAGACCGATTCGAGAAGACAAATAATTACAATAATCGTTGGGGGGGGGGGGGGAGAGCAGTCCAAATTTATATTAAATATCATGAGAAAAAGGCAAACTAGTATGGAGCGCTCGGTTTCGTTTTGGTTACGGCCGATCAGAATTAGACTGACCGCTTCGAGGGGGAATAGATGTGCTAGGTATATAACGGGGCGTGTGTTGTCCAGCGGGTCAGTGTTCTGTGTAGAGAGGTACGGCCGGGTTGTGATGTCCTGTTCTGGAATGTATTCGTAGAGATTGTGGGTGATGAGTTCTTGATGTAAGTCTACCCCGTGCCATCCGTAATGTTGTTCCAGTATCGTCAAGTGTCCTATGTGGAGTTTTCAACCATGTGAAGTGCGACGTCCATGGTTTGTAATTATGGTCAAGTGTTCAATGGCTTAAACCGTCCTGTCCTATCTAAAATCATATTCGACATTGTAACTTGAAGTCATTATCGTGTTTTATTTCTCATCATTCATGTTGGTAAGTGTTGATATCTGTGTATGTGAGTCCAGATATTGGGGGCGCTAATTTTGCGTTATTAAACGGCGCCACGAGGACCACATGTTCTCCATGTCTTCTTCTTCTTCTTCTTCTTCGTTCGCACTGTCTGTCTATATCTGCAGTCCTGTCTCTTGGATAAATTTCACTGTTTTTTGTAACTCATGTATGGAACCGTAGAGCTTATCTTCTTTAGTGGTTTCACTGGGCCAGTAATTATTTCTCAGTGTCTCGTAGTTGATGCAGTTCTGGAGGATATGTTCCACGGTTTGGGGCACCTGGGCACATGTACATAGATTAGTAGTACCAACCTTAAACTTTGTATACATATGACTTCGGAGTCGGCTGTGTCTTGTTCGGAGACGGAAGATGGTGACTTGTTCCTTTCTGTTTAGCATGTGATAGTCATCATGTGGTGGTGTTTGTGGCTTCCTGTAGGTTTTTATGTTCTCCATGTGATGTTTATGTTTTTCTAGACAATGGTGAATGAGATCATGTAAATGTCGATACTGAATGCTGTATGTTCTCTGTAAAAGTAAATGTGTTGCCATTAGTGTTGATTGCATAGTTTTAAGAGTGTGGATAGCCCAGGGTAGGCATGATATGTGTGTGTGTGTGGGGGGGGTGATGCCGTGTGGCTAGGTGATCATTTCTCTCCATAATTCCCTGTCTTCAGATTTGACTATGAGATCCGCCGGTGACTTTCTTCCTAGCCACACTGACAGCCCATCCAGTAACTTCTCTCTCTCTCTCTGTCTTCCTCGGTCTCTTCTTCCCTCAATTTTTACAGTTGCCACAATGTGTTACAATTTTCCTCTTCTCGTAAAATGTCCTACAAATCTCAGGAATCGATTTGCATCTGCGTCCCAAACAGTCCAGTCAATGACAGCAGATCGTCGAATTTCAGATCAAACGGTCAGGAACCGGCTGCACGACGCTGGTCTTCAGGCTAGAAGGTCCTACAGAGGACTTACGGACCGGCATCGGCAGAACCGACTGCAGTGGGCGAACTAGCATCGCCAATGGACCGTTGCGAATGATTGGAGAAGGGTTTGGTTTAGTGATGAATCATTCTTTCTGCTCCAGAGACGTAACAGACGGAGAAGAGTTTACCTCAGAGTCCACGAGCGCTACGCCCAGAACTGCATGGATGAGGCTCCTCCACATGGTGGTGGAGGTGTACTGGTGTGGGGGACGATCAACTTCATGGGAAGGAATGGCCTGGTGCAAATTGAAAGACGCATGAATGCCCAACGATACGTCGTTGAAATTCGTCCTCACGTCCTTCCAATTCTGGCTGCACCAGGGTCGAATTTTCAGCACGATAACGCTCGACCTCATGTGGCACAACTCACCACCCAGTTCCTCGCTGACAAAAACGTCCAGATCATTCCGTGGCCATCCATGTCATCGGACATGAACCCAACATGAACTTATAGGATGAACTCAACAAACAAATCCGCTAACGAGACGTGGCACCAACCAATCTCCGACAGTTGTCTCTTGCAAAGCGGGAAGGGTGAGCAGCCATCCAACAATCCAACAGCTAATCGGACCCACGTCAGGGAGATGTCGTTCTCTGATACAGGCCAGAGGAGGCCATACACCTTACTGAAATGGAAGCCTCAGTCGCAAAGAATAAAAGTCCAGATTTAATGAGCATCATTTCATTGTTAATGTCCTCAAGTTTCTCCATGCCAAGAGTGAAACATTAATTCCGTAAAATAAAATTGTGATGTAAGTTTGAAATGTTGAGTCCATTACGACTACAGTAGTGTTGCGTTTCTTTTTTTTTTAACAGTATATATATATAATTAAATATATTTTACACTAGAACACATCGTGACAACAGGAATTTAGAGGGGAAGAAACCAAGGCAGACCAAGAGAGAAAACCCTGGAAGGACTGGCAAGATGGCCAGAACAACTTATAGAGGCAACACAAAACAGAGTATTAGAGAGTTATGACCGGCAACACCAGTAGACACAGCACTTGACAGACAGACAGGCAGGCAGGCAGGCAAGGGGAAACCAGCATCGTATCACCATCATGTTCATGACTCGAGACAACTCACTAAATAACGGCGTGAAAAGGGGACGCCAGTGGAGGCATCTTGTCCGGTAGGGAGCGGCACTTGCTACAGGTGATACAGACCGTTGTCAAGCTACTATCTACAGGCAAGCAGGCAGGCAGGCAGATAGACAGACAGAAATATGAACACTGTGATATTACACAACCCAACTGTTAGAAGTGTTATTTTGTTATTATTTTTCCAACAAGATGGTGCAACATCAGGCTGAGGTTGAGTTGTTCATCAGTTCTTGAGTGCAAAGTTTCCAAACAAATGCACTGGGACGGATAGTCCAACACTACGGCCACTTTGTTCACCTAAATCCCTCTTTTTCTTTAATGAAAGACAAAATCTTCACTTCACCAGTTCCTTAATACTGAAACTCTGAAGGCAAGGATAATGGGTGAAAAGATATTGGGAGACCACATGGCAAGAAATCAATTATCATGTAGACGTTCTCCAAGAAACAAACGGAACACATGCCGAAGTGCATAAATAAAGTAAATAAAACTTTTAGATTTAAAGAAAAGTTTACAAAAAATTCTCATGTCTGTACTTAGCATAATTTTTGCATAACGAAATAATAGTTTAAATCAGGGAAAGACGTACGCTCACCCTGTATAATAGACTGAATGAGGGGCTTGAGCTCTGTGGTACACTATGTCTATTGTCACATGTACAGATTTGGAGAAAATGTATAAAACTCTGTGAACTGTCATAAATAAAACTTGTTTACACATAGCCTAGCTGCAGCTGAAGAAACTGTATTAATGCTGTGTGTGGCCTACCATAAATAAAACTTGTTTACACATAGCCTAGTTGCAGCTGAAGAAACAGTATAAATGCTGTGTGTGGCCTAAAGTAAAAAGTAAAGATAGTCCCATAGCATTTCAAATGCCGTAGGGGGTGAAGCGTTAGAGACCTCATTATGCTGGGTCATCAGCGTGTGAGGTAGGGTGACCAGTTCCTTTCCTCGCTGCCTTTACTTCCCAGATTTTCTCTGGTACCCATTTTACGAGGCTGGGTCGACCTCAGGGCCGTATTGGTCGGAAAAGGAATCCCGCTCAGCTGGGGATTCGAACCCTCGACCATTTGGTTGCTAGACGAGTGCTCTAACCACTACGCTAGCCGGCCCACCATGTGTGTGGCCTACCATAAATAAAACTTGCATACACATAGCCTGAATGGGAGAGCAGCCGACAGATAATGTTGGTTATGGTCACTATTCTATGATGGAAGGCAGATGATCTCAACGTAGGGCAATGCTACGATCACTGACTAGTACAGTCACTGCCCGGAAGGAAAGCAATGGTAAACTATCTTCTGGAAATATACCAAGAAACCCAAACAGCAATCACGTAATTTAGAGAAGACCGTATTGGAAGGATGCATAATGGGAAAAAGAAAAAGAGGAAGACCAAAACGAAGATGGCTGCAAGACATCGTTGACGATCTGCAAATGGTTGCAGCAGCGGCATGCCATCTTGCTCACAACCGAGAGGCCTACAGGAGTGCTGTTTGTTAGGCAAAGTTCCGCAAGGGACATGCAAATGAATGAATGAATGAATGAATACACATAGCCTAGCTGGAACTGAAGAAACTGTATAAATGCTGTGTGTGACCTATCATAAATAAAACTTGTATACACATAGCCTAGCTGGAGCTGAAGAAACTGTATAAATGGTGTGTGTGACCTATCATAAATAAAACTTGTATACACATAGCCTAGCTGGAACTGAAGAAACTATATAAATGCTGTGTGTGACCTATCATAAATAAAACTTGTATACACATAGCCTAGCTGGAGCTGAAGAAACTGTATAAATGGTGTGTGTGGCCTATCATAAATAAAACTTGTATTATACACACAGCCTAGTTGCAGATGGAAAAATAATAATTTTATTACAGAGATTGGAGGCAGAGTTAAGAGAAATGGAATCTGGTGGAACATAAATTGTTTTATTTCAAGTCTGGCTAATTAAGGTTTTATATAAAAATACGACTAAGTCATAAAGAGAATATTTGGTCACCAAAATTAATACTCCATATTCAGTCATAAAGAATGCTTTAACCCTTTATAAGCTAGTGGCAGTAATTTCACTGCATTAAACACAATAATGTCAGTGTAGTAGCACAAAAAAAAATGTACCATAAAACTATAAGAAATTTGATAAAGCTTTCTCTGATTAAATCTTTTCAAATATGCCTCACACAGTGTAGCTGAATAAAGGAAATGAAATAATTTGTAGCTGAATAAGAGAAATGAGAATAATATATAGTCAATCTGAACATTTGTTTGTTTAATAAAGGGTTAAATGACACCGAGTAATGAAATCATTGTACTCTTTATCATGGTATATGGTCCAATTAAGATAAAGAAGCTGGGACCGCTGTTTTCAAGGCAGGACACTATTATCTGGGGCCATAAATCAAAAATGGGTCAAGATCTTGTCCTGCCTATCTACCATATCTACCATGGTAGAAAGTTGTTAGGATACCATGGCCTACTCAGTAAAGCACGCTTGCATGGCTGGCCTTGAAAAATGTGGATGCGAGAGACAGAGATATACACGAAAATTACCGAGTTTAACCCTGGACTCTTGTGGCATAAACAACTGCCTAGTCTAGAGTGGATGATGGGATATTAGTCTGGCAATGAAGCTTCACTGTAGTGCTGTCTTCTTGTGACTGAGTGACTCACTAGAATGCTGTCTTCTTGTGGCTGAGTGGTTCACTAGAGTGCTGTCTTCTTGTGGCTGAGTGGTTCACTAGAGTGCTGTCTTCTTGTGGCTGAGTGCTTCACTAGAGTGCCATCTTCTTGTGGCTAAGTGGTTCATTAGAGTGCTGTCTTCTTGTGGCTAAGTGGTTCACTAGAGTGCTGTCTTCTTGAGGCTAAGTGGTTCATTAGAGTGCTGTCTTCTTGTGGCTAAGTGGTTCACTAGAATGCTGTCTTCTTGTGGCTAAGTGGTTCACTAGAATGCTGTCTTCTTGGGGCTAAGTGGTTCACTAGAATGCTGTCTTCTTGTGGCTAAGTGGTTCACTAGAATGCTGTCTTCTTGGGGGTAAGTGGTTCACTAGAATGCTGTCTTCTTGTGGCTGAGTGGTTGTTACTCTTCACCTCTCAGGTCAAATCCAAGTTGTCTTTAGAGCTACTTCTCTGCTAAAAGCTGCACTTCAGCATCTATCGGACTCATTCATTCATTTGCATGTCTCTTGCAGAACTTTGCCTCCCTAACAGCACCATAGCACTCCTGCAGGCCTCTCGGTTGTGGGCAAGATGGCCTGCTGCCGATGCATCTATCGGACTAGCACAAAATAAATGACTGAAATATTTTACAAGAAAATGACCTGGAAAATTCAAAGGAAAGTGAAGCAGAGAGAAGTCAAGAGAGACATATCCCAGTGAAGTGGCATCAGAAAAAGAAAGCATCTGAATGATGAGAATTATCAAGGATCGTACACAATGGAGACACATAATCACCAACTCAATTTGGCATGAAATATAATGAATGAATCTTACAGGAAAAATAATTTAATTTTTCAAAATATATAAATTCCCCTACATCTGAACAAAGCAAATATTACAGTGAAATATCTCCAACAGACAAACCATGTGTTTAATTTCTAACTGAATAATCTCATACAATACAGTCAAGACATGTGAAAGGCTTTTTTTTTTTTTGCATGCATTTTACATCTTACATCCTTCCTGTGCCGTTAAACGTCACATAGGGCTCACATGGTAGTTCGTCAAGTTTTCTTGTTTTCGGCGAGCTTTTCAACTTCATCAAGGGATTTTATGCCCACTAAACTGGCCTCTCTTAACAATGTCTTCTTTAGAGTTTCAAGTGGCCGACCTCTTTTTCTCTGACCTGTTGTGTTTCACTTGATAGCTTGTTTTGGGATTCTCTGACTATTTCTTCTGACTATTTCGCACACTACCAATCTGTTTACAAAAAAAACTAAGCTTCCTCAAGATCAGTACTGTGCTCCCCTGAGATCTGCACTCTGGGAGGGGCTGCCTAAATGTAAGACTAGCCCTGGGTCCAGAAATAAACGCAGCCACCTGATAGTTCAGGAAACAACAGCAACGCTATATATAAATGTTCTTCACTGCCCAAATATACACAATTATACAAAGCAAGAAGTCTTTGTATCCCAAATTTTAATGTCAATATCCACAGAAGCACAGAAAAGGAAAATTAGCATTATTTTTTTAAACAATAAGTAACTGGACTGTCTTACTGTTTTATTAATAGCAAAAACAGCATCCTTTTTTTTTCCCTCTTTTAAATTTTTTCATCAGACAAAAAAAAAATGCAGACTGCCATATTCAGACTATCATGATTATGTAATCAGTTTAAAATCATTTAAAATCTGATGCACGCAGGCAAAAATTTGTTCCAATATTTATTACTTAAGCATATGATAAACATTTATGAAGAAAACAACATACACATAAAAAAGCTGGGTAAATGTCAGATCTATTTATCATTTATGGTTAGAAACAAGAATTGAAAAAAAATAAATGGAAAAAAACACTAAGTTATGCATTTGTTTGACTCCCAAAGGGGATGTTAATTAAGGACACATCAATATGATGACATATTTAACCAATATGGCTATAATGTCACAGGTCAATGCAACAATAACCATGTCTTAGGCTACTATCATAATTCTATCATGACTCTAGTCAATCTGTCATAAGTCAGTGCATCAACAGCTGTCTTAATCTTCTATCATGACTCAAGTCAATCTGACACAAGTCAATGCATCAATAGCTGTTTCTTAATCTTCTATCATGACTTAAGTCAGTCTGTCACAAATCAATGCATAAATGTGTCATAGACCAACGTTACCTAAATGTTGTCAGTGGTGTATTATCAGGTGGCCTACGGCTGCATTATCAGTTTGATATTAAGTGCCATCTATTGAATTAAAAAAATTCAGGGTTTATGGCTTCTGATATTGCTTACAATATGATGATCTGAAACTTATTTACTTGGAAAAATGGTCCTTGGATATAAAACGGTGAGAACCACTTTCTTAAACTACATTCATGTTATAAATCAATGCATCAATAACTGTCTTAGACTATAAGTCAATGCATCAATAACCATGTCTTACACTACTATCATGCTATAAATCAATGCATTAATAACCGTGTCGTAGACGATTATCATTTTATAAGTCAATGCATCAATAACTGTATCTTAGACTACTATCATGGTACAAATCAATGCATCAATAATCATGTCTTAGACAATTAACATGTTACAAGTCAATGCATCAATAACTGTGTCTTAGACAATTATCATGTTATAAGTCAATGTATCAATAACTGTGTCTTAGACAACTATCATAAGTCAATGCATCAATAACCATGTCTTAGACAACTATCAATAACCATGTCTCGGACAACTATCAATGCATCAATAACCATGTCTTCGACAACTATCATGTTATAAATCAATGCATCAATAGCTGTGTCTTAGGCCATTATCATGTTATAAGCCAGTGCATCACCTGGTGACTTGTTACTGCCAGGGTTGTGGAGCCCAAGATTTGCAATCATTAGAAATACCAACATTTATGAATGACTCCAAGCCATAAAGTAGAAACATACAGGAACCAGAGTCGTCAGAAATGGCCCATCTTTGAAGGATTCAAGAGTCTGAGCCAGACAACACACTTGTACGAACTCCCTGTATCTGCGAGCTGGTGTTCTTTGCAGCAGATGCTGTAGAGGTGTTGATGTACAGCACTGTATTGGCATGGGAGCGGGTTATGGCAACTACTTTTTCATTCCCGGAGTACAGCTAAAAAGCAGAGGGTGTGCAATGCTTCTTTATCAGACTCCACCACCATGGGGACTACGGTGATCCTTGCCCTGTTAGTCAGGCTAGGCCTGTTACTGGGGGTACCAAAAGAGAGGTGGGACAGGGTCTTGGTCAGCTACAGTTCGCTAACCCTGACGCTAGCTTATCAGCTATGGGTTGCTGACTGCCTCACTGGACAGCGTCTTCACCTCTACCAGACAACACACACACACACAAAAATAGACAAATTAGAATAAAAAGTTGTGTCCACCACCAGATCTGGTTGTTATGAGCGTACTTCAATTTCATTCACATATAATCACACTTTTACATTTAAATTACACATGGGATAACATTCTTATTTTGAATTTAATGCATTTGAAAAAAAAAAAACCCAACTAAATTAAAAGATTTAAAAAAAAAAAAAACTGTACAAATTAAGACCACAATTCTCTCAAGTGTATACATTCACATCCACAAAATGAAAACATATTTTTAAAAAAAAAACCAACGTATACAAACAAATCAATGAATGAATGCACACAAACAATACTTTTGGGGTAATTATAAACATGGAAATCAATATTAGTAAAGGTGCTGTGAAGTCAGATGTATGCTGGGAAGACACTGAATTTCTTATGGTAAAAAAGGGTCATGGTTTGATTCATAGCTGGAGACACCCCAAACCAGAAATGTGTCCTCTCCTCTAAATTTGTAATCTGTATGCAAATATAATCTCAGACAAAAAAAAAAGTTTGCAAATGTGCATTGTAATATCAAATTACAAAGTATATTTTAAAATTCTCATATATAAAATACTATATTCCCCAATATGCCTTAATGCATGGAAACGAGAATTTTACCCTTGACCTTCTATACATAAAATACAATGAAATCAGGAAAACAAACTCATGTAATACTATCATGTTTTTTTCAATTACGCTAACAGAATAATGTCAGGAAATTGAACAATAAATGATGCAATTTTATTATTTCTTTTTTTTTGCGCAGCATACAACATCTTGTGTGCTACATATTTTTTTTTTTGCATGCGCAGCCACGCGGCCACACAACTTAGAGGGAACATTGCAACCCTTTTGTAAAAATAAGCACCTGACTCCTTCTTGAATCTGTGCGTTTATGAGGGAGGTGTGGGGGGAAAGGAGGAGGTAGTCAAGTATGACGCAGACCAAACAGTCCCTTGTGTGTTGACAGGTAATGGTTGCTTACACGGAAATTAAATAAGAGATTAAATAAATGATATCATATCATTTATTTAATCTCAGTCTAATACTGGTGATATCATTTATTTAATCTCAGTCTAATGCTGGAGTATCATTTAATCTCAGTCTAATGCTGGAGATACTCACATCGACTGGAGGTCACGGGTTCTGCCCTGGCCCATCTCCACTTCCATTCATCAGGGCTCTTACTGGTGTTATAAAGTACTACTACAGACTGAGATAACTTAAGAGTTGTGTGCCATGTCCACAGCTTGAAGACTGCTTAATGGTCTCTTGAGAGAACTCTGTTTATTAAGAGTTGTGTGCCATGTCCACAGCTTGAAGACTGCTTAATGGTCTCTTGAGAGAACTCTGTTTATTAAGAGTTGTGTGCCATGTCCACAGCTTGAAGACTGCTCAAT
This sequence comes from Achatina immaculata, assembly GCA_009760885.1. Taxonomy (NCBI): domain Eukaryota; kingdom Metazoa; phylum Mollusca; class Gastropoda; order Stylommatophora; family Achatinidae; genus Lissachatina; species Lissachatina immaculata. The sequence continues at coordinate 32,284,413 of CM019699.1, read as the reverse complement.
GGTCTCTTGAGAGAACTCTGTTTATTAAGAGTTGTGTGCCATGCCCAAAGTTTGAAGACTGCTTAATGGTCTCTTGAGAGAACTCTGTTGATTAAGAGTTGTGTGCCATGCCCACAGCTTGAAGACTGCTTAATGGTCTCTTGAGAGAACTCTGCTGATTAAGAGTTGTGTGCCATGTCCACAGCTTGAAGACTGCTAAATGATCTGTATAACACACCAGACTGCTTCACAGGAAAAGATAACAGACTTTTCTGAAGTGCAGGTGATGATAACCTTTACACATTTTGTGCTACAGAAAAGAGGTTGAGGCTGATACACAGTGATAATGCACTGAACACAAGGCCAAGACTGATAACTCTTGAATACCAAATGTAGAAAACATGACCTTGACATGCTTGGAAAAAAACTTTCTAATGTGTGCACAGCAGAATTAACTGTTGTTTTCACATATACAACCCTCCTACAAATGGGCATGGTGAAGTTTGGTTGCATTATCAACTTCTATAGATATTTTATCTTTCTTGTATTATTTGTTCCGATTTTTTTTTCTCAAAGACTGACATAGATATAAAAAAAAAAAAAAAAGGACATCAAATACATCGCAAGTTATTTGTGCCATCATGTTTCTTTCATCCTTTTATCTTCACAAGAAAAATCGTTACAGAAGCACAAGCTACATACAACAATGGTTCCCAGAGTTGGCAGTCAGAATGGGGCTGACAGGGATCATCAGAATCAACTGGGTGAAAGGGTCTGGACTGGACAGGCCAAACTTCTTATGCCATCTCCCTGGAACTAAGAGTTGATCTTTGAAGTTGATGCAGTGAATGTGTTGAGACACAACACTGTGTCAAAACTGGGAGCTGGTTATGGAGATTTTTTTTTTTTTTCAGTCAATGAGTGGAGCTGAAAAGCAGAGGGTGTGCAGTACATCTCTGTAGACTCCACCACCATGAGGACTGGCAATCCTTACCCTATTAGCTAGGCTGGATTTGTTACTGGGGGTTACCAAGAGACAGGGTACAGGATCATAGTAGAGGCGGTCCAAAATAAAAAAAAAAAGGTCTGAGAATCGTGGTGTGTAACAATTTTATTTTCAGAACACTACCTGTATGCATATTAAGCCATGGAACTTCAGAGCTTCAGGTGCAGGTGGTGTATTACACAATGAACTTTGATTCTTATTTATATCCCTGGGTGATGTATAATCTATATGATGTTACTGTACTCATAGCTATGAAACCAAGTTCTTCGCTCCTCTGATAAGGACATCAGCTGACTGCCATGTTCTCTTCCATAAGTAAACAAGAAGGATAATCTCCCTCCAAGAGAACTGCAATGCCTGGCTTTTCTACAAGTGCCTCATTTGTCAGGCTGTTGTGGCAATGTTTTCTGGGAGCTCTACATATTCAGTAAGAATATAACAACTGAACGCATTATCTAGGACATCACATATGAGCACTCCAGCTATCAGAAGAAAGATGCTTATTACCAGATAGATGAATGTCAGGTGCACCTGCATGAACACCTAGTTCTTCACAAACTGAAAATAAAGCTCTTTCATTCAGCAGAGAGGAACAGGTCAAGATATTCGGACTCGGAACAAGCCACAACAGACCGAAATATCGTAGGAGGACAATCAGGCACAAATCAGTGTACTCACAGCAACAGAAAAGAAAAAAAAAAAAAAAGGCCCAGCATCCGTTCCAAATTTTCCCTGCATAGAAGCAACAATAATAATAATAACATAAATAAAAACTTTTTGAAAAGGCATCAACAGCATCAACTCAGATAAAGCTGTTCAGCACAGCCAACAACCTAAGGGAAACCACATCAGTCTGCATCATTCATGGATATCCAAGCTGATAAGGAAGAACATACGCAAAGACCACAACATAAAATTCACTCACAACTAGTTGATTCAACTAGTAAACACTCAAATTTTAAAATTCCAATTCAATAAGTCATAATTAATGTTCAGAAATCCATAAAGATTACAAGAAATCCACAAAATGTACATACATTATGAAATGCATGCACTATGTATAACATTATATAAATGAATACAGTTGGCCCTCAGCTTACATGAGTTTCAGTACTGTGATTCAAACATACACAGAACAAAATACAAAATTTAAAAGTTCAAGAAAATTCAAAAAACGCAAAAGTTGAAGCTGGTGCCCACTATACGCAGTGCAAAATCCACGCAAGTGAAATAAAGTGTGCCCGTATACCCTGGATCTCATTTTCACAAATTCACTGGTTGGTCGCACATCACTTATTGTGCATTCATTACTTGTGCCATGTTCTTAAGTTCTAAAAAAGCAAACTGGATACAAGTGATAAAAGTGCTATAAGACAGTCATATGAAGTCTAAGAGTGCTCACGAAGTGCCAAAGGCAGTCATGAGAAGCCAAAAAGGGTTTCTGAAGTGCCAAAGGCAGTCAAGAGAAGCCTAAAGGGTTCGTGAAGTGCTAAAGGCAGTCAAGAGAAGCCTAAAGGGTTCGTGAAGTGCTAAAGGCAGTCAAGAGAAGCCTAAAAGGGTTTGTGAAGTGGCAAAGGCAGTCAAGGGAAGCCTAAAAGGGTTTGTGAAGTGGCAAAGGCAGTCAAGAGAAGCCTAAAAGGGTTTGTGAAGTGGCAAAGGCAGTCAAGGGAAGCCTAAAAGGGTTTGTGAAGTGCTGACTCTTGAACAAAAAAAAAAAAACATGGTTCTCAGCTGCTTCATCTCTTGGATTTTTCCAAGAATCTGTGAACTAAATATCCGTGTAAGTTGAGGGCCAACCGTAACTATAACCAGATCAGTTTCCAGTCTTTTTTTTTCCCTATTAGTAATTTAATCTGGGTGAAAAATATAATGGTTAAATACAAATGATGCTTTAAAGCATATGTTTAACATGTAACTCCATCATACCTTGAGCATGCTGTTAGAAATGATATCTTGACTTGTCTTGTCACACACATAACTTACAGTCAGACACAACACAATCAACAATTTCAAAGATTTATAGCAAAACAAGACTGAACCAAATTTTGGAAGAAAAAAAAAATATCTTTCTTTTATTTTTGAAGTATTTTTTTTCAGTTTTTTTTAAAATTATTTTTAGAAATGATTTTGATAATTGCTTGGGTCTGTTTTATCTGTATTCCTGATGGGTGTTCATCATCATCATCATCATCATCATCAGTCCTCAGTACTCCCAATGAAGCACAGGACATCAACAAAGGTTCTCCAGCCAGTCTTATCCTGAGCAAGTCAAGATACCCCAAATCATACCTTTCCTGCTTTCTTTAGTTCTTCCTGTACTGTGCATCTCCATGAACCCAATGGCCTGCCCTTGAGGTGTCCAAGTCAAGGTGGTATTGGGGTATCTTGTTCTTTCCATTCCTGATGGGTGTTGGCTTCCGAAATTGAAGAGATTCTCTTCACCAAAAAAAACCATCAAAAATATGCATCAGCAGTAATCATATTTCTGAAATGCTTTTTCATATCTTATATAAGGTTTTCATATCTTATATAGGTTTTCATATCTTATATAAGTCTTTCATATATTATGTAAGATTTTCATATCTTACATATGGTTTTCATATCTTATATAAGTTTTCATATCTTATATAAGTCTTTCATATATTAAGTAAGATTTTCATATCTTACATATGGTTTTCATATCTTATGTAAGGTTTTCATATCTTACGTAAGGTTTTCATACCTTATAAAGCTAGAATAACTAATCTCTCACAATAAACGGATGGTCCAAGTATAGCTGGAGGTGCCCCAGTTACTCGGTTGTAGAAATGGGATACCTAACTTATCTTGGAGTAAAGGTAGCCAGGACATGATGCTGATTGCAGGACCCTCTTGCGTGCTGACAGATCAAGGAAAATACAGGCACTAACACTACATCCCCTGAGAAACTCTACAGAATGGTCTGGCTATATTTACCTTTATTTATGACTAGAATGGAGAAGAACCAACGTTCTTTGTCAATTTTTTTTTACCTCCCACAAAGAAGCCAAAGCTAATTTTATATATCAGTCATCGTCTTTACATTATCTAACTTATTTTTGGTTTTCATTATCTCTCTTTGTTTCAGATAAGGAAGTACTTCAATGATGCATGTCTGTAATTATGGCTATTTAGTTAGTACTGTCACTACTGCACTCAAGACATCCATAGACTCTCCAATTTCATTTTCAGTATATCCTTCAGCATGCAGAGACTGATGACACTAGTTCTGCGTTGACCTGAACCCAATAACATGATGTCTGTGTCAAGCATTATCACAATTTACTTTCACTGCTGATGGAGGTGTTTGGTGGGAGGTCTTCCAGTATGAGGTATTCCATTAGCTGGTGTTGGCATAGCCCTTTCTCATCTGCTGCACTGCTTGCAATATGTTGTAGAAACAGAGATTAATCACATTAAGAGTTGTGTGCCAAAACAACAGCCCATAGACTGATCACTGGGTTCTACAGCTGCAGCTGTTAATGTTGCCTCTAGGGTGAGATCAGTAATGTGATGTTCCATGCAAAACAAAAAAAAGCTTCTAAAAATTCAATGCTCAAGGACCTGTCCATTTTACTGTCAAGGCTTGAAGCAGAAGTATTAGGCAAAAAGTCTGCCCCTTTTTACTGTCAAGGCTTGAAGCAGAAGTATTAGGCAAAAAGTCTGTCCCTTTTTACTGTCAAGGCTTGAAGCAGAAGTATTAGGCAAAAAGTCTGTCCCTTTTTACTGTCAAGGCTTGAAGCAGAAGTATTAGAAGACATCACCTGCAACATCCAACAAATCTTTAAATCTGTGAAAAGCTAAAAATTTCACAAGAAAAATATTTAAAACACTTTACAAATACTTTAGAGAAAGAAAAAAAAAAAAGCACTGTCATTTCTATTACATTTTTTACAAACATCTGTGGTGGCAGCAGGGCGGGGAGCAATCTGATGAAATTCAGGTTTTAAGAAGCATAATTAATAACTTTCTTTCAAGATCAGTTCAACTGGCTAGACATAATGGTAAAGCCACCATTTGCTAGACACAATGGTACAACCACCACTGGCTAGACACTATAACCACCATACCCAGCACAACCTAGTAAAAATATCATGAAAAACTATCCATTCAAAAAAAGGCAAAAATAAACGCTTTATACAGTGATCTAGTGTTCTACACAGCTTTAATCCAGTGTTTATATACCATATTTCCTTGAATAATCAAAAAAAAAACACAAAAACACAACAACAACTAAAAACTGTCATCGTGATTCAGTGTTTATCAGAGGCCGGAGTCTATTCAAGGCAGGCGGCATTTATTCATAATATGCCAATTAAGTTCTGTTGCATCTGTATTAGCCTATATTAAATGTTCTTCCACAGAAAGACAGATAATGTGCTTATCCGGTGTTTATTTCAAACCTGGCATTTATCTGAGGCATGTGTTTAACGACTCTGTGCCCTTACAGCATTTAAGTGAGGCAGGAGACTATTTTAGGCCTGGTGTTTAACCAAGGAAATATGGTACATAAACTTGCACACACAAATATAATCCACTTAGTGACCACAGGAATACGGCACCTGATAATGAACTGTTCTCCGTGCAAATGCAGTGAGCAGAAGGCTCGTTCAACTACCCTTCGAAATATATAACCGACACACGCTTGCAATGTAACATAACATGATCTTCTTGAAAAATGTTACCATCAACTTTCTCTCTCTCTCTCTCTCTCTCTTTCTTTCTGTTAACAATCATGTGATAAACAATTCTTGAACAAATCAGTTTACATTTATTCATCCCTCATTCTGACAGACTCTGGAGGTTAAATTCAAGAAAAGAAAGTCTATCTTCTATAATGAATGTCAAATTAATAATACAAAGATTAAAAATTAACAAATTACACAAAATGCTATACTATCCATTATGCAACAGCAGCTTCAGTTATGCTAAGATTCTATCACTACTACAATGCTAACACCTTTCAAATACAAATATTCAAACCTTTTTTTTTTTCGTTTCTCTCCAAAACTGATGGGTATTGCTAAACTGTATCTGAGAGTTTTAAAGTGACCAGTCAAAAGACGTGAAATTCACCGCCTGACCTATCACTCAATTCAAAATTACAACCGAGAGGCTTTAAAATGATGCACAGTGACAAAACCATGTCTGCTGTGTGTGAATGAGGAGCCGAAGATTTAGACTGAAATTCTGAAGATACAGACCAAGATTTCAAAGATACTGACCAATATTGGGATGATTTAAACACAGATTTTGCTGATTCTGGCCAAGACGCTGAGGATTTATGCTCAGATTACAAAAGTCCTTTGTGCTGTTGGAACTGGAGGTAGTCACTTAAGATTACACTGACCTTTCCTTTACCCGCTGACTTCAACCAAGTACTTAATGTTACTGTGCTGGAGAAACAGATACTGAAGAAAAAAAGAGGAATGCATGCCTGCAGGGCAAGGCATACCAGAGTACACTGTACACACACAAGTCAGTGCATGAAGAAAACAAATCATGCACCACATTAAAAAAAAAAAAAAAAAATCCAGCCCCACAAATATGAGATCACAAAAGTGTTCATAATGTGAAAAAAGAGATTCAGCCAGTTACACTAGTCGTAACAGATTTTGAAAAAAAAAAACAAAACTAACTATACCAATGATTTAAAATAGTTTCCACATAAATCATGTTCAGGTGACAGTAGCAGAAGTGCAGTATAAGCTTCGGTGCTTGGATATGCATATCCTATTACAATACAGGACAAAATCAGGCTTCAGGATATGCATATCCTTTTACAGTAAACTCAGGCTTTAGAACATACATATCCTCTTACAGTACAGGACAGAATCAGGTTTTAGAACATACATATCCTCTTACAGTACAGGACAGAATCAGGCTTTAGGATATACATATACATGTACCCTTACACTACAGCATGAAATCAGGCTTTAGGACATAAATATCCTCTTACAGTACAGGATATAATCAGGCTTTAGGATATACATATATACTTACACTACAGGATGAAATCAGGCTTTAGGATATAAATATCCTCTTACAGTACAGGATAAACTCAGGCTGGAGGATATACATACACTCTTAAAGTACAGGATAAATCTAAGGAACAGAGTACTCATTGTTGAGTTTGAACAATGGGTAGACAACCGCAATGAGAATATTAAAATGATCACTCACAATAAAATGTTAAACTTTCACACTGGTTTTTCAAATAAACTTTTACACATAAATTCCATGCATATGTTCATGCCAACAAGCAAAACATAACTTAAAATCTTACATACTTCCCGTGCCGTTAAACGTCACATAGGGCTCTAATAGTTGTTTGCCAAGTTTTCCTGTTCTCGGCGAGTCTTTCAACTTCATCAAGGGAAATAAACTAAACTGGCTTCTCTTAACAATGTCCTCTTTAGAGTTTCACATGGTCAACCTCTTTTTCTTCAGCCTGTTGTGTTACACTTGATAGGCTTTTTGGTATTCTCTGATTGTTTCTTCTCATCACATACATGTCCATCCTCTTTTTCAGATCACCCATGAGACAGGTTGTTGTTTGTTCATCTGTCTTATCTCTGCATTGTTCTTGAATTCGTTCCACTTTATACTGAGCATTTTACTTAGGCATTTGTTTTCAAAAGAGTCTAACTTCTTGTCTATTTCTTTAGTTGATTTCCAGCTTTCACATGCATAAACGAGGGCGGATATAACATTTGAATTTAATTATCTTAACTTGGTTTCTGTGCTTATAGCTTTTGAATTCTATATATTCTCAAGATATATAAAATAAAATCTTAATCAATATCAGCACTTTCACGAGAGCAAGAAAGTGCATCTGAAAAACATGTAGAATATCGGCCAGCAAGGCGAAGTATGTACCCTGGATTACACCGAACACACGCACGAAGGGAAAATTTTGCAGAAAATCAGTCCCATGTTTATTTATATGGGACCGACTTTCGTGTGCCCATAAATATGGAAATGTATCCATATGTTCATGGATATGGGGGGGGCTACCCTTATGCAAGCTCAATGAGAGGGTGGTTGGAATGAGTGCATCACTCTTGGCCCCCAAAGGCTCCACTGTTTTTTTAAGGGGGGGGGGGGGGCTTTAATGAATGAAAAACACAATGGTTAATCGACAGGGTAGGGGTCCCAAAACTAATTCTGCACCATCTTACAAAAAATCCTCTCAAAAACAGTGCCCATGGATATGGGGGTATTCTCAGGTGCTGATGGATACTGGATTACAGCGATTCAATAAACAAAAACAAAAAAAATAAAATCACTACATATTACTCTATAACATTATAAATGAACACAGTTACTACATCACATCCTGCTATCAGAAATAAATACTTCACAAACATGTAGTGAAATATGTGAACATTTTTCCCCATTAAGTGATAAAAGGTCAAGGAGGACATTAAGGAAAAACAAAAAAACAAAAAAAATCTTCACATTTATATCCTGATTACCCAAATCATAGTATAATGCTTTCAGTGGCAAACAACGTATTACTTTAGCAAAGCTCAAAATAACATAAAAAATAACAGGCACAATTATAATCAACAAATGTAAATGTGTAAATGTTTTTTGTTTTTGGAATACTCAAGAGATGTTTGTTTTTTTTTTTTTGTTTTTTTTTTGTTTGTTTGATATAAGACAACGTAAACTGAATACTCCATGCTCCTGGATGTGACACTCTTTTCTTTTTTTTTTTTTCCTTCAGAAAATATTCACAATTCTTTTCAAGATTCCTTCCGTGATAAAAGTGAAGTTCACCCATTTTGCTGGACCTTGATGCAAAAAAAAAAAAACAAGCTGATCCATCCATCAACTCTCCTGTGTTTCTCACGAAGGGGAACTCACTCACATCCATTAAATTCTCCTCAAAATCGTTACCAATGCTCAATTCATATCTAAAATACATTTTTTTTTTTAAAAGTCTAATTTTTCAAAATTTGATCAGTCTGTGAAAAAAAAAATACTGCTCTATGTTGACACATAATAAACATTTTCTGATTCTTTCCCATATAACGCAGAGCTCACTGTGAAATATGGGATAAAGTAGGTTGATTCATGGAATCGAGCAGGTTGATTCATGGGATCAAGCAGGCTGATTCATTACTTCAATTATTTTTAAAACAAAAGTGGGGAAAAAAAAATTTCATGCTTTTTTTAACCACAATTCCAAATAGTTGAGAAGTTGTAGATACAAACATGACCTAAATAAGTTAATCCAAAAAACAAACAAAAAAATGAGGAAATTATTCTGAAATAATTCATACCTGTGTGGTGCAATAAGCAAGCATTTTGTTACCAAAAAAAAATTACAAAATCACAAGGACACAACGTCCATCTTATCAGGCATTAAATGTAAATAACAAAGTAATTTAACATTTATTTAATTATTTATTTATTCTGCTGGCTAAAGAGCTGTTACTTCTTTACAATTCTCTGACCAGATTCTCACTTAAATAGCATTACTGATACTGAAAAGACAACTAACTGGACCCAACACTTAAGACCCGGCCTCCTGCTCTTGACCCAGCCCTTCCAAGATTAGACCCATGGGAGTCCGTTTCAGACCGACATACTCCATTTTGTTGGCAATCTTGTTCCTCAGGTTCCGCAAGCGCAGAGAAGCGTGGATTAGTATTACTGCAAAAAATATATGCTTGTGAGGACTGATGGATATACTGGATATATTTTCACAACAGCAGGACTTTAAAATGTGTAGAGTATTTAAACTACACCTACTGGGTATCCATGGTAACCTTAACTATGAAGAAAAACAAAAACAAAAAAAAACTATACACATTAATGGCTATATTAATCTTTAATCTACCTAACAACATCTGTAAATGACAAATATTTCTGTAGTAAACCATCTTGATCACGATAATCTACCCAGAAATGACATGATGCCTATTTTTAGCTTTTCTCTCTCTCTCTTAAGGCCCCTGCCGATGGACATAAGACATCATGTCCTTCCATAACCCTCAATCCCTTGTGCATTTCAGCAGGCTTGCCACTCAGCATTTCCTGTGGCAGGATGCCAAACCATCAAACATCTTTCCTCTCCGTCTACCTCTGCCTCTTCTGCCTTCAATCTTCCCTGTTGCTGATGGGTGCTCCAGCGCTCCTCCCCTACAAACGTGCCCCACAAACTTTGGACTGTCATTTTCTAATCTTCTTTACAGTTTTTCCTTGTTTCTTGTGCCTCTTCAGAACTTCTTTGTTTGATTTTCTTGTTGTCCATGGTACTTTCAGCATTTTTCTTAAGCTTTTTACAGGCATTTAAAATCCCGATTGGGAACAAAACCATATGATTGCAGTCATTTTGCTCTTCTCAATTTTTTTTTTAAAAAGCTGTTTAAATAGCCCATAGCAGGTTAAGAGTTAATGATTCCTTGTGAAAAAGAAAATGTTATTTTATGACTAATTATTGCTAGTTATAGTTTATTTACAGTTATTTTCTGTACGTAAGTTAGTTACATCTTCTTCTTCTTCTTCTGCATTCGAGGTTGTTTGTTACATCAGATTCTGATCCATGTTGACAAGGCAGAGCCTGCAGTCCTCTCCAGATCCTGATAGGAGCCCCAAAGCTTTCTGCCCCATGCCCACGTCCTCAGGCCATGTCTCACGCCTCAGGCCCGCATGGTTTCGGCACTCCTGAAGGATTCAGGATATGTCCTGGAATCTGAGCTCCACTGCCATATGTTAGCTACAGCTAAGGGAGAGGCTGTTCAGCAAAACAACATTCAGCATGTTCCAAGACTAAACATATACCTGATCCAAAACTATCTTCTAAAATGAAAACTGCTGCTACTATACAGGGCAAGCATCAAGTCTTTCCCTGACTTCAAACACTTTTTTAACACAAAAACCATGCTAGGCACAGACATGTTGCTTTCTTGCACATTTTACAAAAGAATGAAAATGAAGGTAACCCTGTCATGCCTTACAGGAACACAAGGAGATATGGCGTTAGTGCCCATATTTACCTTCATTTGTCAGCACACAACAGAGCAACATTGTCAGCACACAGCAGAGCAACATTGTCAGCATACAACAGAGCAACATTTGTCAGCACACAACAGAGCAACATTGTCAACATACAACAGAGCAACATTGTCAGCATACAACAGAGCAACATTTGTCAGCACACAACAGAGCAACATTGTCAGCACACAAAAGAGCAACACTGTCAGCACACAACAGAGCAAGACTGTCAGCATACAATAGAGCAACACTGTCAGCACACAACAGAGCAACACTGTCAGCACACAACAGAGCAAGACTGTCAGCATACAATAGAGCAACACTGTCAGCACACAACAGAGCAACACTGTCAGCACACAACAGAGCAACATTGTCAGTACACAATAGAGCAACACTGTCAGCACACAAAAGAGCAACATTGTCAGCATCATGCCTGACTGCCTCTCCTTCGCCAGCTCCACAAGAAGTTGGTTACCCATTTATACACCTGGGCAACTGGGGCATCTCTGACCAGATTTGAACCCCTGATCATCACCATGAGAGTCTAGTGCACTATCCACTCTGCCACTCAGACACCCAAAATTTTCACATAATGCAACTCAAAAATGTTTTTTTTTTTAAATTTTTTTAACTTCATTTGTGCATTTCAACATGTGCTCCATTTGTTGCTCAGAGAACATCTAAGTGATGCTCAGTTTCTTGGCATGTGTTCCTCAATATCTCTTTAGAACCTGCCGTCCTTGGTTTCAAAGTTTCAATACCAGGAACTGGTGAACTGAACGCTTTGTCCTTTGGATACTCTCATTTAAAAAATAAATAAATAAAAAGTCAAGAGGGGTAATGTTCAGTTAGCATGGTGGCTATGGAGTTGGACAACACATCCCACCCCATCAATTTCGGAAGTTTGCATTCAAGAACTGAAAAATACCTAAACCCAGTGACACTGGCGACTGCAGCGCTACCAGTACAGACTTAAAAAAAAAACAAACTAATAATAACTGCTCTATATAATGCCACATCGTTCATGTTTCTCATAACGTCACAATGTTCATATTTCTTCTATCTAACATGGTTTTAAAGATATGTTTTATTTTTTTTTTTAATCTCAATCAAGGAAAGACCTTATGGTCACCCTGTACTATACTGAGGGGCGTCCATGTGGCGAAGTGGTTAGTGCACAAATCTTTCATGGTGAAGGTCGGGGATTTGAATTCAACTGGAGGGCACTCCAGTCATCGAGTTGTAGATATGGGTACATTGCTTCTTCTGGAGCTAGGAAAGGAAAGGCCACCTGGTGGGATGCTGACCACATCACCCTCTAATGTACTGAAAGGTCAAGGAAAATACTTGCACTATTATCCTATCCCTTAGGTGCCTCCATGGCAAAATAGGACTACCTATATAAACAAACATAAAGACTGTCCTGCTATATGGTTTGGAGACATGGGTTATGATCAAGACAATACAACAGGGGATACAAACACTCATGAACTACTGCTTGAGGAGAATTTTAAACATCAAATGGCAGGGCAAGTTCAGGAACAAGGAGGTCTGGGAAAGGGCAGGACAAGAACCTAATGAACCTACAAATCATGTCTAGGAAATGGAGGTGGATTGGCCACACTCTGGGGAAAACCTGACACCAGTATAGAAAGACAGGCACTGACATGGAATCCTCAAGGAAATAGAAAATGAAGAAGGCCCAGACTTACCTGGAGAAGAGAAATTATGACAAGGCTCAGAGACAAGGGATACACATGGAAGGAACCAGAGAATAAATCCAAGAACAGGGATGACTGGAGAGATTTTATCCGTGGCCTATGCTCTCAAGGGAGTGAAAGGCAATGATGATGATGATATAAGGTAAGGTAAAATACCCATTTCCATGCCATTAAAGCATATTGGGGACATGGTGTTAGGCCCGTATTTTCCTTTAAACCTTTACCTATCTTCTTATATCTTATATCCTTCCCGTGCCGTTAAACGTCACATAGGGCTCGCAAAGTAGTTCGCAAATTTTTCCTGTCTTCAGTGAGTCTTTCAACCTCATCAAAGGATTTTATGCCTGTTAATTTGGCCTCTCTTAATAATGTCCTCTTCAGAGTTTCACGTGGTCTGCCTCTTTTTGTTTTGGGATTCTCTGATCATTTCTTCTCATCAAGTGACCAACATATGTCCATCTCCTTTTCCTGATCACCCGTGAGACTGGTTGTTGTTCAGTCATCTGTCTTATCTCTGCATTGTTCTTGAATTCGTTCCACTTGATGCCGAGTATTTTCCTTAGGCATTTGTTTTCAAAAGAGTCTAATTTCTTTTCTATTTCTTTAATTGTTTTCCAGCTTTCGCATGCATAAATATGAAACATGAAAAATATCATCGAGATCTAAGGAAAAACATCATGCCAACTTAAAACCATGGAGGCAAATGATGACAATGGATAACAAAACAATACAAAAAAAAACACTTTTTGCAAATTGGTAAAAATACATTATGTACTGCATCCATCTTTATGACCTATGTAAAGGTAAAGATAATCCTGTCATGCTTTAGAGGTACATAGGGATATGGTGTTAGTGCCCATATTTTCTTTAACCTGTCAGCACACTAGAGGGTGATATGGTCACTACCACACCTGGCTGCCTTTCCTTCCCCAACTCCAGAAGTAGTCGGATATCCATTTCTACAGCTGGGTGACTGGGGTGCCTCTGGCCGGACTCAAACCCCCGACCTTCGCCATGAGAGACCAGTGCACTAACCACTTCACCACTCAGATGACCTATGTCATCAGTTATTTTTTTTTCCATTTAAAAAAAAAAAAACAAAACAAAAAAAAAAACCCAACAAAACACTTACACAACAATGGAAATGCAATCCCAAACACAAACACAAGAACTGCTCCAAACATGTACACTACAAAGTATCCTGCTGCTATGATGGCCGCTACACAGAACACTGGATGGTCATGCTTGAACCTTCGAGCTTTGTACTGGTTATTGGTGAAGTACACGAACAAGGCAAAACAGAATGCTAGCGCTGTGAAGCCAAGGAGAATCTGAACTGGGTGGATTATCCTGTTGGTAAAATATAAAATTAAGTTTCATATTTTCTATGTTCATTAGTTCCTACAGCTCTGGTTATGAAAAACATATATTACATGGTAATTGATTGTTAAAAACACTTCTTTAGCACCGATTATAAAAACAAGAAAAACATATTTCCTATGTTCATTAATCGTGAAAAACATTTCCATAGCAACAATTATAAATGATAATCATATAGATATGATGCACAACACAAGTCAAGAATGGGGACTTGAGATCAGTATCGAGAAGACCAAAGTAATGGTGTTCAGCAGGAAAGACCAGAAGCCACAGATGGATATAACCATAAACAAAGTGAGACTGGAACAAGTGACAGACTACAGCTACCTAGGACATACATTAACTGAAGATGGGAGGTGGGAGATGGAGATAAAGAAAAGAATAGGAATGGCAAAACATACATTCAACACTATGAAGACAGTGCTGTTATCTTACACCATGAAAGCAGTGCTATCATCCAGGAATCTGCCCATAAAAACACAACCAAGATTTGTAAAATGCTATATCTACTCTGTTTCACTTAATGGAGCAGAAACTTGGACTCTTAAGCAAAAAAAAGATGGAGAGAAAGATTAATGCAGCAGAAATGTGGCTCTACAAAAAAACTAGGTCATATAACATGGAGAATGATAAGAATAAATGCACAAGTTTTAGAACAGCTCCAAGTGCAACGTGAACTTCTCAAAGAAATAAAGATGAAGAAAACAAAATACTTTGGCCATATCAAAAGACATAACAACATACTGAAGACCATACTAGAAGGAAAGGTGGAAAGAAAAAAAGCAAGAGGAAGACAGAGATGTAGATGGGAAGATAACATACAAGAATGGACAGGACACAGCCTGGTTGAAGGAACAGCTTTATTAATTAATGTTCACACAGTTGTAACTTTTCAGTGTGAACCTTAATCACACAAAAACACACAGGATGAAGAAATAGGGAGAGAAGATAAAATATGAATTCACATGAATGCTATGTAAAAAGTAGGAATGGAAAAAAATAGAACAAATAAAATAAATGGAGCACTTAGCTGTGGCTTGTAAGAGGCTGTGTCCAGAAATGGGCATGGTGGAGTATTAGGAATGTTTAAATGGAGACTTGTGATGTGTGATAGGTGGGTCATAAAGAGCGGGTGTGGGGGGGGGGGGCGGCAGAACAGGGAGAGAGTGGTATAATGGTAATCTAGCTGGACGAAGGTGAAATAGGTGATTTCAACTTGGGTAGAGGAGTTGTAATCTGATGTCATGGAGAAGATTTTGAAATACATGTAGCAAGTGAGAAAGGAGTGGAACTTGGTGCAGAGGGAATATGCTTGTGGGAGAGAGGAATGTTAGGTGTAACTGGATTGCAAGTTCAAACCATGTGGTTCCAGCATCCCATATTCCTGAATGTAGCAGTTCTCAACTGCTAGGCAGCTTCTGTCATCGACGTGGCATTGTTTGATGGCTGTTACCAGAGTTAGATTTGCCTCTGTGGTTGGGGCCATTGAAATGAAATGATTAGGGACTGATTTCAAAACATGCTGGGTGATATCATACAGATGTTTCTGCATGTAGTCACCTAATCTGAGACCAGTTTCACCACTATAAGCTATCCTGCATCTCTTGTATATGATGGCATATGTCACATTGCAGGACTTGCATATGAATCCCTCATGGAGAGTGGATAGGTTTGGAAAATGTCATTGTTTTCCTTTCCCAGACTACAGGGCAGGTAACACAATAAGGGTGGTTACATATTCTGGTGCCAACATATGCAAGATTCCACTTCCTTACAGAATCAAGAGATGAAAGGGGTGAAACATTTGTGTGATGTGAGGGTATTCTATATGGTACAGGGTGCTGCAGTGTAGTTCTGTTCTCCATAATAGTTTCCACCCCATTTTTTTAGAGTAGAGATAGTCAGAGGTGTATGCCTTAGTCTTGTAGAACTAGTTTTACCCTAGTCTTCAATTTGGGCTATTTTTTGTAGAGATACTAAGAGGCTTATGTCTCTGCTCTTGTAAAGTCAGTTGCATCCTAGTCCTCAACCTGGCCTATTTTTGTGAAGTTGAGATAATCAGCTGAATATCAGGTTTTTTTTTGTAGAGAAAAGATAGCTAGATATATATGTCTCTATTCTACTAGAATCAGTTTTACTGCAGTCCTCAGCACGGCCTGTTTTTTGTGCTCATTTTATTTAGAGTAGAACTTTTCAAACTACGAATCCTCCTTACTGCAGTAAATAGTAAGTAATTTTACATTTTGTAGCAGTTATAATTTCTTTTTTTTATTGTACATTTATGTTTATAAACAGTGGTTAGCTCTGCTGTACATTACGAACACTTAAGTACAATTTCTGCAGTGACAAAGAGTACGTCCACCTCGTATTGTACTAACCCTATTAAGAGGAATATCAACAGCGCTGTAAGGAAATAGTTAGTCTGGTAATAAAGTAGATTATTCAGAACTCTATTCGACCATTTTTCAGGATCGTTGATTTGAGGAATCTGGAATCTGGCGGAATCCAGGAGAAAATCCCCCATACTACGCAGAGGTGCTAGTTCCATTTCAACCATTTTGTCCAGACCGGAAGATGTCTTAGAGATGCGGTTCAAGAAAATGTATACAGAGCATATTCGACTACTTGTACTTCACTCGTTATCGAGTACATTAACAGTACAAGTTTTTGTGTGTTGTGGAATATTGCTTTAATAAGTTATTCATATGATTACTCTCTTTATAACAGTTTCAGGATAAGAGTATTTTTAGGACATTAAATTATAAACATTAGCAAACAGTAAAAGGATATCTGTAATTGGAGACTGGCGTATCCAAAATCCCGGCATTCCCATACATACTCCGCCCTCCGTTCCAACACACACTACTGAACCAATCACACATTGGTTATGAGTAACGCATGGTAAACCAGAGTACATCGGTGAGCTATATAGAGGAGAAAGACCAGAATTAACACCAGATACTGAAAACTGTGACGGACCACCAATACTTGAAGAAATCATAGATGCCATCAAACACATGAAGAAAGCAAAAGCGACTAGGTCTGATAACATAACAACAGAAGAAATAGAGGCGCTAGAAGGTAGGTAAAGGTGACCCTGTCATGCCTTGGAGGCACATAGGGATATGGTGTTAGTGCCCATATTTTCCTTGACCTGTCAGCACACTAGAGGGTGATATGCTAGAAGAGATAGGAATAAAAATAACAACCAAGTTACTCAATGACATTTACAACAGTGGTTATATGCCCAATGACCTGTTTAAATCCACGTTTATAGCACTACCAAATAAATCAAGTCCAAAGGAATGTGATGACCACCTCATGTCACATAACGAAGCTACTTCTGATAATCATTATGAGAAGAACAAGGAAAAAAGATAAAAATGGAAATAGCAGATGAACAGTTTGGATTTGATGAAGGAAAGGGAACACATAGTGCCATTTATGCTTTACGCACACTAACAGAAAGAGCTTTAGAAGTACAGAAAGATCTCTACTTATACTTCATTGGTTACACCAAAGCATTCGACAAGGTGAAACAATGAAATTATTAAAATGCTTGAAAACATCAATATAAACGGCAACGACCTGAGGCAATTAGAGTTGAAAATAGAATTGTAAAATATCAACCTATAAAACAAGGGGTGCGACAAGGATTTGTACTACCTCCAGATCTTTTTTCTCTGTACAGCGAGAATATTCTAAGAACGATCATCACAGAACCAGGCATAAAAATTGGAGGATACAATATTAACAACCTTCAGTATGCTGACGACACAGACTGATAGCTGAGAACCAACAAGACCTGCAAAATCTCTTGGATAAAGTCGCTAAAGTAAACAGAAAGGCCTTTCTTTAAACATCAAAAAGATAGAGACTATGGTCATATAGAATCCACCAACATGCAGTATAAAATTAAACGGAACTATTCTAAAGCAGGTGCAGAAATTCAAATACGTTAGAGCATTAATAACTTCAGATGTGAAATGCAGAACAGAAATTAGGAACTAGACCAAGCAAAGACTGCATTTCAGAGAATGAGAAACATATTATCCAACACATCCTTATCAATGAATGTTAGAAAACGAGTCCTAAAATGCTATATTGAACCTATCTTGTTATATGGAAATGAATCATTGACAATAGGCAGGTCTGCACAAAATTCATTAGAAGCAGCAGAAATGTGGTTTATTAGAAGAATGTTGTGAATCCCCTGGACAGCAAAAATAGCAAATGAAGAATGTATGAGAAAAGCTGGAGAGACAAAAAAATCTTGTCAAAAAAATAAGACAGAGACAATTTACTTTCATAGGACATGGAATGAGAAGAGGGGGCATTGAAAATATTATAACAACAGGAAAAATAGAAGGAAGAAGATCAAGAGGAAGACCAAGAGAAATGTTACTGGACAGTCTGACGGGATGGTGTGAGAGGAGATCACCAACTGAACTGATGGCCTGCATGAAGGATCGTGTACTCTGGAGAAGCATAATAGTCAACGCCAGTCGGCACATGATGATGATGATGATGATGATAAACCACTTAGTTCGGAAAAAGTCTACTTCCCCTGTTTCCCTTCCCCATAGCTTGATCATCCTCCCAATATGATTGTCCGATGCCATCCTTCATTCGCAGTCTGTCCAAGGTGGCTCTTAAATCTCCTCCTTGTCCATGTTTAGGGTAGCCTGAATTGATGCCGTGCTTGCTAGCTTGTCTGGTTTTTCAATGTCTTTGACTCCCCTTATGACCTGGACAGTAGATCAGAGTGGATAACCGAGAGCACTCTAGAACTTGGATCCATTCCACGAGAAAGAAATGCCTCCCGATTCTCCAGAACATGTTTTGAGACCCTGTCACAATGACCCCACGCGAGTCGTCCTGCCCCACTAACCAGGAAATTGCTTCTGATGCTGCCTGCACCTCCATTAATTAAAGTAACTGTAAACATTAGCAAACAGTGAGAGCAGAAATTGATAATTTTCAGTATGCTCTCGTCTAGAAAAGTATCTGCACGGGCTGACCAAATACCCTATACTAAAATAAAGACAACCAAATTCCTCAGGAAGGAAAAAAAAAACAAGGAATGCACAACACTGGGAAACATTGATCGACAACGTGAATGAATATGGCATTTAATGTCCTTCCTTCTCTTTCCGTCTCTCCTTTTTTTCTTTCTCCTCAGTATTTTTGGATTTTATTTTTTGTGTCCCTCATCTTTACTGAAAGAACCAGTTCACAGTTTATATATACTCGGCAAGATTAACAATGTTTGAAAAAAAATATATGAACCAGTATACCCTCTAAAGTTTTGCAGTTCATGTGCAAACTTTTCAACCTGTGTGCAGATATATTCACAAAAAATGTTTTGTGAGCAAATGCACGCAATAACGTCAAATTGCAGAGTATAGTATACAGTTCTCATAGAAAAATAAATACTAAAATCCAAATAAATCATTAAATCAAACTCGGGTCATCATCATCATCATCATGTGCCGTGCCGACTGGCGTTGGCTATTATTCTTCTCCAGAGTATCCGATCCTTCATGCAGGCCATCAGCTTAGTTGGTGATCTCCTCTCACACCATCCCGTCAGACTGTCCAGTATCATTTCTCTTGGTCTTCCTCTTGATTTTCTTCCTTCTATTTTTCCTGTTGTTATAATATTTTCAATGCCCCCTCTTCTCATTGCATGTCCTATGAAAGTACATTTTCTCTCTCTTATCTTTTTGACAAGGTTTTTTTGTCTCTCCAGCTCTTCTCATACATTCTTCATTAGTTATTTTTGCTGTCCAGGGGATTCGCAACATTCTTCTAATAAACCACATTTCTGCTGCTTCCAATGATTTTTGTGCAGACTTGCCTATTGTCCATGATTCACTTCCATATAACAAGATAAGTTCAATATAGCATTTTAGGACTCGTTTTCTAACATTCATTGATAAGGATGTGTTGGTTAATATGTTTCTCATTCTCTGAAATGCAGTCTTTGCTTGGCCTATTCTGTTCCTAATTTCTGTTCTGCATTTCCCATCTGAAGTTATTACTGCTCCAATGTATTTGAATTTCTGCACCTGCTTTAGAATAATTCCTTTTAATTTTATACTGCATGCTGGTGGATTCTGTTTCTTAGATATAACCATAGTCTCTGTCTTTTTGATGTTCAAAGTAAGGCCTTTCTGTTCACTTTCTTTGGCGACTTTATCCAAGAGATTTTGCAGGTCTTGTTGGTTCTTAGCTATCAGTACTGTGTCGTCAGCATACCGAAGGTTGTTAATATTGTATCCTCCAATTTTTATGCCTGGTTCTGTGTACTCGGGTACCGCTGTCATATTTTTTTTTATTTAGCTATACCACAGCGCAACATAACACACAGTAATTTAAAAAAAAGTAGCGATGTTATTATTTTTCCTCAGCATAAATTTCGTATGCGGTATGATCTTTTTTTTTTGAGTGTATTGTCGCTCAGCTTAGAGGGGACACTGATGTGAAGTATAGTTCAAAAGGAGTTTTAAATGGGAGGAAAATATGTTAACAGTCATGACTATCGTTACCATCACGAAAACGTGGCAGTTGTTTAAGACAAAGACTCCAGAGGGGCACAGCTCTGATTTTTGAGGTGGACGTTTTTTCAATGTGGTGTATGATGTACTCATATTCAGTAGGTACATTTAATTAAATGGTCTTCCCCATCTCGTCACATATTACATTTAGTTTATGTGTGACAAGTCTTGTCAATGTCTTCATTTCTTTAACATTTCATAAAGGAATGGAAAAAACTAATTATGTCAGTCCGTAAGAACAGTGAAGACCAAAACCTTTATCTTAATGCAAAGAAAACTAAATTAATGACAGATGACAACATAAATAAGGCTGCTAAAAATATATCAATGAGGAAAAAATGGAAAAGGTGGAGAGTTTTTAATATCTTGGATCATTAACTAATAATGGAGAAACAATGAGGGATATTAAAAGGACACTTGTCGCACTTCAGAAAGTAAAACAACTAAAGATTCTGTGGAGAGGAATAGACAGAACTACAAAAATAAGATTTTTAAGGGCATGCATCTTTCCAATCTCACCATATGCCTGTGAGACCTGGATACTTAACAAAACAGTTGGAAACACATAAATGCATTTGAATGTAAATGTTACAGAAGAGTCTTTCATATACCATGGACACAAAAAAGAGCAAATATATCCATATAACAAGAACTTAATATTGAGGAATGTTGGCTAGTAATGAAGATTAAACAGAGAAAACTTAAATATTTTGGACATATTACGCGTCATGATAATTTAGACTCACTACCAAAAATAGCACTAAGATGGACACCACGGGGGAACAGAAGTAAGGGTAGACCAAAAGAGACATGGAGAAGAACAACAGAAAGGATGTTGAGCAATAGAGGGCTCACCTGGGCAAGAGCAGAAAAAAAGGCGAAGGACAGGCATTTGTGGAAAACCCTTGCGGAAGCCCCATGTGCCCTGGGCACTTAAGGTTCAGAGAGAGAGAGAGAGAGTCTTGGAAGGGTACATAATGGGAAAAAGAAAGAGAGGAAGACCAAGGCGAAGACGGCTGCAAGACATCGTTGATGATCTGCGAATGGACGCATCAGTAGCAGGGCATCATGCTTACAACCGCATGAACAGAAAATGTCCTTCGGGTCATCTGCGTGCCCAGTTCTTAACCCCTTGGAAATAAAGATCAATCAATCAATCAATCATGTAAGATTCTGATGACAGGGCCCTACTCTTAGAGTTTTGGTAGGTCATTCATTCATTTGCATGACACTTGCGGAACTCTGCCTCCCAAACAGCACTCCTGTAGGCCTCTCGGTTGTGAGCAAGATGGCCTGCTGCTGCTGCATCCATTTGCAGTGATTGCTGTTTGGGTTTCTTGGTATATTTCTAGAAGACAGTTTGCCATTGCTTTTCTTCCGGGCAGTGACTGTACTAGTCATTGATCGTAGCCATTGTCTCTACATTGAGATCATCTACCTACCATCATAGAATGGTGACCATAACCAACATTATCTGTCAGCTGCTCTCCCATTCCATCCACTACCTGCTCCCATGGCTTCACGTCACCCTGATCGGGGGGGGGGGCTATACGGGTGCTCCACTTTGCCCAAGAGTGTCCCGTAGACTGACGGAGGTAAGGAGGCGTCTTACTTCTCCTTTGATAGGGGATACCCCTACCCCGCTAACCGTAGGTAGGTATCGATATATTATTTAATCAAATATTGCGTATCCGATCCGTGTCTCAAATGTGTATCGAAACACATCGCGCATGATGAACGATCTCCTCCATTGATGTGGTAGCGTTTGTTTCATCAGTTTTGTTCATCGTGTTGGTTTATTTAACGGAATTTCCCCATGGACGACAGCGATAACGATGGGCCGAATGAGCAGGCGTTTGCAGTCGACGAGAACAGCGGTCCTGAACTTGACCCAAGCGTTCCGCCAACGTCAGGCACAGAATATCTTCGACGAGTTCGGTAGGTTCAGCTTCAAGATTTTGACGAGCTAACGGCATTGTTAATTGCAGGCTGTAAATCTTTTACTTTTTATAAGATCTTCCAGTATGTCTCTCCCTATTTCTTCGTCCTGTATGTTTTTGTATGATTAAGGCAGATAAAGGGGATGGCGATTGCAGTAAAACTGGTTGAAATGATAATGGTAGATAGAGGTGTTTATGGATGGCCTGCGTGAAAGATCGTGTACCCTGGAGAGCATAATAGCCAACGCCAGTCGGCACGGCACCTGATGATGATGATGATGAAAGGTGGATGGTGCAGTTTTACAAGAAAAACAAAGCATCCAATATTAAGGCGTGAACCTTTTTCGAGAAATACATACACAAACAAGACACGACATATAACTAATAGAAAATGAGAAACTTATCTTACTGCCATCCTCCTATGTAGGAAACACAAGAATGCTTATCCCACTGACGAGGCATAGAGACCAGGGGGGGGGGTCACAAAGGATAGTGCATTGAATGTTTTGTGTTTTTCATTTATACATTCTCATCTTACTCTCATACTTTCTATTCATTTTTTCTCACTTGCTCACTCCCTCTGCCGCCATGTAAAACTGCACCATACACCTCTATCTACCTTTATTGTATGATTAAGGCTCACGCCGAAATGTCACAATTGTCTACTCGTTAAGTAATAGAGCTGTTGCTACCTTTTTTTTTTTTTTCCTAGTTTATACATTTTGGTATCACAGCTTTACTCAGTGGCTCCATGTATATATTCATACATTAATTATTGTGTGTTATCTTTTATAGTTCCACGCAGTTTGTAATCTCATTCTTCATATGCATTCAAGTTTCACAGCCATGCTAGGTCTCTACACTTGTTGCACAGAAGAAATTCGTAGGTCTCTTGTCTCGGACAGCTCCATATTTTTTTAATAGGCTCAACCCCTTGATGAGGGAATCTTTGGTCGTACCTTGGTCATTAAGAGCATGACACTTGACATGAAAGAGTATATCCAGAAGAATTTATGTGTCTTGGCTCCACTTACATAACGGAATTCATTTTGCAAATGATAGAAATTATGCAGTTCTATTTACCTGCACAGGTCTTGGAGATACAAGAATCATTCTCCTTCCTCTGTGATGCTATAGATGAATCATATCAATGTATATCCATCAACAGAACAATTGGAAAAAGCCTACATATATCATCACATAGTATTTGGATGAATAGTTAGACTTAACAGGCAGCTGGAGCCAAAATAATATGGCTGTCTTGAGGGTAGGGATACTAGTCATAGCAGATGGTTTTATCATGCTGAAACAACAGGCTGCGCACTTACAAGCAGGGCTGTGAAGTTAGATGCCAACATTCTGACCCCTTTGTTGGCTGTGAAGTTAGTATGCCAAAACTCTGACCCCTTTGTTGGCTGTGAAGTTAGTGTGCCAAAACTCTGACCCCTTTGTTGGCTGTGAAGGTAGTATGCCAATACTCTGACCCCTCTGAAGTTAGTATGCCAACACTCTGACCCTTTTGTTGGCTGTGAAGTTAGTATGCCAACATTCTGACCCCCCCCCCCCCCCCCCCCCCGTTGGCTGTGAAGTTAGTATGCCAATACTCTGACCCCTCTGAAGTTAGTATGCCAACACTCTGACCTCTCTGAAGTTAGTATGCCAACACTCTGACCCCTCTGAAGTTAGTATGCCAATACTCTGACCCCTCTGAAGTTAGTATGCCAACACTCTGACCTCTCTGAAGTTAGTATGCCAACACTCTGACCTCTCTGAAGTTAGTATGCCAACACTCTGACCCCTCTGAAGATAGTATGCCAATACTCTGACCCCTCTGAAGTTAGTATGCCAACACTCTGACCCCTCTGAAGTTAGTATGCCAATACTCTGACCCCTCTGAAGATAGTGTGCCAATACTCTGACCCCTCTGAAGTTAGTATGCCAACACTCTGACCCCTCTGAAGTTAGTATGCCAACACTATGACCCCTCTGTTTTGCTATCATCTGACTCCTTCATAAATAGTATATTTCTACTAACTCCACATAGAATTGTGTGAGACTTCAATTTTTTTCCCAGCTGTCTGACTCTTGACTTTTATCATAAATAGTGCATATATTGTGACTCAATCCAAGCTTTCTTGTGATTCCAACATTCTGTAGTTGTAAGTGCTTCAGTCGTACTAACTGTATTAAACTCAACCATACACTATGATGAAGCCAAAAAACACTGATCAGAGCCAAATTTGAATGAGAGCATCCAGATTATGAGAGTTAAGGCTCACATCGCAAATAGAGAAGAGCAGGTCAAGGTTTTCAGACTCCACAAAGGCCATGATGGACTGAGATGTCACATAGATGACATGCTGAAGATGGGCACAACTGATGAGTACACCAGTGACGCTGGGGAAAAAAAAAAATGACAACCCAGTGCTCTGCTGCAAGACTGCCCGCATATTCTCGTTCTTCATCATTCGCTCGGGCATCGACACTAACCTCTCTCACAAATGTGGCAGTTCATCTCAGGTTTTCAGCGTCACCATAGAGCAAGGAGCAAAGAAGATACACATGGCCACCACCAGTCCAGATCAAGCTGTATGGTGATGTCATTAACCTAATTCTTCTGGGAAATCAGCCCTGATGTATGGAAATGCTGAAAGAGGAAGAAGAAGCCAGCTATAAAAAATGAGTACCTGATACATTTAATGTTAGAGAAATTGTCTTTAAAACTGAGAATGGCCACCAAGTGACTAAGACACATTGAACTTATGCAAAGATGGAAATGCATTAGGGACAGTTACCAGTAAATTACGGATTAAAAAAGAGAAAAACCTAACCTTTTGGAGTTAACATAACTGATTTAAATTCTCAAAAACTTAGTGAAAAAAACAACCAGCTACGAAGTTGGTTTGAGGATAATCGGGCCATTAGGCAGATGATGCTCAGTGTGCACGAAGGAGAATCTGCCAGCTTCGACTTTGGTTCAGCACGTGAGCATTTTGTAAAAATTAAATCTCGTTGCAGATAAGGTAAAACCAAAAATTGACACTAGCATTTAATTCCTACTGATGTAGGAAAGTGTATTAATGTTATATTTAAAACAAAAGTACAAGGTATCAGTGCTGCATTGACAACCCCCTCCCCCCCATGCTTACAAGTGTACAGCTGAGCTCTTGGCATATTGAATATTAAGAGTAATATTGCTTCTCTTATTGATTATACAACAGTAGTGCTGTCCCATTTGTTTCTTACACAAGACTGTGGTAATGTTTTCTTTTGTTGGTGTTTCAGGAAAGAGGCCATGGGATGCCCACAGACTGTTGTAGCCGATCTTGATACAAGTGCGTTCCTGCGCCATCAGACAGTGAAAGTGTCAGAGGTAAAGGAAGACAAAGGTTTCCGAGCCAGTTTCTGCAGGCACATGCTACTGAAATTTGTGCTTCTTACTGTAAACTCTTGTTAGTCTGACTTATTTTGTGTATACATGAGGGTGCTTAAAAGTATTGCCTTTTTTTTTTTTTTTGAATGAATTGAGCAAAAGATTACAGGTGCTAGTATGCAGTTAGACTGCAGTACTTTCTCACATCATTAGTACCATAAACCTTCAGGGGGCTGATAATTAGAGGAAGGAACTTGGAGATTGTCATTATGACTTGTGATATACTGCATTAGTGTTGGCACCCATGAAGCCGTGGGTGGTGGTAGAAGTCTCGACTCCAGAGAGTGCTGGCTATGACTAACATTCATTAGCAGATGAAAGTTGTATGTGGGGAGTAAAGTTTAGACATCAGAACTGTTCTACATTGAGCTATAAGGGTGAATCAAGTGAGAGTTAGAAAATGAGTATAAAATTTCCAAAAGAACAAGTACTACTCTGTGTGGTACCTGCTGTTAGCACCGAGGTTTGTGGCGTCAGTGAGCAGATAACCCAGCCGTTGCTAAGTAATAGAGTGAGTATAGCATGTGTCAAGATGGTGACTATGTTGCGGAGATATACTTCAAGGAAGAAGTGTGTTCTGTCATCTAGTTTTTATCCACCAAAGATATGAATCCCCCTTGGATGTACTATGAAATATCTGCAGTGTGAGTGGTGAGTGCATGTGTAAGGTGCAGTCTACAGCTGGGTTACACAGTTCAAGACGGCCATAGCAAGGTCACACAACACTGACCTTCACCTTCCTAGGTAAACACACAAGGCAAACAATGCACCAGTGAGTGAGAAGTCAGGACAGTTTTTTTTTCTCACTGGAATTCAGGCAGGTGGGTCAGAGGCATTGTAAAGCAAGGGGACTATGTTGAAAAATATGGATGTTATTTTTTTCCCCGTACTGAATACAAGTTTTGTGTAATTCACATTTTCTAACTTTCATCTGATTCATTCTCATACTACATGTGTCTGTGATCAGCAAGATCTTGCAGAAAGGTTTGGCATTTCCAGTCCCTGGGTTCACAAGTTTTCATTCATTTTCTGTTGTGACAAGTAGCAGCTTGTGCAGGTCTTTTCTCACTTGTTCTGCATCCCCATGAGCTGAAGAAGAAGAGATCGACCACGTGAAAGAGGACATTGTTATCTTATCTTATATCTTATATCCTTCCCGTGCCGTTAGACGTCACATAGGGCTCGCAAAGTAGTTCGCCAATTTTTCCTGTCTTCGGCGAGTCTTTCAACCTCATCAAAGGATTTTATGCCTGTTAACTTGGCCTCTCTTAATAATGTTCTCTTCAGAGTTTCACGCGGTCTGCCCCTTTTTCTTCGGCCAGTTGTGTTCCACTTGATAGCTTGTTTTGGGATTCTCTGCTCATTTCTTCTCATCAAGTGGCCAACATATGTCCATCTCATTTTCCCGATCACCCGTGAGACTGGTTGTTGTTCAGTCATCTGTCTTATCTCTGCATTGTTCTTGAATTCATTCCACTTGATGCCGAGTATTTTCCTTAGGCATTTGTTTTCAAAAGAGTCTAATTTCTTTTCTATTTCTTTAGTTGTTTTCCAGCTTTCGCATGCATAAATGAGGGTGGATATTACATTTGAATTGAATAGTCTTAACTTGGTTTTTGTGCTTATAACTTTTGAATTCCATATGTTCTCAAGGTTCTTGAAGATTGATGCTGCTTTTGCAATTCTGATCCTAACTTCCTTTCTAGTGTCACCATCCTGGTCTATGTAGCTGCCAAGGTATGCAAATTGATTGACTTCTTCAATATCTGTCCCTTCTATGTGTATTTTTCCATTTTGATTGATGGGAATTTTCATTATTTTTGTTTTGTCCTTGTTAATTTCAAGTCCTATTTTGCTAGCCAGTGAAGATAGGCTATCTGTTTTTTCTTGCATGGAATTCACATTATTACTGATAAGAGTTATGTCATCAGCAAAATCAAGATCTTCTAGTTGGGTCCCATGTACCCAGTCAATACCTGTGTTACCTGTGCAGCATTTTTTCATTATGAAGTCTATTGTAATCCCAAAAAGTAAAGGAGACAGTATACATCCTTGTTTCACGCCTGTTTCAATCTGGAACCATTCACTCATCCCTTCTTCTGTCTTGACTGCACAACCATATCCATTGTATAAGTCCTTAATGATGTTGACAATTTTAGATGGTATTCCATATAGACATAAAATTCTCCATAATGAATCTCTGTGTATGCTATCAAATGCCTTCTTAAAATCTATGAATTCAGTATTAATGGTTTCTGCTTTTCAATATGTTCTTCAAGTATTATTCTGAGAGTAAAGATCTGGTCGAGACAGCTTCTCCCTTTTCGAAATCCTGCTTGTTCTTCTCTCATTGCAGTATCCACTATATCTTTGAGTCTATTCAAAATGACCTTGCAAAATACTTTTGACACAACTGATATTAAGGTTACTCCTCTCCAGTTGTTACAGTCACTAAGGTTGCCCTTTTTTGGTATTTTCACAATGATTCCCTTCTTCCAATTAGAAGGGACCTTTTCTTCTTTCCAAATCTTGTTAAACATTCTCTGTAGTTGTCTCATGTTGTCACTATTGATAGCTTTTAGCATCTCGGCTGTTATTTCATCTTCACCTGCAGCTTTGTTGTTAGCCATTAAATTCACTGCTGTTTCAATTTCATGCAATTCAATTTCATCTAGATTGACATTTAGTTGTGGGGCTGGTAAGTCAGTTTCAAGGTTTAACAATTCTTTTGGGTGTGGTCGATTGAGTATTTCTTGGAAGTGTTCAGCCCATCTTTGCTTTTGGTCTTTATTTGATGTTAATAGTGTTCCAGTTTTGCTAAGGATTGGTCTTTCTTTAGATGTAATAGTACCTGTTAGCCTCTTTTGTATGTTATATAAAGTTTTGCTGTCTCCTGTTTTTGCTGCTTTTTCTGCCTCTTTCGCCATATTGTCTATGTATTCTCTTTTATCCCTTCTAGCTGAACTTTTTACTTTCTTGTCTATGTCTTTGTATTTTGCTTTTGCCGAATCTCTTTCATGATCTGCTTTTGCATTCAACATGTTTAATTTGACTGCTCGTCTTTAATGTATATACTTCCATGTTTTATCTGATATCCATGCTTTTCTATTTGGTTTTTCCAATCCAGCGCTTACTTTTGCTGCTGTGATTATGGCTGTGCTGTAAGAATTCCATAACTCATCTATACCTATCTCCTCAACTTCACTGGGTGTTTTGGAATGATTGGCAAGTTCCTGATTGAGGACATTGTTAAGTGAGGCCAAATTAGTAGGCATAAAATCCCTTGATGAGGTTGAAAAACTCACAGAAAACAGGAAAACTTGGTGAACTACCATGTGACATTTAACAGTACGAGAAGGATGTAAGATATCCCCATGCAGGATGTTGGTGACAGAGGAGTTTGGTGGTAGCTGGTGTTTTTTTTTTTCAAAGATCATTTTGTGCATTGTATGTAGTCAGACAGGTGATGGTTGTTTGAAAGTTCCTTCTTCTTGTCATGCTGCAGTATGGTGTTTGGCCATACTTTATAGGTGCTTATTGAGGATGGTGTGTCCTGTATATGATCTGAAGAGTAAGCACTGATCTCTGTGATCTAAGTGTTGGTGTTTGTCTTTGGGGTTGGTTTTTGGAAGGTGTGACTTGCAGACGAATGCAGCATTTCATAGGAGTAGAGCCAGTGATTAGAGATCTCAGTAAACTGAAAGATATGCCCGCTGTGATTGCCTCAGTCACTCAATTTTCACTTGAAGGAGAGGAGAGCTGGAATTCCACCTTTGTGTGGATATTTGTTTAAGTATGATATTTTAGCCAAAAATAACAAGCAATATTGGATGTATGTTTATTATTGAGCGTATAAATGTATATGAAGAATGTATAAAATGAAGCATTTCTGAGTAGAGTTGTGATTTATGTACTATTGCTGATTTAGGGTTACAGGTCATGAACCATTGCTGATTTAGAGTCACAGGTCACATACCATTGCTGGTTTAGGGTCACATGTCACATACCAGTGCTGGTTTAGGGTCACAGGTCACATACCATTGCTGGGGTACCTAGGCGTCTGTGGTCCCTTTTCCTCTCGCTCTCGATGATTTAGGGCTGGCGCGGGAGCTCCTCGTAGAGGCCGCGAGGCTTAATGAGGTCAGCCTGCTCTTGGCTGCCCGCCCTCGGCTTTCTCTTGTCGGAATTTTTCCAACCTGACAGAGTTTTTTTTCTTTGAAGTTTCCCTTGGGAAACGCGGAACGATTGCAATTATGTACAACTTTCTGCTGTTGGCGAGATCTTCAGCTGCCGTGTGTGGAGCGGTGCTCTTCCCGGCCAATGAAGAAATTTGCAAATGAGGTTGCCGCGCAGCATCACTGCGGAAAAGGTGGTTGAAAGAATAAAGCGAAGCAAACAGTCAAATCACGGCACCTCTGGTCTGGAGGTCGGCCACGTCCTGAGTGCAGTCATATCGGGTGAAATGCATGAACCGGCTTGTCCCAGAGGTTAAGTCACTGCTGGCTTGACTTTTCAAATGCCGCGCGCGGAGTGAAGCTCCTCCTGGTTAAGGAAATAAATGCGGAAATAAAGGTTGCTGTGCGGCGCCGATGGGAAAAGGTGGTGGAAAGTGAAGTTTAACCTGGTATGTCCAGTAGTATCGCTACGAGAGCTATACCACGGCACCTCTGCTCTAGAGGCCGCCTACGTCTGAAATACACCTACACTGGTGAAATATGCCTAAACCGGCACACACCAGGGGTGGAACTCGATGGCTAGACATGTCATGCCACCTCCGCTCTAGAGGTCGGTAACGCCTGATAAACACCCATACTGGTGAATTTTGCCTAAACCGGCTCATACCAGGGGTGAATCTTGAAGGCTATGAATGTCACAGTACCTCTGCCCTAGAGGTCGGTCCCGTCCCAAACACGCCCATACTGGGAAATGCCTAAACCGGCTCAACCCAGGGGTAGAAGTCACTAGTGGCGAGGATTCGTCCTCCTGGACAAAAGCTCCATCCTGGTCACAACTAGGAAGGGTAGCGGTCACGACCGCAAAATGCTGAAGTCGGAGACACTGGACCAGGGAAGTCTAGATAGGCAACCACCTCTCACCCGGTGGGGATGTCTGCGTATCCTAATCACGCTGAGGTTTTCCGGTGAGAAAGTCCAACCCTGGACTGGATGGGCAACCACCTCTCACCCGGCGGTGATACACGGGTATCTCAAAACACGTCGAGGTTTTCCGGTGAGAAAGTCCAACTCTGGCCTGGGTGGGCTAACGCCTCTCACCCAGCGGGGATGCACTGATATTCCAAACACGTCGAGGTCTTCCGGTGAGAAAGTCCAACCCTAGACCAAACTGGTGCAATGAAAACCACGGTGTCACGCAATCCCACTTCCGAGACCCACCAAGAATACAGGCTAAAGCACTGTGATACTCTGAACCCCTTGTGGTCCTTTCGTGGAAATCGTGTGGTCTATTTTGGACCACACAGGGGACCACGGGACCTAACGAGGACCACAGGCGTGAATTCAGTAGGTTCACAGTGCTGTTTTTGGTGGTAGAAGTGAACGAAGAAGAAGAAGAAGAAGACATACCATTGCTGATTTAGTCACAGGTCACATACCATTGCTGGTTTAGGGTCACAGGTCACATACCATTGCTGATTTAGAGTCACAGGTCACATACCATTGCTGGTTTAGGGTCACAGGTCACATACCATTGCTGATTTAGAGTCACAGGTCACATACCATTGCTGGTTTAGAGTCACAGGTCACATACCATTGCTGATTTGTCTCCATAAATATGATTGTTTGTTTGATGAAGATGAAAGCTGAAATGTTTGTTGTTTCAGTATCTGATAAAGTTTACTTCTGTATCCATTAGAATGTTTCAGAATCTTTTATGGACAAATCTTGTTATAAGAAACTGTTAAGTTGAAAAAAAAAATGTATGCAGTTTTGTGATTAAAAGTAATGTAATATATTTTTGGATGTGATAAAATGTGTATGTTGTGATAACTTTCAGCCTGGTGGTTTATTACCAGTGCCACAGAGTTATAAAGCACCTTTAGCATGGCAGGAGCTTTGGGTTGCACAGTTTGCTTCTCTCAGACAGGTCAGATATAGCAGTGTCTAAGTTTTAACATTCATTATTTTTTTTATGTTGTATATTGTGTTATAGGAAGGCAGTTTTAAAATGGGCAGACATCAGAATTTATGGACCAGTAAGAGACTTTATAGAGAATTTATGGACCAGTAAGAGACTTTATAACACAGCAATGGAAGATAAGAGGTAACAAAAGAAATCTACACATTGATTCATTCTCTGCTTAGAACAGCTATTATGAAAAATTTATATCTCCGCCTTATTTGTCCTTGGATGGTGGGGGGGGGGGGGGGGAATCCTTGTTGAAGAATACGGCTTTAAATCTAGAGTGGAGCAGTGTGATTTATGTTGGGCTGTCTGATTTGGCAGTCAGCAACCCATGGTTGACATGCAGGCGTTGGGGTTGGCAACCAATATCCAGCAGAGACCCTGTCTCATTTCTGCATTGAAACAACCCTAGCCAGGGATTACTATGGTCTCTATGACATTGGAGTCTGCTCAAAAAAAATATTGCACACCCCCTGCTTTTTTAGCTCCATTCAGTCTCCCCTGGGAACAACTGTGTGAAGAACACATTTATCTTAACATAGTCTTTGTGAGGCAGGGAACATAGATCTGTTTGCTTAAAAACTCTGACCTACTTCTGTAGCCCAGAAACCTGTAGCAATCAACACTAATTGTAGTTGTTATTTTTTGTAAAATGTAATGTCGGGGTGGATGGGGACAAGGAAATCGCCGACGGGGATGAGGAAAGTCTGTTGTGAGACCAATGATTCCAGGATGTGACAAGCCTATGGGTCTTTACAACAATGGCTATCAGAATGATGTAAACAAAATAGAGTCAGCAGACTATAGGTGGCGGGGATTGGATATCGTTGAGGCACTCACTGGATTTCTCATCCTAGAGTTGGAGTGTCTCTGTGGAACTGTTTCAAAGCTGTCTGGCCAGCCAGCGTTGCATGCTGGATCTGATGTGGAGAAGGGGCTTAAGTACAGCCACCAGAGGCTGGAAAACAAAGTTTTGGCCAGGCCAGCCTACACCACTGTCTTCATGGCAGTCCGAGCAAGACCACAGTCTGCCCTAGCAAGGAAAGGTGCTGAAGTCTTAGGTACCCAGCCAAAAGGCGCATCGCAAAAAATCAGGGTAACCACCCATCATCGCCAGTGTGCATACGAAGAAGAAGAAAAAAAAGCTCCACTAAGAGACTAACAGACAAACAAACAAAAAAAAGTCTGCCGTAACCCACTCCCAATCTGATAATGAAGTTGTGCCTCAACAACTTCACCGTATCAGCTGCAAAGAACACCGACTCGTAGTTTCAGGAAGAAGAAGAAAACCCCAGAGTAGCATATGTGGTGGAAGCTGATATTGCACTTCATTTTTTTTTTTTTTTTAAATCAGAAACTTTGTCAGTTCCGAGCCCTGATGAAAGAGAAGAAAATATCCATACCCGCAGCAAAGCTGGTAAGAGGTTGAGACTGTGCTTATGTGTTTGTATGTCAGTAGGGGGAGTTTTGTCTCTTGTCATCTCTGCCGTCACATATGATTGCTTCTTGTCATCACTGCCATCACATATGACTGATTCTTGTCATCACTGCCATCACGTACGATTGCTTCTTGCCATCATTGCCATCACATACGATTGCTTCTTGCCATCATTGCCGTTGCATATGATTTCTTCTTGTCATCATTACAATCACGTATGATTGCTTCTTGTCATCACTGCCATCACATATGATTGCTTCTTGTCATCACTGCCATCACATATTATTGCTTCTTGAACACTATTATTTTAGCGCAGTCCTTTGCCATGTTGCTTCTCTTCTGCAGTTGCTTATGTCTGCATGCTTACTCTCTGTAATTGTTATCATCTTGTGTTCTGTCTCCATGGAAGGTTATCAGCAGTGCTCCCCCAGTCAACTCTGTCATGTACTGCAGTCAATATGCTTTGGTTTTGCCCTTGGAAGATGTATGTTAATGAACTTTTATTACCACTGAAGCTTTGTCATATTCCCCCCCCCCCCCCCCCCCCCCAAATCTTGCTCTTTAATAGTTTTAAGGAACGTTTCTCAACTCTCTTTAACAGTTTTAAGGAACGTTTCTCAACTCTCTTTAACAGTTTTAAGGAGCGTTTCTCAACTCTCTTTAACAGTTTTAAGGAAGGTTTCTCATCTCTCTTTAACAGTTTTAAGGAAGGTTTCTCAACTCTCTTTAACAGTTGTGAGGAAGGTTTCTCAACTCTCTTTAACAGTTTTAAGGAAGGTTTCTCATCTCAGGTTCTGTGACAGATCTGCAGAGATCGTGATGAAAAATCCCCTGCTAGATACTTTTTTCAACAACCTGTCACATGGATGATCAGAAAAAGAAGATGGACATATGTAGGCCATGTGATGAGAAGAAATAATCAGAGAATAACAAAACAAGCCATCAAGTGGAGCACAACAGGCTGAAGAAAGAGGGATCGACAACATGAAACTCTAAAGAGGACATTGTTAAGAGAAACCAGTTTAGTGGGCGTAACATCCCATGATGAGATTGAAAGACTCGCTGAGAACAGGAAAACTTGGCAAACAACTATGCGAGCCCTATGTGACGTTTAACAGCATGAGAAGGATGTAAGATACTTTTTGCAGACCTTAGAGTTTAGCTGCATGCTTTTGTTTTTGTCTAAGACAGATTGGTTAAAAAGTCATTTTTAGTTCCACACAAGGAGACAAAATCCTACTCTTGCACATGCCATATACCGCAAGCCATCCTTGATTGATATTTTATATACTATAAAATGTATTATTCTTTTTTTTTTTTTTTTACTGGATAAACTAAACATAACAATTGTTTTATCTGTGGCTACACCAATGACTAAAGTAGAACTAGACCAAATAGAATTGGTAAATTTTATGATGAGTTGGAGGGGGGGGGGTGTATTTAATGACAATGATAGCTTGAGGGGGAAGGGGACATGTGAAATGAAAAATGAGCAGTGGTAAATGTTGTAATGCAGTGCAGGGCTCCACAGGGATAACAAAAGATTCTGAGGGTTGTGCTGGAGGAGGGGGGGGAGGAGAAAGGCCAGATTACTGTAATGAGATGATTTTGTGATTTAGTTGTGCTCAGAGCAAAAGCTTCTGGACTGTTTGTTGTGTCTGCTGTGGGGTCATCTTGTTAGATTTTGCCTGAGGTTTTTTTTTTTTTTTTTGTAAGAAGTTAATCCTGTTCTCTCAGTTGTTAAATGATTTCCTGTTGTTCATGTGGATTGTCCTTTACAGAACATCGCTGTTTCAAATACCTGTCTGAAAATATCTCTTACAATGATACCTGCTTCAGTGAGCATAGTGTTTAGAGTGTCAGGAATGTCAGTGTGTCAGGCTGCCTGTGTTCTCAGAACTGTCCCCACAGTTATTGTTTACTCCAAGCCATCATGTTGTTTAATATGGCCAAAGAAAGATAACTCATCTTTTCTTGTAGGAGTTTGAGTGGTTGGGCGCTCGGTCTACTAATCTGGTGGTGCTGGGTTTAAGTCTTAGAAGTGGGAATTTTTTTCTGGCACCATCACGCCAGAAGAGGCCAGGAATCCACCCAGTCTCTGAAAAATGAGTACCAGAGAAATCTGAGAGGGTAAATGTGGCCAGGCGTGATACAGACCACATCAGACTCTCATGTGCCGATGGTCTTGGAAATAGGGGCCTAACACCAGATCCCTCCAGTATTCCTTAAAGCCATGGAAATGGAGTTTTTACTTTTACCATGAAGGAGTTGCGCGAACAGCTTCCATCCATCCTCTATTTCTAAGATGCTTTAGTTACTCTTCCTCTCCTTTCAGGATATTCTGAAGATGTCATTTCTGTTGCTTGAGTCATTGTCCATGATTTACATGTGTATGTTATATTTGGAGAAATTTTTAATTTATACAAGGATTTCTTAAATGGTAATATCCAGTCAGAGGTTAAAAGTTACCTAAGCAAGTGACTTGTTTTAAGAGAATTCATTTACATTCAAGGAAAAAGTATTAAACTCCCTTCTGTTATTTATTTTTTAATAGTGTCAAATTAGTTAGTGCACTAGCCATTCATGGAGAAGGCTGATGGTTCGGATCTGATCTGAGGCATCCCAGTCACCCAGCTGTGGAAATAGGTACTTGGCTTCTTCTGGAGCTAGGGAAAGAAAGACAGCCAGGCATGTTGCTGACATCAGCCTCTAGTGTACCAGCAGGTTAAGGAACATGTGGACACTAACACAATATCTCCTGGGTGCCTTTATGGCATAATAGGGTTGCCATTATCTTTTTTTTACCCATACAACAGGTGGAATGGAAACTGTTTGTTTTGTTTTTTTAATGTATTAATGGATAGTCACATAAAGTAAAGAAAAAGTGCGTTTCTGTTTATAATATATATGAGTAGAAAAGTTAAAGGTCTTTCCTGTCCCTTTCCCGTCCTGTGCTGTACAGCTCAGTGCTAAATATTCTCAAAATTAGCAGTGCCTTGCTTGAGCAGTGTTCACCCATTTTTGTTTTCCTGCAATCTCTGTAAACTGTAGCCTCATGCTAGCCAGGCACAGAGCTGGTGTAAGCTGTGCTTTGGGAGACTGAAGGTGAACCAGACACTCCCCGTGGGCTCTTGTGAGGCAGCCAGTGAGACCTCCGGTGCTGAGGATGCAGAGAGTGAGGGGAAGCCACCCCTGCTGCACATAGTGGTGCACATGGATCAGGTCAGAAAGTTTTGTCATGTCTCGTATCACCATGTGGGCATTTCATTGTCTGTGATTGTGTCACTGTGTGGGTGTTTCATTGTCTGTGATTGTATAACTGTGTGGGCGTTTCATTGTCTGTGATTGTGTCACTGTGTGGGTGTTTCATTGTCTGTGATTGTGTCACTGTGTGGGTGTTTCATGTCTGTGATTGTATAATTGTATATGTGTTTCATGTCTATCATTGTATTACTGTATGAGTATTTCATGCCTGTCATTGTTTTACTGTATGGCTGTAAGGGTGTTTCGTGTCTGTGATTGTATTGCTGTATGAATGTTTTATGTCTGTGATTGTATTGCTGTATGAATATTTCATGTCTGTGATTGTATTACTCTATGAATGTTTCATGTCAGTGATTGTATTACTTTATGAATATTTCATGTCTGTGATTGTATTACTGTATGAATGTTTCATGTCTGTGATTGTATTACTTTATGAATATTTCATGTCTGTGATTGTATTACTTTATGAATATTTCATGTCTGTGATTGTATTACTGTATGAATGTTTCATGTCTGTGATTGTATTACTGTATGAATATCGTGCCTGTCATTAATGTACATGTACCCTGAAAATTATGCAGGCCAAGTTTTCCATGCTAAAATCATTAACCCTGTATGCTTTACAGGCTAATCTGGTTTGACCCCACACACAGCGCTAAGTCAAAATAATGTTTGGGATAATACGTTGCTGCCATTTAGTGAATGAAATGAGGTTGAGCATCTAAAAATAGGTATAAAAAAAAAAGGTAAAGGTAATCTTGTCATGCCTTAGAGGCACATAGGGATATGGTGTTAGTGCCCATATTTTCCTTGACCTGTCAGCACACTAGAGGGTGATGTGGTTCCTTCCCCAACTCCAGAAGAAATCAGGTACCCATTTCTACAGTTGGGTGACTGGGGCGCCTCCGGTCAGATTCGAACCCCTGACCTTCGCCACGAGAGACCAGTGCACTAACCACTTCGCAACTCAGACACCCAAAAACTTTAATTAATATTAATGAGCTGGTGGGGGCATCATGACATCTAAGAATGCTCTTCACCAGAAGCATAGCACTAAGGAGGTTAATCATAGTCTGCAAGTTTTACTGGAAAACAATGTGGTTCTAATCTTTAGCAGTTTTTGTAGTTAAAAAATGATGAGTAGGTTCAGCTGTTGGGAGTATGCAGTGTCAAGAGGCTGGTGTGGATATATTCCCCAGGACGTACGGGAGTGAGAGGCAGTGATGTAGCAAATCATGTTGCCCATTACGCTGTTGCAGCAGGTATGATTGTTATGCACAGCACAGATATACTGAAGTTGGTGGCCGAGGAACTGGGATAGAAAGAAGTGGTCTGTTGCGGACATGAAGAAGCTGAGAGGGTTGCCAAATCTGGTGGCACCTTGTCTCACACAGTGAAGCCAAAACTATAATCAGGCATCAGTGCAAGAAGCTACGGACTGACCACCTCCACCCCCCACCTTTTAAGTCAAATGCTGCAACCCTCACATCAGAAACACATTACCATCCTCAAACTAATCACAGGACATTGCCAGTTGCAAGCATATGCCTGTGTCAATTTGGCTTGTCACACATACACACACTCCCGATTGTACATCTGAGACAAGCATCCTGGCTGCACTGCACATCCTGTAGCTCCACCCTCTCAACTAAGAAGACAAGAACACAGCTTATGTCCACAGGAGCAACGCTGGAAGACAGACTTTGACTTTAGGGGTGCAAAGTATGACCTCCTAAGATTGCATAATTTATATGGACATATATATATATATATATATGTATATATATAGTTGACAACAATGGAATTACTGGTGGGATTTATGTGTTTACTTATCCGAGGACCAGATTGGACGCGTGAAGGCCAGCTGACCAGTAGATAACAAAGAGGAGGGGTGTAGCTTAGATGACAGGCTGGACCAATAAAAGATGGACCTAATGGATATATAAATGAGGGAAATATATATATATCTGAACCTTAAGTGCCCAGGGCACATGGGGCTTCCGCAAGGGTTTTCCACAAATGCCTGTCCTTCGCCTTTTTTCTGCTCTTGCTCAGGCGAGCCCTCTATTGCTCAACATCCTTTCTGTTGTTCTTCTCCATGTCTCTTTTGGTCTACCCTTACTTCTGTTCCCTTGTGGTGTCCATCTTAGTGCTATTTTTGGTAGTGAGTAGTCAGTCATTCGGAGCACATGTCCCAACCATCACCAGCGTCTTTCCTCAATAATTGTTGTCAGTGGCTTCATCTGCATTTCTGCCAATAAGATGTTATTTCTTATGGTGTTTGGCCAGAATATTTTCCTAATTCTTCGTAAACATTTAGTCTGGAAAGAATTCAACTTGTTTTCTATGGTTTTGGTGATTTTCCAGCATTCACTTCCATAGAGTAGTACACTTAGAACATTATTCTTAAATATCCTGATTTTCATATTTATGCTTAGTTTTTTTGATTTCCATATAGTCTGCAGCATTGCAAAAGCCTGGTTTGCTCTAGTAAGTCTACTGTTGATGTCCTCTGTGCTGTCTCCATTTTCTACTACTCTGCTGCCAAGGTATACAAATTCGTTGACCTCCTCCACTAACTTGCTATCTACTTGAGTACATTTCTGTTGTTTACATTTTGCTTCATTAACTTTGTCTTTCCTACGTTGATCTTTAGTCCTATGTTGTTTGCATTCTGAGTTAGCTTGTTTATTTTATCTTGCATATCTTTGTGACTGCTTGATAATAGAGAAATGTCATCCGCAAAGTCAAGGTCCTCCAGCACTGTGTCAAGGGTCCATTGTAATCCTCTGCGTTTGTCTGATGTTGCCTCCTTCATTAACCAGTCATATATATATATATATATATATATATATATACTGAGGCTAGAACCATAGGAGGCACAAGAAAAAGAAGAAGTTTAAGAGTTAACAAAGACAAACATGTGAATGCTTTCATTTTTGTTTTTTTTTTAAAACCTTAGCTTCAAGTAACAAGTGTTCTGGAGTATCATGTGAACTGGCTAGAGGCTACTGGATTCTCTTCCAGACAAGTAAGTTTATTGTCCATTCTGTGATAGTAGTTTGTCTTCAACAAGTAATTGCCAACCTTTTTTTTTTATTTTTAGCACAACCCTAAACTAGAAGTAGCACATGACCTCTAACCCAGGAAAAAGGTTAAAAGTTATTTCAGTGAAGAGTGCAGAGTGTAATTGTTATTGTTTAATACAGTTGAACCCACTTAATATCACATCGCTTTATGTCACAACCCAGATATTGTCACAGAAATTTGTGGTTTGTTAAGTGTCCAGGTCTCACAGGCACAACCCAGATATTGTCACAGAAATTTGTATCCCTGGCCAACTCCCGTAAGTAATTAATGGGCTTTACTCCAGTTAATAATACCCTGCTTATTGGCACAAATTGGTTAATGTCACAGTATTTTTGCACCCAGAGGAGTTAAAGACTCCACTTTGTATCACAAAATGGGTGAATCCAAGCTATAAATATCTCACAAAGTCTTATCAGTTTCGCAACCATAAAAAAAGGGGCCTGCAGTTTGATCACCGAGTACGTGATGCATCGACCTTTTGAGCATGTGGGCATCAAAACTCAGTTTGTGTGAATGAAAGGCTTACCATGATTGGCCTTTCAAAAGATCGTGATTGAAAACTGGCTTCTTTCAGTCATTGTTTGTCTGCTTTATCAAGACGTGGGCAGTGTTAAGTTGGCAGTGCAAGTTGATAGCTGGTCAGTCTCTAGTTTATAGCTGGGAACTTCCCTCTGGTTATCATTGTGTTAGATAATGGCCACTAAACACAAATGTGTTGATCTGGATTTAAGCTCTAAAATGGATATTCTGGAGGAAGTTGGTGAAAAAGTTATGAAAAAAGCCATAGCGGATAAGTTTGGAATTGATGTTTCAACTGTATTATAACTTGTTAAAAACCAAGTCAAAATTGAATGAGACTTTCACTCGTCTTTAGTTAGGTCAAACTGTAAGTGAAGGTGTGTGAGTTCCTACATGGATATTGTGTATGTTCTGCTGACATGGTTCAGGCAGACACGTTCTGCATGTTGCCTGTGTTTGGTCATATGCTGGCGGAAATTGCAGAACGTTTTGCAAAAGAAATAGATATGCCTGATTGGAAGTGTTCAGACTGCTTTCTTGAGCACTTTAAGAAACACCACAGCATAACATTTAAGGTCGCTTCAGCTGAAGCAGCCCGAGTTAATGCCGATGTTGTTAATGATTGGATTTCTCATTTGCCAAAAATTTTGGATGCGTACAGCCCAGATGATATTTTTAACATGGATGAAACAGCCATGTTTTATAAACTGCTACCGAACAGAACTTTGTGCTTTTGTGATGAGAAGTGCCACACTGGCAAACGATCTAAATATCACTTCACAACTGTCATGTGCTATAATACGTCTGGCACTAAGAAGACTCTGTTTCAAGAATGTAAAGAGACTGCCAGTCACTTACAAGGCCAACCAACATGCATGGGTGACAGATGAACTGTTTGAGGACTGGGTCATTTCTTTCGACAGCAAAATGAACTGAATGAACAGAAAAGCTTTGTTGTTCATTTGTAACTGTCCGGCACACACTGAGATCGCCACTCTGGCTATAAAGCATGTTTTCCTGCCACCTAACACAACCAGTGTGCTGCAGCCTTGCGACCAAGGTATCATTTACATCTTCAAGCAACAGTACAGAAAGCGAATAGTGCGCCATGTGCTGCATGCTGTGGAACAAAAGCGTGTCGTAAAGACTGATATCAAGATAGTGATTAATTTTATGTATGCTGCAAAAAAATAAGATTTTTAAGGGCATGCATCTTTCCCATCGCAACGTATGCCTGTGAGACCTGGACACTTAACAAAACAGCTGAGAAACACATAAATGCCTTTGAATGTAAATGCTACAGAAAAGAGTTCTTCAAATATTATGGACACAAAAAAGAACAAATATATTCATACTACAAGAACTTAATATTGAGGAAGGCTGGCTAGTAAAGAGAATTAAAGAGAGAAAACTTAAATATTTTGGACACATTAAATGTCATGATAATCTAGAGAAAACCATCTTGGAAGGGTACATAATGGGAAAAAGAAAGAGAGGAAGATCAAGGCGAAGATGGCTGCAAGACATCATTGATGATCTGCAAATGGATGTATCAGCATCAGGCCATCTTGCTCACAACCGAGAGGCATACAGGAGTGCTGTTAGGGAGGCAAAGTTCCACAAGGGACATGCAAATGAATGAATGAATGCTGCATGGAACAGCATCGGTCAATCAACAATTAAAGTTGCTTTATCCCAGTTAATGCCCTTGTAATGGTCTTCGGTTAGTGTCACCATATTTTGATGGTCTCGACGATGTGACATTAAGCGAGTTTGACTGTAATTAGGTTTCAAAACTTAAAGTACTTATATTCTTCAAAATGCTGCAATTTAAAAAAAAAAATAATATGCCATGACTCTTACACATTATATGTCATGAGAATTTAAAGAAGACCATCTTGGAAGGGTACATAATGGGAAAAAGAAAGAGAGGAACACCAAGGCAGAGATAGGTGCAAGACATCGTTGATATCTGCAAATGGATGCATCAGCAGCAGGCCATCTTGCTTTACAAACGAAAGGCCTTCAGGAAAGCTGTTAGGGAGGCAAAAGTTCCTCAAGGGATATGCAAATGACTGACTTTTACTCAGACGCACCCCCAAAAAAAAAAGAAACAAAAAAAAAAAACAGAGAGAGAGAGAGAGTCTCAGTCAGTTGTTGAGGACCAGAGTCCTATATTGAGGAACTAGAATATGTAAAGAGAAAATCACCTGAGTGATCAGTGTTCTATATATTAGTATGAGGTTTGACTGGAAGGTGATTTTCTCAAAGCAAGCCTGTAGCTCAGAACAGTTTTATTGGCTAGAATCCAACTGCATATGTCATCATACCCTTTTGTATGGTTCTTACACTTGGGTATTTTTGCTCTGTTTGATAGTGTCTTTGTTGGGATTTAGCTCTGATCCTCTCATATTACTATTTGTGTTGATCTTTGTTCACCTGTTCTTGTGAATATGTTTTAACTTCCTGCTTTCAGAGCCGTGCTACCTGCATATTTCACATTCTGTGACCGTCTATTTTCATTCCTTTCAGTCTTCTAATGGTTTTTTTTTCTTCTCTATAGTGGGAAGAAGTCATGTGACAGAACATATCTTCATCTTATTTACCTTTTTATCTCTTGTTTGCCCACACTGGAGAAAAAGTAGTAGTTGTCTCTGCTAAGAGTATTTTTATATTAAGATTGTAAACCAAGTTAAGATTATTCAATTCAAATGTAATATCCGCCCTCATTTATGCATGCAAAAGCTGGAAAACAACTAAAGAAATAGACAACAAATTAAACTCTTTTGAAAACAAATGCCTAAGGAAAAGACTCGGGATAAAGTGGAATAAATTCAAGAACAACGCAGAGATAAAGCAGATGAGCAGACAACAACCTGTCTCATGGGTGATCATAAAAAAGGAGATGGACATATGTCAGTCATGTGATGAGAAGAAACAGTCAGAAAATCCCAAAACAAACTATCAAGTGGAACACAACAGGCCAAAGAAAAAAAGGTCAGCCACGTGAAACTCTAAAGAGGACATTGTTAAGAAAGGCCAGTTTAGTGTGCATAACATCCCTTGATGAGGTTGAAAAACTCACTGAAAACTGGAAATCCTGGCAAACTGCCATGTGAGCCCGATGTGACATTTAACGGCACAGGAAGGACATAAGATGTAAGAAGTCTCTGTTAAAACAGAAATGTTGAGAAAAATGAGAAATAAGAACATGAATGACTGAAACAAAACTGGTAAATATAGAG
The DNA here is from genome assembly GCA_009760885.1 of Achatina immaculata. Taxonomy (NCBI): domain Eukaryota; kingdom Metazoa; phylum Mollusca; class Gastropoda; order Stylommatophora; family Achatinidae; genus Lissachatina; species Lissachatina immaculata. Next base: position 32,240,671 of record CM019699.1, on the reverse strand, counting down.
CAGGTGGCTTCTCTGGGGAAGAGTTTCAAGCCTGATGGGAGGAATGTTTTTTTCCTTAACAGAATGTATAATAGTGAAAGTCCTTTCTAGATGATGGTTTAATATGTAGGGGAGGAATGTTTTTTTCCTTAACAGAATGTATAATAGTGAAAGTCCTTTCTAGATGATGGTTTAATATGTAGGGGAGGAATGTTTTTTTCCTTAACAGAATGTATAATAGTGAAAGTCCTTTCTAGATGATGGTTTAATATGTAGGGGAGGAATTTTTTTCCTTAACAGAATGTATAATAGTGAAAGTCCTTTCTAGATGATGGTTTAATATGTAGGGGAGGAATGTTTTTTTCCTTAACAGAATGTATAATAGTGAAAGTCCTTTCTAAATGATAGTTTATATGAAGGGGAGGAATGTTTTTTTCCTTAACAGAATGTATAATAGTGAAAGTCCTTTCTAAATGATAGTTTATATGAAGGGGAGGAATGTTTTTTTTCCTTAAAAGAATGTATAATAGTGAAAGTCCTTTCTAGATGATGGTTTAATATGTAGGGGAGGAATGTTTTTTTTCCTTAAAAGAATGTATAATAGTGAAAGTCCTTTCTAGATGATGGTTTAATATGTAGGGGAGGAATGTTTTTTTCCTTAACAGAATGTATAATAGTGAAAGTCCTTTCTAGATGATGGTTTAATATGTAGGGGAGGATTCGGGGGCAGCCTAGGTTGAAAAGAAAGCATGGTACCTGGAATCAAGAGAACCACTGTTACAGGGTAAATATAATTATTAGTATTGTTAATAACAGCAAGGCTTGTGTATAGCAAAGTATGAGAGAAATATCAACAAAGTTGTAGACAGAGTACTTTAGATGTGGGGAAAAGAAATAGGTAATAAGAGAATACCAGAGTAGAATCCCAGACTCAAGTTGGACAGGTAACTAATCTATTATTTATAGAAGATATGAGAAAGGTGTGTCACCAAAAATAATATGTTTATTGCTTCTTTTTTTTTTTAGTTTTGAAAAAAAAAAGAGCTGTTTTTAATTAACGCATGTAATGTTGGCTGTGTTCTCTAGGGTCAGTGGTTGTATGCTTTACTAGCAAGCCTTCAGAAACCCCTTACTCCAGAAATCTGCTCATGGATTCGACGGCTGGCTCGCCTCTGCTCAAACATACGTGCCTCTCTTGTAAGTTTTAACCAGTGCTATTTTTTTTTCCTTTCATTTATCCGGCAGTAGACTGAAGCAAATAGGAAAGGCAACAAAAAAAAAAAAACCCGCCTCCAACAGAATCGAGAAGATCCTTACATCAAAACAAATATCACGGCATTTGAGATTATGTATTGTAAAATGCTGGATATTTAAGAGCAATGTTCAAAGTGTACTACTCTATGGAAGTGAATGCTGGAAAATCACCAAAACAATAGAAAACAAGTTGAATTCTTTTCAGGCTAAATGTTTTTTGAAGAATTAGAAAAATATTTTGGTCAAACACCATAAGAAGTAACATCTTGTTAGCAGAAATGCAGATGAAGCCACTGACAGCATTTATTGAAGAAAGACGCTGGCGATGGTTGGGACATGTGCTCCAAATGACTGACAACTCACTACCAAAAATAGCACTAAGATGGACACCACAGGGTAATAGAAGTAAGGGTAGACCAAAAGAGATTTGGAGAAGAACAACAGAAAGGATGTTGAGCAATAGAGGGCTCACCTGGGCAAGAGCAGAAAAAAAGGCAAAGGACAGGTATTTGTGGAAAACCCTTGCGGAAGCCCCATGTGCCCTGAGAAAGAGAGAGAGAGAGAGATTGTAAAATGCTATGTATACTGAGTATTCATTCATGGTGTAAAGGCTTGGACCTTGAATAAGACAAAAGAAAAGAAAGTCAAGGCCCTTGAAATGTGGATATAGAGAAGAATAGGGTGTATCCTGTGAACAGAAAAGAAAACACAACAAAGAAGTGCTAAACTATCTACAAGTGAAATGAGAAATTTGAAAATCATAAAAAAAACAAGACAAATAAGGTACTTTGGGCATGTTAAGAGGCACACTATATTGAAGGGAAAAGAACAAGAGGACAGCTGCGATATGGATGGGTGGACAAACAAGAGGACAGCTGCGATATGGACAGGTGGACAGCATCAAGAGATGGGCAGGGACAAACCTAGCAGAGTGCACTGTGAAGACAAGAAACAGCAGAGTGGAAAATCATTGCAGCCAACCTTCCATGGGGAAATGGCATGAGATGATGATGAGACTGAAGAGTGGTAGAGGGTCATCACTATGTAGTCTTAATATGCTTATGGGAGGGAGGGGGGAGGGCACAACAGCAGGTACTTGTCAGCAAACCATAACTGCTTGTATGAGGGTTTGTGAACCACAGTCAACCAAAACTGTATTCTGCCTCCCACTGTTGGGCCCTGAAAACATATTATTCTGTCTTCTTCTTTGACTTTGTTACCCCTATCAGGGCTTTAGGCCATCAACAAAGGCCCTCCATTTGTTTCCTGGGCTGTTTCTATATTGGACTGAATGAATAATAATCACACTGAGAAGGCAGACCTACATATACACTATGCTGTAGATGGATATGTTTGGCCAAGAGATGCGGATATCGCATCCTAGCTGCACACTATGACGTGACATGACCAGTGCCCATTTGAGGGTGAATTTAGAACAATATGCTGCAAGGTCATCACTTGTAAAACTAATGTATGCCCACTACTTTATACAAAGACAAAGTTAGTGGGAAATTTTCAGCTGTATTATTTGTGAATAGAAACTGCTGCTTTGCATTTTGTTGTGGGACTGAATTGGGTTTTTTTTTTTTTTCATTCATAATGAAGTATAGAGTGTATGTTCTCATGGATCAGTGGTTCCATATAATTTGTAAGTTTGAAAAGTGCGATGGTGTGATTCCTAGCAACAATAAAAGTGCTAGTACTGTACAAATTATTCAGTAGTAATCCATTTGAAGAACAGAATATCCAGTAGTCATCTATTTAAAGAACAGAATATCCAGTGGTCATTCATTTAAAGAACAGAATATCCAGTAGTCATCTATTTAAAGAACAGAATATCCAGTAGTCATTCATTTAAAGAACAGAATATCCAGTAGTCATTCATTTAAAGAACAGAATATCCAGTAGTCATTCATTTAAAGAACAGAATATCCAGTATTCATCCATTTAAGGAATAGCATATCCAGTAGTCATCTGTTTAAGAAACAGATTATCCAGTAGTCATCTATTTAAAGAACAGATTATCCACTAGTCATCTGTTTAAGAAACAGATTATCCAGTAGTCATCTATTTAAAGAACAGATTATCCACTAGTCATCTATTTGAGGAACAGATTATCCACTAGTCATCTATTTAAGGAACAGATTATCCATTAGTCATCTGTTTAAAGAAGAACAAATGTCAAAACATTTCTGTAAAATTGGACTCATAGACAAGGTCAGTAGTTCAAATTCGGTCAGAGACACCACAGTCGTCTGACTGCAGAAACGAGTAACTGGCTCCTTTCTAACTGTAGAAAGAGAGGCAGCCAGATATGATGCTGGCCACATAACTGTGTCAACAGATCAAGAAAAATATGGGTGATAGCGCTACAGTTTCTAGCTGCCTTTTTTTTAAACTTCAGGTTACTTACATTTGATTCATAATAACAAATGGGCACCGCCTTGCAAATATGAAGTGTGTATGGGACACATTGAGCCTCCAGTTCAGCCATTGCTTTTAAGGTGCTTACAACTGGGCCGGCTAGCGTAGTGGTTAGAGCACTCGTCTAGCAACCAAATGGTCGAGGGTTCGAATCCCCAGCTGAGCGGGATTTTTTTTCCGACCAATACGGCCCTGAGGTCGACCCAGCCTCGTAAAATGGGTACCAGAGAAAATCTGGGAAGTAAAGGCAGCGAGGAAAGGAACTGGTCACCCTACCTCATACGCTGATGACCCAGCATAATGAGGCCTCTAACGCTTCACCCCCTACAGCATTTGAAATGCTATGGGACTATCTTTACTTTTTTTTTTACAACTGATGACAAACATTTGACCAACTGGCGTTCCAACTTACATGCATATCAACTTAAAAACAAACTTAGGAACAAAACTTGTTCATAATCCGGGAACTGTCTGTATGTTATAATTTTACGGTGAAAATGTTTTTAAAATAATAATAATAAATCTTTTTTAAAAAAAAACATTGAAGAGAGGTAACATTATATTTACACACATAAAGACTTGAATCTTCACACTTTACTACTGTCATGGCCAGACATTTTCTGACATGTTACACCAATATGCTGTCTCTCTCACAGGAGAGCTCTGATGACCCTTGTTTGAATGAACTGAATTTGATCATCTGTTTGGTTTCTCGTTACTTTGACCAGAGGGATCTGGCTGACACCTGATAGACTGGTCTTGCTGAATTTGGTTGTTAAAATGTTGATGTGTGATTCTGGTGATGTGTCAGGTGGAGTGTTGATGTGTGGTTATGGTGATGTGTCAGGTGGAGTGTTGATGTGTGGTTATAGTGATGTGTCAGGTGGAGTATTGATGTGTGGTTATAGTGATGTGTCAGGTGGAGTGTTGATGACTTAATGTGTGATTGCGGTGATGTGTCAAGTGGAGTGTTGATGAGTTAATGTGTGATTTATAGTGATGTATCAAGTGGAGTGTTGATGAGTTAATGTGTGATTATAGTGATGTGTCAAGTGGAGTATTGATGAGTTAATGTGTGATTATAGTGATGTGTCAAGTGGAGTGTTAATGTGTGATTATAGTGATGTGTCAAGTGGAGTGTTGATGAGTTAATGTGTGATTTATAGTGATGTGTCAGGTGGAGTGTTGATGAGTTAATGTGTGATTGCGGTGATGTGTCAAGTGGAGTGTTGATGAGTTAATGTGTGATTTATAGTGATGTATCAAGTGGAGTGTTGATGAGTTAATGTGTGATTATAGTGATGTGTCAAGTGGAGTGTTGATGAGTTAATGTGTGGTTATAGTGATGTGTCAAGTGAATTGTTGATGTATTAATGTGTGATTATAGTGATGTATCAAGTGGAGTGTTGATGTTTTGTTTCAACTGATATATCAGGTGGATTGTTGAAATGTTGTATGATTATAGTGATGTATCAAAATGATTGTTGAAATATTGATGTGTGATTGTGGGAATATATCAGGTGATGTGTTCAAATGCTAGTGTGCAGTTCTGATGATTTGACAAGTCGATTGTTCAGATGTTGATAAGTAGCTTTAGTGATGTATCAGATGAATTGTTAAAATTTCCGTGTGTGATTTTAGTGACATATTAGAAATTAAAAAAAAACACGCACACAAAGGTTTTTATTTACGTTTTTAGTTTGAATACTCACTGAGTTCATGACATGTATCCACAAAATCATCACTTGTATCTGTCAAGACATAAATTGTGTGTGCCATATCATCACTTGTATCTACCAAATCATCAGTCAGATTATTGCTTGTAAGTTGTTCATTATTTACTGTAAATGTGCAATGAATGAAGGCAAAACAGGAAATAGTCTATTATTTAACATTATTTCATGACATAAAGGGGAGATAATAATAATGAATAAGAAAATCTTTACAAAGAAGTTAAGCCATACACAGCCAGTCTCTGTGCATTTGTTATATGAGGTGAAGCAACAGTTTGTGAGCAGGAGACGAGATGTGTGTTTTCAGGGCAGGATTTGTCATACACTCTGGACAGCCAGAAAAAAAAAAAACAAATGAGGAAGTTCTCTGAGAAGTTTAAGAACGCTGAGAATATTACAGACCTGTGGGTGGAAAGGGTTAATATTCTGTGGACGTATGAGTGACAGGTGGATATGCAAGGGACAAAGCAATATGGAGAAGCTGGTTAGCCAATGTATTTCATTCTGGCACATAATAAATGGAAGTAAGGGACAACATCTTTAAGTCTGGCACATAATGAAGCAAGGGATGACATTTTTAAGTCTGGCACATAATATATGAAGTAAGGGATGACATCTTTAAGTCTGGCACATAATAAATGAAGCAAGGGATGACATCTTTAAGTCTGGCACATAATAAATATCTGTTACCTACACGATGGCACTATTTCAGAGTCTCCACTGGCTGGATTGTTAAGAACATTTTGATTGCTGGAAGTTCCAACGACGGCACATCATATACTTCAGTTAAAAACTTCTTATCTTTGAAAGTAAGGCGCTTGAGTTGTCTAGTTGCTGGTGTGCGTCTCTCTCAAGTCTGGTTGGAAGCACTCCAATTACAAGCTGCAGAAGTGGGAACCAGACTCCTTTTGGGGCTGGGGAAGGAAGAGCAACCAGGCGTGACGCTGATCACATCACCATCTATAGCACAGGCATTTTTTTTTTTCTCAAACGATGTACCACAGCGCAATGGTGTGCCACAGGAGAGCCAGAGGTGCGAGCCAAATTTTACAGTAAAATATATATTTGATCAAATTGCAGCGCACCTTTTGTTATTTGTATGATAAATAAACTGCAGGCAGAGAACCTACAACAGTTCAGTTATTAGTCCCAGTTCATCGCGGGCTGACATGACCAGAGATCTGTGCCTTCAAGCAGGCTCACGTAACGCACTGAAAAAAAAAAATGTCTCTGTATAATAAAACTTAAATTTGCTTTCATATTTTTTTTCGTTTGTCAATGTATGCATATTAGAAGAATGTTGCGAATCCCCATGACAGCAAAAATAACTAATGAAGAATGTATGAGAAGAGCTGGAGAGACAAAAAAAATCTTGTCAAAAAGATAAGAGAGAGACAATGTACTTTCATAGGACATGCAATGAGAAGAGGGGGCATTGAAAATATTATAACAACAGGAAAAATAGAAGGAAGAAGATCAAGAGGAAGACCAAGAGAAATGTTACTGGACAGTCTGACGGGATGGTGTGAGAGGAGATCATCAACTGAACTGGTGGCCTGCGTGAAGGATCGTGTACTCTGGAGAAGCATAATAGCCAACGCCAGTCGGCACGGCACATGATGATGATGATGAGTGTATGACATTAATAAATAGGGCGTTGCATGAATTATTGGCCGATTTAGTTATCTCTCTCTCTCTCTGAACCTTAAATGCCCAGGGCACATGGGGCTTCCGCAAGGGTTTTCCACAAATGCCTGTCCTTCGCCTTTTTTTCTGCTCTTGCCCAGGTGAGCCCTCTATTGCTCAACATCCTTTCTGTTGTTCTTCTCCATGTCTCTTTTGGTCTACCCTTACTTCTGCTCCCCTGTGGTGTCCATCTTAGTGCTATTTTTGGTAGTGAGTTGTCAGTCATTCGGAGCACATGTCCCAACCATCGCCATCGTCTTTCCTCAATAATTGTTGTCAGTGGTTTCATCTGCATTTCTGCTAATAAGATGTTATTTCTTATGGTGTTTGGCCAAAATATTTTTCTAATTCTTCGTAAACATTTAGTCTGGAAAGAATTCAACTTGTTTTCTATTGTTTTGGTGATTTTCCAGCATTCACTTCCATAGAGTAGTACACTTAGAACATTACTCTTAAATATCCTGATTTTCATATTTATGCTTAGTTTATTTGATTTCCATATATTCTGCAGCATTGCAAAAGCCTGGTTTGCTCTAGTAAGTCTGCTGTTGATGTCCTCTGTGCTGTCTCCATTTTCTACTACTCTGCTGCCAAGGTATACAAATTCGTTGACCTCCTCCACTAACTTGCTATCTACTCTGAGTACATTTCTGTTGTTCACATTTTGCTTCATTAACTTTGTCTTTCCTACGTTGATCTTTAGTCCTATGTTGTTTGCATTCTGAGTTAGCTTGTTTATTTTATCTTGCATATCTTTGTGACTGCTTGATAATAGAGAAATGTCGTCCGCAAAGTCAAGGTCCTCCAGCACTGTGTCAAGGGTCCATTGTAATCCTCTGCGTTTGTCTGATGATTTAGTTATACCACAATCTTAATTGTCACAGGATTGTGAAATTCGTGTTGGCGAAAAGTATTCGGCGGCGCTGCTGTCACCTCACGGGGAGAAACGTCCATTAAGTGTTGAAGAAAATGGCCGCCTTACCAACAGAGCATTATTTGCTGGAATTTGCGCAAAACGGCGGTGCTGTGGCGGTTCAACGGGCGTTCCGACGGCAGTTTGGACGCTGTGGTCCTCCCGCGTCTTCAATCACGAAGGTGGTGCGAACAGTTTCGCGACAGAGGATGCGTCTGTCATCAAGGGAAGGGTCGCGACTGGGAGCCCAAGTTTTTACCGAAGAGGCGATGGACAAAGTGAGTGGTTGCTCTATTCGAAGCCCTAGGAAATACCTGCGGAGAGCCAGTAGAGAGCTCCAGATAGCAGAGTTCACGGCGAGGAAAGTTCTACAGAAACACTGGTACAAAAATTCCAGCCAAGCAACTGTCGTTTTCTGAGGACTTACTGAGCATGATGAAAACGGTTGTGGGTTTGCCGGAGCTGATCATTTTTAGGGATGAAGCGACTTTTCATTTCTCTAGAAAGGTCAACAGGCGCATTATCTGGATATGATTGGATCGAGATGTAACGTGAAAGTCACAGAGTGAACGTGTTTTGTGGCAATGTCAGAAGACCCGCATTTGGCCCATTCTTTTCGCGGAAGACAGTGTCATGGGGACGATGTACCTGGATGGCCGGTGGCGAGATTCTTCGGCTGCCGTGCGTGGGGTGAAACTCCTCCCGGCAATGAAGAAAGATTCGATTATGGTTACCGCGCGGCGCTGTCGTGGAAAAGGTGATGGAAAGGCTTAAATGAAGTTTAATCGGTATGACCAGTAGTCTCGCGGTGAGGGCTACTCATATCACTTCACCTCTGTTCTAGAGGCCGGCCACGTCCTATATACACCCGAACTGGGGCAATATGCTTAAACCAGGGGTGAAACTTGATGGCTATCCGTGTCACGGCACCTCTGCTCTAGAGGCCGACTATGTCCTATGTACACCCGAACTGGGGTAATATGCCTAAACCGGCTTAACCCAGGGGTGAAACTTACTAGTGGCGGGGATTCATCCTCGACAAAAGCAGCGTTCTGGTCACCACCAAGAAGGGTAGTGGCCACGACCACCAGACACTGAAGTTGAGATACTGGACCAGAGTAGCCTAGCCAAACCGGCGGATTTCATATCCAAACTACATCGAGGTTCCGTTGAGGAAAGTCCAACTCGAAGCTCTCTGGTGCAACGAAAACCACAGTGTCTCGCAATTCCGCTTCAGTGACCCACCAGGAATATAGGCCACAGCCCCCAGATGCGCTGAGCCTCCATCGTAAATGAGATCTATCTCGAGGATCACACGAATAAATTCAGTAGCAGCACGGGGCCATCTTGGTGATAGAAGTATAAGAAAAGGAAAGAAAGGAAAGGCGTACCTGGGCATGCCTGAGAACTGGTTAATGCCACAACTCACGGATGAGGTATCGTTTACCAACAAGACGGGGCCCCACCACATTGGCATTTGCAGGTTCTTCTTCGTCTTCTTCTTCTTAGTCATTAAAGCTCATTGCTGCAGATAAAGTTCGCCTCCATTCCTCTGTATTCCTAATCTTCTCTCTCCAGTTGGTGGCACCTGTTTTTTTAAATTTTACATCCTTTTCTATGTTGTCTTTCCATCTCTGTCTTGGTCTACCCCTTGGCCTTGTTTCCCTCGTCTCTTGTATAAACTTTTTTTATATAAATTATTAATACTACATCTCTCAGCTTATAAAGGACTATTTAACTTCAAACCCCGTACTCCATCGTACAAATGTGGGTCAAACAATAATTCCCCTCCCTAAATCTCTCTCCAGGTCCTTGACCTCTCTACCCGTGTCTGACTTCTCTATACCAGTGTCACACTTCATCTGCCTGTGATTATCATCGTTTCTTATGCTATAATAGCCTCTCTCTATCTACCGGTGTCAGACTTTCCATATTGGGACAGGCATCATTATTTAAGATGTTACTTATCTACGTACAGTACACATGGAAACACAGCCGAATGTATATCAATGAAAACACAGAACTAAAACTTTCAAAACAATTTCCAGCTCTCGCTGTGTAATAAACGAGAATTGACAGAACAGGACTACAACACAGAGTACATGACACAACATAACTGCCAATGATCAATACCAGTAATAGCATGTCTCATTAATATCAGTTGTTTAATTGTCTCAATCATGAGTTCCACTTCTACTAGTTCCATATATACATTAGCCGTTTCTTGAGTTCCTACCTTTCTTCTAGCCCCACATCTTCTCCCTCTCTATCCTCTACCTTTCTTCTAGTCCCACCTCTTCTCCCTCTCTATCCTCTACCTTTCTTCTAGTCCCACCTCTTCTCCCTCTCTATCCTCTACCTTATGACCTTGGTCATCGGCGCCCGTGCACCTGGTAGCTCATTATATCTCTCTCTCTCTCTTCTACTTTTCCTCCGCATTCTCTACCATACGACTTTGGTCGTCGGTGCATTCTGCACCTGGTAGCCTCCTATCTTAATACTATTCTGTTGCCTGCGCAACCGTCTCCTTTCTTCCATCATTCCTTCCTCCTTTCTTGCATAATTCCTTGCCACGCTCAGCCTCACTATACATGCATATAATCATCAGTATAATCATCATATAATCAATGCAGTCAAAATGATACATAATCAATGAAGATATGCAGTGCCCCTCTAAGTGCAATCGACACCTCTAATGCTATCCATTTCCTATTGCTCATGTGCATAATTATAATACCCTTCAGCCACACACAGCCACTTTACGAAAACAACATTACAAAGGAGGCGCGATAACTGTGATTCATAACACAACTACACTCTACACACTTGGTACATACACACGCTAATATACTAAACGACTACATTTTAAACAATGCGCCTTTCCCTCAGCGAATACTGGACAACGCTAATCTCAATTCGTTCAATCATGTTAGTTATCCATGCTTGCCCCCCCCCCCCTCTCTCTACTCGCGATGCGTGGAACCCGTTCACCGGCTGGCCGGGCCAGAAAGACAGTTTCCGTATATCCCCCTTTCTCACACTTGTGTATACATCATTTTTGTTTGTCTGTTCTCTTCCATTCTTTCTACATGGCCCAACGACCATAGTCTGTTCAGTTTCAAGACATTTATAATTCGTTGGGATTTAAATACGCTGCTCAGTTCTGTGTGACATGCCGTGTCACACGCGGGGCGCGCGCATTGAATGCATGTCAGGTCAGTAAGAAAATGCAGATATTCCTCTCTCAAGCACTGGTAAAACCATGTATTTCTGTTAGACTGTCACCAGTGTTGGCGAATATATGTTCTTATAAAATGGAACAATAATTTGTACGCAATAACTTGTGCAATATATAAAAATTTGAATATAGTCATTGTAGTATGCAATCTTTGAAAATGCTTTTAAAAATATATGGTTAACTGCACGAGTCAATCAATCAAGTGGCGTGGCGTAGGCGATCATTTCTCTCCACAATTCCCTGTCTTTAGACTTGATTATGAGATCCGCCGGTGACTTTCTCCCTAGCCACACTGACAGCCCATCCAGTAACTTCTCTCTCTCTCTCTCTCTCTCTCTCTCTCTCTCTCTCTCTCTCTCTGTGTGTGTCTTTCTCTGTCTCTTATTCCCTCAGTTTTTCCAGTTGTCACAATGTGCTCTAATTTTCCTCTTCTCAGAAAAAGTCCTACAAATCTCGCTTGTCTGCCTCTGATCTTTGCCTTTTAACTCCAGCCTCTCTTAAGACTTCTTCATTGGTTTTCTTAGCTGTCTTCAACATCCTTCTTATGAACCAAATTTCCATGGCCTCCATTTCTCGCTGTATTCATGGACCATGCTTCACATCCATAAAACAAAATTGGCTCGATGTAACATTTTAAGTACTCTGAATCTTGTTTTTCCATTGATATGGATCTATTGCACAATATGTTTCTCATTGTCTGGAATGCTGACTTCGCTTGAGCACGTCTGCTTTTTATTTCGTTGTGACATTTTCCATCAGTTGTTATAATCGTTCCTAGGTACTTGAGCCTATCAACTTGTTTCAGAATTGTGCCATCGATGGTAATGCTATATTTTGGTGGTATTCTTGAGATGACCATCACTTCAGTCTTCTTTTTGTTCAGGCTGAGACTTTTATTTTCACGAATCACGATGTCCAGAAGGGCTTGTAGCTCCCCTTAACTTTTAGCAATCGGAACTGTGTCGTCTGTATATCTAAGTTGTTAAGGTTGTACCCGCCAACTGATTATTACTCATTAATTTTTCGATGTACAAGAAGAGGTAAGGAGATAGAACACATCCTTGTCTCACTCCCCTCCCAATTTTATGTCTTGGAATGCTTCTATTTGGTTCTCAACCTTCATTGCTGCTGATTGCTGCCAGTATTTGTTTTTGATGAGTTTCAGATCTTTCCCATCTATGTTGATGTCTTCCAGCATTCTTATAATTTCTGTGTGTCTCACTTTATCAAATGCTTTACAGTAGTCTATGAAGCATAAGTATAGGTCCGTCTTCACTTTTATTGATCTTTCCATCAATGTATTATATATATAAAGGTACAATACCATATATATATATATATATATATATATATATATATATATATATATATATATGGTATTGTACCTTTTCCTTCGATGAAGCCATACTGTTCTTCAGCGTTTGTTTTTTTTATTGCCACGGAACACGGAAAAAATTTGCGTTATCAAGTGTACCCCAGGCTGAAAAATTTTGGGAACTGCTGCTCTACAGTATCGCCAGGTCGAGGAAAATAAGGGCACTAATTCACATTCCGGAGTGTCTCTATGGCCTGAGGACTCATAAAACTGTCGAAGAAGTTCGTTCTGTGATGATGCAAGCGTATGTGTATGTTCTATTTCTGCCATACAAAGCATCTCCCTAATATAACGCATTTCTCAGGTATGATTTCAATGACTTATCTTACTGGTATTGATCGCATTAATCTCCTTTTCTGCGTCGCTTGTGTCAAAAATAGCCTGAACTTTACTCAGACTAAAAACAAAGGTTATTTTTCGCACGATTGATTCTATTCTGAAAAGTGAAGGCGGAACCCTCCATTCTTGTTGGTAGATGTCAGTTTCCGGAATGCCTTTACTTGTAAGCGGGCCAAGCCTCTTATTTTGGCAGTCGAGAACATCCTATTCGGTCTAGATCTATAAACTGGTATGGACAATCCTGAAGCATTTGCCAAATAGGACTCCAGGATGTTGTTCGGCCGAAATCCATTTTTATAAGCGGGAAGTACTTAACCATGATATCTTATTTTGTGTACGGAACAGCCTGGTTTTTCTTCGTTTTCCTCTACAGTCAGTCAGTCAGTCATTTGCATGTCCCTTGCGGAACTTTGCCTCACTAGCAGCTCTCCTGTAGGCCTCTCGGTTGTAAGCAAGATGGCCTGCTGCCGATGCATCCATTTGCAGATTATCAACGATGTCTTGCAGAAATCTTCGCCTTGGTTTTCCTATCTTTCTTTTTCCCATTTCTTCCAAGACGGTCTTCTCTAAATTATCATAACGTTTAAAATATTTAAGTTTTCTCTGTTTAATCGTCTTTACTAGCAATATATTTCAATATTAAGTTCTTATAGTATGGATATATTTGCTCTTTTTTGTGTCCATGATATTTGAAGAGCTCTTCTGTAGCATTTACATTCAAAGACAGTTATGTGTTTCTCAGGTGTTCTGTTAAGTGTCCAGGTCTCAGGCGTATGTTGCGACCTTTCCTTTACATCCAGGCAGATATTCTCAGTCATTGGCAGCTGATTACCCCAACCACTAATGTCAGATACCCGTTTCTATATATGAGTCTCCTGGAAATAGCCGGGTTCAAGTCCAGAATCCACAACTTTACATGGGAAAGATCCATACATGCTTCCAGCGAGATATTAACTTGAAGGATTATCTTGGTTACATAAGACTAAGGATTTTTTAAAAAATAGTTCCTTCCCATTTCACTAAGAAATTTTTTAATGTCTGTTATGTGCATAAGGAGTTTTTAACGTTCGTTCACATATGACACAGGAATTGTTAACGTTTGTTCGTGTATGGGCGACGATGCATGGCTCAGAATAGAGCGAGCTAGTGGTGTAACGTCACAGCCCGCGCATATTGTGAATGTTATATATGGGGGAAGGTTGCTAACACGCGACAGAGAGAGTTTAGAATCAATAGCGGCTGTGTCGAGTCGTCTGCCATGTATTGTGATATACTCAGTCCAGCCGATTCACACTGTTGATTATTATTGTGCCATGGAGATCATTATCATATTGTGTCCTGGAAATTATTCCTGTATGACGTGATGGAAATCATATATGTGCTGTATAATATCTAACTGTCATCATTCGTGGAGATTGTCGATAACTGTGTCAAGTCTTGTCGTACTGATGGGCAAACCAAGGTCCATCGTGTGCATTCTGTCATGTGATTATTATTGGAGTTGGATCTGGAGATGCCCAAAACCAGGCACCATCGGCTGCATAATCAGTGAGGTGCATGGCACCGGTGATTCGATAATTGAAGGAAGCACGGAGGCAGCTGCGCGGTAATTCATTGCATAGCACCAATGGAGCTTGTGGGGGAGGTGAGTTGGGGGTATTTATTTCAGTGCATTAGCACAACTGGAGCTTGTGGGGAGGTGGATTGGGGGTATTTATTTCAGTGCATTAGCACAACTGGAGCTTGTGGGGGAGGTGGATTGGGGGTATTTATTTCAGTGCATTAGCACAACTGGAGCTTGTGGGGGAGGTGGATTGGGGGTATTTATTTCAGTGCATTAGCACAACTGGAGCTTATGGGGAGGTGGATTGGGGGTATTTATTTCAGTGCATTAACACAACTGGAGCTTGTGGAGGAGGTGGATTGGAGATATTTATTTCAGTGCATTAACACAACTGGAGCTTGTGGAGGAGGTGGATTGGAGGTATTTAACGATATTCAGTGCATTAGCACAAGACGATGATGGGCGTGTTATGAGGGGTGGATTCGTAGCAGCAGTGGCTGCATATGTTAATGAGTGCGTTGGCACATGTTAGTTTTATGAGAGCGTAGGCTTGGCTTGCGAGGGCCAGGAGCGCCCAGGTCAGCATCAGGCATTTATAGGTAAAAAAAAAAAGGTAAAGGTAATCCTGTCATGCCTTAGAGGCACATAGGGATATGGTGTTAGCGCCCATATTTTCCTATATTTCTATATTTAAGTGTCCATATTTATATGTATATAAGTGTCTATATTTAAGTGTTCTATATTTATATAGTTATAAATTAATTATGGTTAGAGGTGTCTATGTTACATTGATGATACATGCCATGCTTGGATGTATTCCCTTGATGATAATGCCATGCTTTGATGTATTCCCTTGATGATAATGCCATGCTTGGATGTATTCCCTTGATGATAATGCCATGCTTGGATGTATTCCCTTGATGATAATGCCATGCTTGGATGCATTCCTTTGATGATACCTGTCGTTCTTGGATGTATTCCCTTGAAGATGCATTATAATTACTTCATGCTTTGCTGTTATCATGATGATATTTGTTCTCGTTCTATGCATGTAAGTCTGCGTGGCGTTTAACATGGTGTGTCTGTTGTGTATAATAAAATATTGGTTGATTTTAAATGCTTGACTTTGTACTGTGTAATGCATGTCATGTAGTTTTATGAATGTGTGTGATTTACTGCACGACTGGTATGCGATATCCTTTGGAGGAGAATCCTGGGTTGTAGGTTGGTTTATTAATGGCCACCCAGTACGGTAGTACATAGGCCATGGGTTTTGGGGTTGCAGTTGAGTTTTTGGTCCTGTCCAACCTTTTATTGTCCCCAGTATATGGACTTCACAACCAGCGAAGTTTTACACATGAATGACTAAAGAATGTTTAACTTTAACGTATTTTTTAATCTGGAGGTAGCCTCGTATTCATGAAACTCATTTAGTCATTTCTGAATTCTGATGTGCTTCCCCTTGCAAACAATATTCTCTGTTTTCGTGAGAAAGTTCACCCACAAAAGCAAATGTGTCAGATAACATGTTTGCAGTTAGTTCGACCACAGCACAAGAGCAGATTAACAACAATGACTTTTCAGGAGGGATTCAATTTAGATATGACTGTACTACTTTTGCACTGGCCACTGAAATGGTTTTTTTTTAATCGATTTTGAAGCAAGATTTTGCTAGTGGTGCTCTTGTGTCACTTGGATTGTTTATATGAATAATTCCCACCAGTTGGTATTGTTTAATAATAATAATAATAATAATAATAATAATCTTTTCTTCGTACGCACATTGGCGATGATACATAGGACCCTGATTTTTTGCTATGCGCCTTTTGGCTGGGTACCTCCGACTTCAGCGCCATTGTTTAATAATAAATTAATTCTCTTCAGCAGAAGATAGCGAACTATAGCTGATATGCTGGCGTCAGGGTTAGCCACCCATAGATGATCAAAACCCAGTCTCATCTTTTCGTTTTTTACCCCCAGTAACAGGCCTAGCCTGGCTAACGGGATAGGGATCGCTATAATCCCCCCCCCCCAAAAAAAAAATCGCTATAATTCCCCCCCCCCCCACCCCGGTGGTAGAGTCTGCTAAAGAAGATTTGCACACCCCCTTCTTTTTAGATCCACTCAGGGACTGAAAAACATAGCTGCTATGACCCGCTCCCAACTTAAGTTACAATGGGATCCTTTGCTTTAAACGTTCAAATTAGCACAATTCTTTCTCCGTTCCCATTCGACAAATCCACCAAAGTATTCATTATTATACACGGTGAGCATACAGTCTTTCTCTGGTTTCAAACATTTTACTACACGACTGTGCTATGTACAAATATTTTTTTCTCCACATTTTACCTCGACGTAGAAAGTTTTTGTTTGTTCGTTTTTTGGTTAAACCTTCTTCGTGCAGAATCCCCGTTTATCGTCCGGAGAACTTCCAAAAAGATACTCGAGTTCTTTGCCATGTGTTCTCCAACATCTCTTTAGTCTCCGTCGCTGAAGCAGCTAGTATTCTTGCCTCTAGAGTTTCAGTATCAGGAACTGATGAAGTGAATAATTTTTTCTTCGGTATACTACCATTAAAAAAAAAAACAATAAGTAAATAAAATGAAATTGAAAGGGACAGTATCCAGTGAACATTACAACGCAGTGTTGAATCGTCCCCCCTAATCCATCGGTTTGAAAAGCTTTCCTGTCAAGAACTGATGAAGCTCGGTATGACAGTGCACTATCGTTTTGGAAAACTATCGATGGTTGAAACTCTTCTGACTGGGTTGAACGTAAAGTTCCAATACGTCCATGTAAACATTACTAACACTGTCGGCTCTGTTTAAACAAACAAACAAACTAACTAACAAAAATCAATAATCTTCTTTAGACTGTACAAAAATCCACTTCTGGGTTGCCCCACTTTCTCCGGCACACAACCCGGTGTCTCTGACCCATTAAACAGGGACTTTGTATCTATCCACCTTCCCAAGGGTATACAAGGTAACCTCTTCAGAAAAGCAGACACGCTTAAGCCAATAATTGTCTTTGTCAGTTCATTGGAACAATCTCTGTAACAAAACCAGCACGTCTGGGACGGTCGCATTAATTGAACTGCACTAGGAAGTTGTCTGAGGTAAACTAAGCACTGCTCTGAGGTATGTCAAGTTCACTTGAGTCTCGACCAGTTTATTTCAGAGGAGAAGCTTTACGTAGAGCGTCAACTGTCTCTTCTATCACACAAAGCTTGTTCTTTTAAGCTCATCGCCACTGGCTGTCTGCTTAAACTTCACATGTCAACAATTGATGATTTTTTAAACATCTTGATGATCTGGTCCATAATCATTTCTGAAGTGTTAACTTTCGAATTTGTTTCATGACACCGTTGTCATGAAGCTGTGTGTTAACCTTCAGCGTGGGGCATTTGGCTTTTGCAGAAACTGTCGGCAATGTTTGAAAAGCCGACGAGAATCAAATCGAGTAGACACCTCCAATTTAATTTTGTAGCATTTTGAGCTGTTTTGTGATAACTATTTTGGAAAGGATCGTCACCGTTAATAAAACATGCTTACATCACTGTGGTCCAAAGACCATGCTTACATCACCGTGGTCCAAAGACCATGCTTACATCACTGTGGTCCAAAGACCATGCTTACATCACTGTGGTCCAAAGACCATGCTTACATCACCGTGGTCCAAAGACCATGCTTACATCACCGTTGTCCAAAGACCATGCTTACATCACTGTAGTCCAAAGACCATGCTTACATCACTGTGGTCCAAAGACCATGCTTACATCACTGTGGTCCAAAGACCAGAGTCCTTGTAATGGCGGCACGCGGGTTCTATATAGCCGAAGAGATTCAAGATCCACAAGTCAACAGGAAAGGTCATGACCTTTTTTGTGATAAGAAAGGTATTTTGAAGCTTGACTGTCTTCTGAAGGACCACACAGTTAGGCCACAACTGCTCTAACTTGCTGTGCCGAGTAAAGAATGGAATGAAAGAAAAATGGCGAGGCAAACTACATAAAGGTGCTCCCTTTTTTTTTTGTAGAATAAGACGCCTACTCGCAAAGGGAGAGAACTCAGCATTTGACTTGCTAGATTATGGGGTTTTTTTTCGACTATATTTTTCATTCTTATTTGTTGTACATCATTCACGTGAATTTATATTTTATCTTCTTTCCCGGTTTCTTTGCCCTGTATGCTTTGCGAAACGTTTACAATTGTGCACTCGTTATATTCACGAAGCTGTTTCTACGCCTGTTTTAAATAGTTACAGTATTTTGTTATCACAGCTTTATTGCTGTGGCTTTGTTTATTTTTGTATATATTTACATATACTTATATCCTGAAATGTTTCCTGTCTTACTAAACTGAAGTCGTATAACGATTCAATATTTCGGCAAATGTCTGTAAAATGGGACTCTTCTGAAAAAAAAAAAAAAGAGGGGAGGTGTCAGAACAATAGGATGAGGTGGTGAATCCCTTGGGTGATCCCATTTTTTTAAAAAAAAACGACACTATATAAGGGAAAATATGCTCTGACGTATTGTGGGAAAATCCTGACTCATTCTGGGAATCCCCGTAGTGATATGGCAGCTATCTGCTTTATATAAGGGTTAAAAAAGGAGGAAGTTTTCAACCTTACCGGTCTCTCGAGTTCCGCGGTGTTGCTGAATTAGCGGTACGAAGAAAGCAACAGCTATTGCTGGATTTTATAAAGGTACTCTTTTTTCCCATTCTTTTTAAGTTATCATATGATTGTGATAAGGATTCTGTGATTTATTATTATTTTTTTTCCTTGTTCGTTTTAGCTACCACGTGACTTGCTTTTGAATTACTAACCTGTTTTATTTACTGTTTGTTCCCGGCAATGTAGCTGCTCAAATAATAATAATAATAATAATAACAATAATAATAATAATAATAATTTCAAAGCACACTGCAATCAGTATCTACTAACAGGTAGAATTGCTAATCATTTCGTGAAGTCCTTCATTAGGCGGTGTGTTATAAAGTGACCAAACCGCTCCGAATCAATACAGGACAGTCCTGTATTTTAAAAATGTGTCCAGAGAAATCATATTACTTCGGTCGGGACGACTAAATGTCTCCAGTTTTAAAACACTACTGCCCGGTAGTCTCATCTTTGATCGCTGCAGGTTTGGAAACACTCTTGATTTAAACTTCGCGCAAATGTTCTTTTGAAGAATATTCACTCCGTAGAGAACCATAGCAGTTATGTCTAAATCCCGCCCAAAACGGGCACCGCCCACTTGAAAGTCCCCATATTTGCACTTAGAAAAGGGTAATCAATTTAATTGTCTGAAGATAAGCTGGTGGTAATAAAACAACAGTCTTATCTTATATCCTTCCCGCGCTGTTAAACGTCACATAGAGCTCGCAAGGTAGTTCGCCAATTTTTCCTGTCTTCGGCGAGTCTTTTAGCCTCATCAAGAAAGACCAATCCTTAGCAAAACTGGAACCCTATTAGCATCAAGTAAAGACCAAAAGCAAGGATGGGCTGAACACTTCCAAGAAACACTTAGTCGACCACACCCAAAAGAATTGTTAAACTTTGAAATCGACTTACCAGCTCCACAACTAAATGTCAGCCTAGATGAAATTACATTGCATGAAATTGAAACAGCAGTGAATTTAATGGCTAACAACAAAGTTGCACGTGAAGATGAAATAACAGCCAAAATGCTAAAAGCTATCAATAGTGACAACATGAGACAACTACAGAGAATGTTTAACAAGATTTGGAAAGAAGAAAAGATCCCTTCTAAATGGAAAAAAGGAATCATTGTTAAAATAAAAAAATTTTTAAAAAATGTAACCTTAGTGACTGTAACAACTGGAGAGGAGTAACCTTAATATCAGTTGTGTCAAAAGTATTTTGCAATGTCATTTTGAATAGACTTAAAGATATAGTGGATACCGCAATGAGAGAAGAACAGGCAGGATTCCGAAAAGGGAGAAGCTGTCTCGACCAGATCTTTACTCTAAGAATAATGCCTGAAGGCTCAAGATCTTCTAAGGGCCAGTTCTCTGTGGAAAGTTTTCTCCTTGCCGAGGGATAGCCAGTATAATACTTGGATTCTTAGCTGATTCTTCGCTGATTCTTCGCTGATTCTTCGCTGATTCTAAGCAGCTGAGCTGATAAATAATTTATAGTCTGCAGCTTTCTCGCTGTAATCTAAAGACTTGAAAACAAGGCCATGCGTCTGGTGGCATTATACGATTATAACATAATTATTTATGTTGAAAAATACCAACAAATTAGGAAATATCTTGCTATTAACAATGGGTACTGAAGGGACAGACAGACAGGCAGGCAGGCAGGCAGGCAGACAGATTAGATAGATAGATAGATAGATAGATAGATAGATAGATAGATAGATAGATAGATAGATAGATAGATAGATAGACAGACGGATGGACGGACGGACGGACGGACGGACGGACGGACGGGCGGGCGGACGGACGGACGGACGGACAGACAGACAGACAGACAGACAGACAGACAGACAGACAGACAGACAGACAGACAGACAGATAGATAGATAGATAGATAGATAGATAGATAGATAGATAGTGGATAGTCCAAGTGGAAAAGGGACCGGCCTATACCTTTTATGTTTTATCTGTACGTATATGATAAGAATATTATAAATTTGGGACTTCATAATTATTAAGGTCTTAACGCATGTTTTAACATTAATACTGTGTACAACTATAGGTTTTAACATGCCCGCTGCTGTTAATCAGGACTTTTAATACACATTTTGACAGCTTTACGTATTATGTGCAGTTTAGGAGTTTCAGCGCACACTTGGACATTTGTGACGAGTTTAATCGGAACTGTTAACTCCACCTTTTAACATTAGTGCGTATCATTAGAAGTTTCAACCTCAGGAGTTCTTTTAATCTGAAATTTAAACACATATTTTAACATTAATATTAACGAAAATAGTTTTTAGAAATGTTTATTAGAACTATTAATCCTTAAGTTTTGGTTTCCATGTTTCAACTTTTTCATCGCTTGTGCTTCGCGTCTGCTCTGGTGGCTTTTAGAGGCTTTTGGCACAGGTAATGTACGTTCCATAACAGGAAGCGTATCAATAGACATTCCAAGTAACAAAACTTTGGACCAAACACTTGGAAATAATTTGAAACTTCTAATACAGAGATCGGCATTTGGACCTCACAATAAAATAACATAATCAAGATTGTTATTCAGTCGAAGATTTTCTGTTCATTACCGTAAGCTATTTAAATGGCTCTGTTTTTTTTTTTTAAAATACAAAACGAAAAAGAATCATTGGACTTATAAATGGTTTTCTTCTTTGCTTTTTGCATTCAAATGCGGAGCTATTACATAAATACAGACCTCCGGCCAACTCCAGGTAGAAGCATGGCGGCTATGTTTATTATATTTTTCTTATATTGACTTGAAGTTTCTGTTCGGTGGCGAGAATAAGATGAATGTGCATGTGGCATCAATAAGATGAATGTGCATGTGGCATCACTAAGATGAATATGTATGTAGCATCAATAAGATGAATGTGTATGTAGCATCAATAAGATGAATGTGTATGTAGCATCAGTAAGATGAATGTACATGTGGCATCACTAAGATGAATGTGTATGTAGCATCAATAAGATGAATGTGTATGTAGCATCAATAAGATGAATGTGTATGTAACATCAATAAGATGAATGTACATGTGGCATCAATAAGATGAATGTGTATGTAGCATCAATAAGATGAATGTGTATGTAACATCAATAAGATGAATGTACATGTGGCATCAATAAGATGAATGTGTATGTAGCATCACTAAGATGAATGTACATGTGGCATGACTAAGATGAATGTACATGTAGCATCAATAAGATGAATGTGTATGTAACATCAATAAGATGAATGTACATGTGGCATCAATAAGATGAATGTGTATGTAGCATCACTAAGATGAATGTACATGTGGCATCACTAAGATGAATGTACATGTAGCATCAATAAGATGAATGTGCATGTGGCATCACTAAGATGAATATGTATGTAGCATCAATAAGATGAATGTGTATGTGGCATCACTAAGATGAATGTGTATGTAGCATCAATAAGATGAATGTAAATGTGGCATCAATAAGATGAATGTGTATGTA
Organism: Achatina immaculata; assembly: GCA_009760885.1. Lineage (NCBI taxonomy): Eukaryota > Metazoa > Mollusca > Gastropoda > Stylommatophora > Achatinidae > Lissachatina > Lissachatina immaculata. The sequence continues at coordinate 32,218,001 of CM019699.1, read as the reverse complement.
GCATCACTAAGATGAATGTACATGTGGCATCACTAAGATGAATGTACATGTAGCATCAATAAGATGAATGTGCATGTGGCATCAATAAGATGAATATGTATGTAGCATCAATAAGATGAATGTGTATGTGACATCACTAAGATGAATGTGTATGTAGCATCAATAAGATGAATGTACATGTGGCATCAATAAGATGAATGTGCATGTGGCATCACTAAGATGAATGTGTATGTAGCATCAATAAGATGAATGTGTATGTATCATCAATAAGTTGAATGTGTATGTGGCATCAATAAAATGAATGTGTATGTGGCATCAATAAGATGACAGAAGACCACATACGGCAAGAGTGGCCAAATATATGAGCAACAGAGAAGGCAAAAATATGGCCAGCAATCACACCAGTCTAAAACAAACTGTGTGCGGATACCCACGCCCTCCAGGTGATCGCCAGCTACTTCAAAAGTACACAAGTCTGAAACTGTTCGAAGATGAAAAAAGAAGGTGGCGAAAGAATTATTTATATCCTTCCCGTAAGTTCTTGTCGTGGGGACAAGGAGTCGGTTCAATCCCCCCTCTTTTCGTTATTTAATTTCGTTCTATTTTGTTTACTGCTCTGGGTAGCACATACATTGTTATTAGCAACAATTTTTCTTTTAAAATTACACACCACTGATAAATGTCTTAGTTTTTATAGTAGTCACAATTTAGAAGGGGACAGGCTACCGTAGTGGTTAGAGCACTCGTCTAGCAATAGTCGAGGGTTCGAATCCCCAGCTGAGCGGGATTTTTTTTTCAGACCAATACGGCCCCGAGGTCGACCCAGCCACGTAAAATGGGTACCAGAGAAAATCTGGGAAGGAAAAGCAGCGAGGAAAGGAACTGGCCACCCTACCTCATACACTGATGGCCCAGCATAATGAAGTCTCTAACGCTTCATCCCCTACGGCATTTGCTATGGAACTACTTTCACAATTTAGAAAACAAAACTTATTAATCAACAATTATACTCAAAATTTTTTTGAGTATTGTTTTTTTTCCTTTTTTCAGAGAGTAGCTGACCCAAAGCACTTCACAATCTGGAAATGATGGAAGGAAAATAAATGCCAGATTTCTTTGGAACTGAAATTTGTCCTTTCCGAAATTTCCAGATGCTATATTTATCGTCCTGCGTGATTTCTAACTATTGGAAAGCAAATATAGCACGCAATCCTCTTTTTATCATCTTTTTTAAAAAATATTTTTCCACCTTTCATGGGCACTGTTTGAGACAAACACATTTTATAAATAACTTAGCAATGAAATCAAAATCAGTTCAGGACAATGGCGCCGACTGTCAGAGGATACAGGACACCCACAAACGTCTTAAGACTTAAAAGTGCCAGAGGTTACAGTCCGCGACCACAGAACTACAATAGTGAAAACTCCGCGTTCTTGTGTAAAAACTGCCTGGCATGTCGCCACATTAGACCTATCATGATGACGGGCATGAGCCAACGAAAGAGCGAGCACACTTCATTTTTCTGAGAGGTAGGTCCACACAGAAGTGACTAGATGAACAAAATGCAGTGCTTTGCGAGGAAGATCAACAAAGAAATGAACTAAATTCACGGTTCTGAGAGATAGTTCAGCAGAGAAATGAACTACATTATCGGCCCTGAGAAGTAGGTCACCAAGGAAAAGAACTAAAGTCACGGCTTTGGGAAGTAGGTCAGCAAGGAAATGAACTAGATTCACTGCTATAAGAGACAGATCCAGCGAACAACTGAACGCAGTTCACCTCAACAAAATTCAGCCCGTGCATCAGTAAAATAACTAAAAACTCAAAATCTGCCAACTGCAAAACGAAATATTAAAACCTCAACTGCAGTCACGCTAACATCGCTTAGCTTAGTCCTGTGTTAGAGATTGCAAGCTTTGGGCGGAGCTACTTTCTGGCAAGCTTGATTGACAGCCTACAGCACATATTGCTGCAGCTGTCAGAGAAATCGCATGCAAAGCTTCCACCCTGAAAGGTAAGCATATCTTCAGCATAAAGATATGTTTGAAATGTCTTTTTCTGGTTTGTTTGCTCTCATATTAATGCATCCATTTCTTTCATGAATATGTTGACCAAAGATTTCTCGCATGTGTATAGCTTCTCATTCTCTCCCATTCTCACTCACAATGGCAAGTGTTCAGTAAAACGGTAACTGTTGGTGAGGCTGCAAGGCATCGTTGATGATCTGCAAATTGATGCCGAGAGAAGCCTACAGGAGTGCTTCCCTAGGTAGGCAAAGTTCCGCAACTGACATGTAAATGACTGACTGACTGATAGCGATACTGATAGCTCGACGCTTTCTAAATATAGCAGGAAGCAACGAGTTTTGAGTTCAGAAATAAATAAATAAGTGATGAGCACATTTGGCGGCGAAAATCCACAAGACGCGAGAGAAAGAGAAACAGCAAGAGAATAAACGGAAACTGAACCCGTATTCCAGTACAGTTTTATGTAATCAATCACCAACATTGAAACTCAGGGAGAGATCGTTACAGTGTTATATTGAACCAGTCCTGTTTTATGGATGTGAAAATCACCAGGGAAGTACAGCGCCACCTAGAGGCCTAGGAAATGTGGTTCCTTAGAAGAATGATAAAGATACCATGGACAGCGAAGAGATCAAACAAAGAGGTCCTGAAATAGGCAGAAGAAGAGAAACAAGCAAGAACAAAATTCAGGAAGAGACAATCCAAATTCATAGGACACGTCATGAGAGCAGGTGGATTGGAACATTTGATAACAACAGTGGATGATAGAGGGCAAAAGAGACCGAGGCGGACAAAGAAAGACGATGGCAGATGGAATGATGAAGTAGCATGGAGAAAGAACACCAGTTCAGCTCATAATTAACATCAGGAATAGAGAACTGTGGGATAGCATGACCGCCAACATTTGTGGGCATGACACAGACAGAACGACAGACAGATATGCAGATTGATTCCAGCAGGACAGACAGAAACGTATTCTATTCAGTCTGATAAGTGGATGGTATGGAATAAAATGGCAGGAAGCAACTTGACCAGGTGCAACGTGAAAGCAAGAACCACAACAATTTGACGAGCCATCGCAGCCAAACTGGCCATAACAAATGGTGAGGGTTATAATTATGATGACTGATGTTTGGACAGTTGCTTACTGTTCGGAAAAAAACCCCCATAGAGATTCTAATTATATCTTTCATATCGCTAAGAGCATTCTTTTCTATGCAGTGGTTGAGCTTTTTTAAAAAACTCTGATCGGAATAAATAGCTAAGTATGTGCAGTCAGTCAAGCCAGTCATTTGCATGTCTCTTGCGGAACTTTGCCTCCCTAACAGCTCTCCTGTATGCCTCTCAGTTGTAATCAAGATGCCCTGCTGCTTATGCATCCATTTCCAGATTATCAACAATGTTGCAGACATCTTCACCTAGGTCTTCCTTTCTGTCTTTTTCACAATATGCACCCTTCCAAGATCGTTTTCTCTAAATTATCATGACGTTTAATGTGTCCAAAATATTTAAGTTTTCTCTGTTTAATCCTTTTTACTAGCCAGCTTTCTTGTAGTATGGATATATTTGTTCTTTTTTGTGTCCATGAAATTTGAAGGACTCTTCTGCAGCATTTACATTCAAAGGCATTTATGTGTTTCTCAGCTGTTTTGTTAAGTGTCCAGGTCTCACAGGCATATGTTGCGACGGGAAAGATGCATGCCCTTAAAAATCTTATTTGTGTAGTTCTGTGTGTTCCTCTCCACATGTGCGTGCACATATTTATAAATATGCTTTCTATGCTTTTTCAATTAAATGTTTTTAGTTTGCTTGCATTGGTATCATCATCATCATCATCGTCATCGTCATCGTCATCATCATCATCATCATCATCATCATCATCGCCTTTCACTCCTTTGGGAGCATAGGCCACGGATAAAGGCTCCCCAGTCATCCTTGTTCTTGGATTTATTCTCTGCTTCCTTCCATTTGCATATATTATATTATATTATATTATATTATATTATATTATATTCCAAAGAAAAAGAGGCAGACCGCGTGAAACTCATTGTTAGGAGAGGCAAAATTAATGGGCATAAAATCCCTTGATGAGGTTGAAAGATTCGCTGAAAACAGGAAAAAATTGCGAACTACCTTGCAAGCCCTATGTGACGTTTAACGGCACGGGAAGAATATAAGATATAAGATATTATACTATATCGTACTATACTATATTATACTATACTATACTATGCTATACTATACTATACTATACTGTACTATACTATACTATATTACATTGTGTTGTAATATAGTGCAGTTCAGTGTAGTGTAGTGTTGTAAACTGTACTGTACTGTACTGTACTGTACGGTATTGTGCTATACTGTAAAGTAGTGGAGTGGAGTGGAGCACATCACATCAAATAAGGAGGGTAAAGTTATTATGGAAAAAAAAGAGGAAAAAAAAAACAGTGAGATGGCCAGATCACATAAGAGATTTTGCGTAATGACCAGAGAAATGACCAGTTCAATGTAAGCATGAATAGATAAAGGTCACCAGTACTGGAAATGGGAGTGAGATATACACTCAAACAAATGCAGGTAAGGTAGACACAAGGACTAGATGGCATCACAAGATAAATGATCATAACACTAGGTGATATCAGGATAGGAAAAAAAATAACAAGGTCTTGGATTTATTCTCTGCTTCTTTCCATGTGTATCCCTTGTTCCTAATCACTGTCATAATTTATCTTCTCCAAGTATTTCTAGGGCTTTCTATATTTCTATTTCCATGAGGATTCCATTTCTAATGAAGTATATTACAAAAATACTATTTAGAATCATTAACCTTAGAGTAGGAAACAAGATCAAAATTGAAATTGCAGAAGAAAATATGATTTTGTTTTAGCACAAGTAATACAATTTTTATATTCAGAACTATGATATAAAGTTCATGAACATAATACTATCCTCTCATAAAATTGTTGTTATAAGCCTGTAATTTTTCTAAGCTATCAATAGTGACAACATGAGACAACTACAGAGAATGTTTAACAAGATTTGGAAAGAAGAAAAGGTCCCTTCTAATTGGAAGAAAGGAATCATTGTTAAAATACCAAAAAAGGGCAACCTTAGTGACTGTAACAACTGGAGAGGAGTAACCTTAATATCAGTTGTGTCAAAAGTATTTTACACGGTCATTTTGAATAGACTCAAAGATATAGTGGATACTGCAATGAGAGAAGAGCAAGCAGGATTTCGAAAAGGGAGAAGCTGTCTCGACCAGATCTTTACTCTCAGAATAATACTCGAAGAACATATTGAAAAGCAGAAACCATTAATACTGAACTTCATAGATTTTAAAAAGGCATTTGATAGCATACACAGAGATTCATTATGGAGAATTTTATGTCTATATGGAATACCATCTAAAATTGTCAACATCATTAAGGACTTATACAATGGATATGGTTGTGCAGTCAAGACAGAAGAAGGGATGAGTGAATGGTTCCAGATTGAAACAGGCGTGAAACAAGGATGTATACTGTCTCCTTTACTTTTTGGGATTACAATAGACTTCATAATGAAAAAATGCTGCACAGGTAACACAGGTATTGACTGGGTACATGGGACCCAACTAGAAGATCTTGATTTTGCTGATGACATAACTCTTATCAGTAGTAATGTGAATTCCATGCAAGAAAAAACAGATAGCCTGTCTTCACTGGCTGGCAAAATAGGACTTGAAATTAACAAGGACAAAACAAAAATAATGAAAATTCCTATCAATCAAAATGGAAAAATACACATAGAAGAGACAGATATTGAAGAAGTCAATCAATTTGCATACCTTGGCAGCTACATAGACCAGGATGGTGGCACTAGAAAGGAAGTTAGGATCAGAATTGCAAAAGCAGCATCAATCTTCAAGAATCTTGAGAACATCTGGCATTCAAAAGTTATAAGCACAAAAACCAAGTTAAGACTATTCAATTCAAATGTAATATCCACCCTCATTTATGCATGCGAAAGCTGGAAAACAACTAAAGAAATAGAAAAGAAATTAGACTCTTTTGAAAACAAATGCCTAAGGAAAATACTCAGCATCAAGTGGAATGAATTCAAGAACAATGCAGAGATAAGACAGATGACTGAACAACAACCAGTCTCATGGGTGATCAGGAAAAGGAGATGGACATATGTTGGTCACTTGATGAGAAGAAATGATCAGAGAATCCCAAAACAAGCTATCAAGTGGAACACAACAGGCCGAAGAAAAAGGGGCAGACCGCGTGAAACTCTGAAGAGGATATTATTAAGAGAGGCCAAGTTAACAGGCATAAAATCCTTTGATGAGGTTGAAAGACTCGCCGAAGACAGGAAAAATTGGCGAACTACTTTACGAGCCCTATGTGACGTTTAACGGCACGGGAAGGATATAAGATAAGATAAGGTAGTTAAGCTATACCTAACATTCCCTTTCTCCACAATCATATTGTAAGATCTACTCTTTCCTCACCTTATATTCCAGAACTCTCACTATCCTAAATTATAAACCCCCTGCCCCAAATTACATTCAACTGTTTCACCAATCCTTTATCGCGGCTTGATTACCATTATTCTCTCTCTCTCTCTCTCTCTCTCTCTCTCTCTCTCTCCTCTTTTCTCTACCCTCTCTTTATCACTAACCTATCATACCTCAAGTTTTAATTTAAACATTCACGATAATCCACCACATGCACTCTCGAACACAGCTTCTTGCAAGTAACAGTTGTGCTCCATTTTTTTTCTGATTTTTATTCCATTCCCGTGTAGCATTTCATGTGAATTTATATTTTGTCCTCTTTTCATTCATCTTTGTCTTGTACGTTTTCGTATGATTAAGATGTAAACTGAAACGTTACAACTTTGTGCTCGTTAATAAAGGTGTTTCTATTTTTGTTTTCCGTTTCACATTTCTTACGTCCTTTCCGTGCCGTTGAACATCAGATAGGGCTCGCATAGTTGTTTGCCAAGTTTTCCTGTTTTCCATCAAGGGATGTTATGCCCACTAAACTGGCTTCTCTTAACAATGTCCTCTTCAGAGTTTTCACGTGGTCGACCTCTTTTTCTTCGGCCTGTTGTGCTCCACTTGATAGCTTGTTTTTTGGTACTCTCTGATTGTTTCTTCTCATCACATGGCCTACATGTGTCCATCTTCTTTTTCTGATCACCCATGAGACAGGTGTTTCCACATTTACTAAGACTAATAACTCGAGAAATCGGTTTCAGGACTCATTTCCATGAATACTTATCAAACAGGTGCCCGAAAGATTCGGTTCCTAAAAAAAAAAAAAAGCCAGTAGTACCCTTCTCCCTTGGAATTATTCTCTGCTTTCTTCCATGTGTATCCCTTGTCTCTGAGCATTGTCATAATTTCTCTTCTCCAAGTAAGTCTAGGTCTTCCTCGTTTTCTATATTATATTATATTATATTATATTATATTATATTATATTATATTATATTATATTAGACAGATGACTGAACAACAACCAGTCTCATGGGTGATCAGGAAAAGAAGATTGACATATGTTGGTCACTTGATGAGAAGAAATGATCAGAGAATCCCAAAACAAGCTATCAAGTGAAACACAACAGGCCGAAGAAAAAGAGGCAGACCGCGTGAAACTCTGAAGAGGACATTGTTAAGAGAGGCCAAGTTAACAGGCATAAAATCCTTTGATGAGGTTGAAAGACTCGCCGAAGACAGGAAAAATTGGCGAACTACCTTGCGAGCCCTATGTGACGTTTAACGGCACGGGAAGGATATAAGATATTATATATTATTTATATTATATATTATAATTTTAATATTATAATAAATTGTTATTTAATATATTATTATGTTGTATATTATGTTGTATATTATATTATATATTATACTATATATGGCACCATATGGTATGAAATAACTTCGCGTTGGGCGAAAATACTGTAGAAGTAAGAAGTAGTACTTATTATTTAATTTGAAAGAAGAAAACATGTTTTTTTTTTAACTTTCGACCAGTTTCTTATAAGACAACACATGGTTAATTTCATTCGTAGTTTCGTAAATATCATAGTATTCGTAGTTTCATCAAGCAGAAACAGTGTATTTTTGGAGGTGCTTGAAACAAATTTTATCTGTTTTGTATCTCTTATCGTTGTCGGTCTTCCTGGTGTAATCTAGCCTTTCGGGTTTTACGGCAATTACTGTTACTATTTATTATATTAAAATCGGGAATTCTGGAAAAGGGTTTTTCCTATACGTTATATTTAGTAGTTATTAAACGTCACATGCCGGTTCCGGGTATTCCTTTGCTTGCAGTTTCGTTTTTCGACTTTTGTTATGAGACATTTATAAACTTAAAACAACGGTGAGTTTGAAAGAAATCAGACTATTCTTTGTTGATAAATACGAGAGAAATTCAACAGAGAGATTTCATAATGCTTCGCAATATGTCGTGAATGTCAGTAAAACTCGTAGGCAGTCGATTTGTAGGCTGAGATAAATAGCTACTACGACGTTATCTTTCTACGTTGTAGCTGACGACACCCAATGATTTGCCTTCCAAAAATATTATTAAGTACGCACAATTAGAACGGTAAGACAAAAATTTATATATATATTGTCAAGTAAGAGACCGTCATTCTGAGGGATAAGACATACAAGCAGGTAAGAGACCGTCATTCTGATGGATAAAGTAAGGGTAACCCTGTCATGCCTTAGAGGCACATAGGGATATGGTGTTAGTGCCCATATTTTCCTTGACCTGTCAGCACACTAGAGGGTGACATGGTCAGTATCACGACTGGCCTTCCCCAACTCCAGAAGAAGTCGGGTATCCATTTCTACAGCTGGGTGACTGGGGCGCCTCCGGCCGGATTCCAACTCCCGACCTTCGCTATGTGAGACCAGTGTACTAACCACTTCGCCACAAGGCATAAATATAAATATGAGCAAGTAAGAAACCATTATTCTGGGGATAAGACATATAAATATGAGCAAGTAAGTAACCGTTATTCTGAGGGATAAACCATAAATATAATTATGAGCAAGTAAGAAACCATTATTCTGAGAAATAAGACATATAAATTTGAACAAGTAAGAAACCATTATTTTGAAGAATAAGACATTAAATATGAGCAAGTAAGAGATCATCATTTAGAGGGATAAGACATAAATATGAGTAAGTAAAAGACCGTCATTTAGAGGGATAAGACATATAAATATAAATATGATCAAGTAAGAAACTGTTCTTCATCTTCTTCTTCTACCATGAGGACATTTCTTTTCCCAGCTCTGAATTGTCTTCTTCTTCTTCTTATATAAATATAAATATGAGCAAATAAGAGACCATCATTCAGAGGGATAATACGTATAAATATAAATATGAGCAAGTAAGAGATTGTCATTCAGAGGGATGAGACATATAAATATAAATATGAGCAAGTAAGAGATTGTCATTCAGAGGGATGAGACATATAAATATAAATATGAGCAAGTAAGAGACCATCATTCAGAGGGATTAAAAGTTGCCCCCACGATACTTGGGGGGAAATTATGATTTGTATTAATTTTTTGTGTGTGTATTTTTACCTCCTAATTTATGAAATCAGGGTTTGAAATTAGGCAACGAAGACAGGCCTGCGTGCCCAATTCTTTACCCTTGAAAAATAAAGATTATTCATTCATTCATTCATTCTCTGGTATGTTTGTAGAAGGAATTTTTATGGCTATTTGTTACTTTATTACTCCCCCCTCCCCAGCTCTTAATCCTTTTTTACCTAAAGTTTTGCCTGTTTTGTAAGACTTGACTATTCTCAGGTAGACTAGCAGACTTTTAAGATTCATTTTAAAAAATAATAATAATAACAGAGTGTCAGGAAGTTTAATAGGGCTGAAATACTTGTCTGAGGAGGGGTACTTCCTCTGATGATCTAAGGAGTTGTGTTATTGTTCCACTCTCTACAGCAGAGTTTCATGCATATTAGTAGCAGTAGTAGTAGTAGTAATAGTACTAGATATTAGGGAAGTCTATATTTTTCATCTATTTTTCATGTTTTTGTCTGTTGTATTGCTTGTGTATGTCTTTTTCTTGAAAAACAGACTTTTGTCAAAATATTGAATCGTTGTATATTATTTCTGCTATTCTTGTTTCTCCCTCACTTTCTTTGTTCTTTTGATCTTTTTTTTTATAAAACTGTATTTCTCCTCACTGTCCTTGCCATTTTGATCATTTTTTTATTATAAAACTGTATTTCTCCTCACTTTCCTTGCCCTTTTGATCTTTTTTTTATTATAAAACTGTATTTCTCCTCACTTTCCTTGCCCTTTTGATCTTTTTTTTATTATAAAACTGTATTTCTCCTCACTTTCCTTGCTCTTTTGATCTTTTTTTTAAATTATAAAACTGTATTTCTCCTCACTTTCCTTGCTCTTTTGATCTTTTTTTATATAAAACTGAACCATATACCTCCATCTGCTTTCATAATTGATATGGTCATTAACAGTAGTAGTAGTAGTATTAATAGTCGTAGTAGTAGTAGTAGTAATTGTAGGTGTTAGTAGTCAGGTCCAGTGAGAGGGGATGGAAGTCCAAGCAGTGCATTTACCTGGGGCCTGGAGCTTCAGTGATCACATTTATCAACAGCTACCAGTAAATTACTGATTAGAAAAAAGAGGAGAAGAGAAGAGAAGAAAAGGCCTTTATTGGAGGAAAACAGAATGGCTAGCCATTGAGATGGGGGGGGGGGGGGGGGGTGGAAGAAAGGTATGGGAGCGACTGAAGAGATAGTTTTGCACTGGCTTGCAAAATTTCTCACAGAGGCCCTGGTAGTAGTAGTAGTAGTGATAGTAGTAGTAGTAGTAGTAGTTGTAGTAGTAGTAGCAGTAGTAGTAGTAGCAGTAGTAGTAGTAGTAGTAGTAGTACTAGTAGTAGTAGTAGTAGTACTAGTAGTAGTAGTAGTACTAGTAGTAGTAGTAGTAGTAGTACTAGTACTAGTAGTAGTAGAAGTAGTAGTAGTAGTAGTAGTAGTAGTGTAGCAGTAGTAGTAGTAGTAGTTGTAGTAGTAGTAGTAGTAGTAGTGGTAATGTATTTGTCACCAACATTTTTTTTCACTATCCTTTCATTCTAGTTGCAGTGTAAACTTGGTGTTAAAAAAATCAATAAAACTGACTGATAATTAACCATAATCAATAATATTCTTTGTCCATAATCAATAATATTCTTTGTACCATACATTTAATAATTTGTTTCTAAAGAACAGCTTATTTAAGAAAATTTCAGTGCAGAAAATGAATGTTGAAACCAGATTATTATATTCATTCAAGGTGTCTGGCTGGTGGTGTAGTGGTTAGTGTAGTCATCCCTCTCATGTGTAGGTTGGCAGTTCAAGTCCAGCTGGAATTATTACTGGATAATGATAGATATGGAATAACAGATATAGAAATAGGTGCCCCAGTTTCTTCTGGTCATGGGGCAGGAGAAGTGGCCAGGTGTGGTGCAGATCATATCACCCTCTGGTGTGTTGTTGTCAGGCAAAGGAAAGTCTTGGCACTAACTCTGTATACATTAATGCCGCTGTGGCATGTTATGCCTACATGTCAGTTCTGTTCAGCAAACTTTTGGAACAATTTTAGTAGGAAATTATATTTAGTATAATATATAATATAATATAAAATTATATATAATATAAAATATGTAATGTAATATACAAAATTATAATTTATTATTATAATATTACGGGTGTCTGAGTGGCGAAGTGGTTAGTGCACTGGTCTCTCATGGCGAAGGTCAGGGGTTTGAATCCGGCCGGTGGCACCCCAGTTATCCAGCTGTAGAAATGGGTACCCGACTTCTTCTGGAGTTGGGGAAGGAAAAGGCAGCCAGGCGTGATACTGACCATATCACCCTCTAGTGTGCTGGCAGGTCAAGGAAAATATGGGCACTAACACCATATCCCTATGTGCCTCTAAGGCATGACAGGGTTATCTTTACTTTACTTTTTTATAATATTACAGTGTTTTAGGTGGTGATGATGGAACGTCCTTTTTTTTTTTTTTCCCTTTCTTCAGGTGACGTGTCACTATAGGATGAGAAACCCCTAAATAATGTATAACAACTTTGAGCACAAAATCTACAGCGCCAACAGCATTAAGATGTGCATTCAACGACACATTGTTTTTGCAGTGTATTGCCACATCTTGAAGATGATAGCTTCATGTTATAAGAATTACAACAAAATTACAAATCAGATACATAAGAAAGAAATTGAAAATGTTGCCCATAGTGATCATGGATCTGCTGCTTATGACATTTTAAAGAAGTTCAATGCTGAAGTCTCTTGTGAAGAACGTGAAGAATTTTTGATGGGAAAATTTTTGGAAGTATCTGAAGCATTTCAGGGAGCATTTGATTTGCCTAACTATGGTTGTCATGTGGGGGATGAGAGGGAAAAATTAAACTCATTGGAAAATGAAGCTACCGAAGTGGAGACTAATCTATATGACGTCGATAATGAAACAACTGATGTGGATGTGACAAAATTAGAAATTATGGACAATACATTTTTGAATAGTGGAAAGGTTTTAACTGAAGAAAATAAATCAGAACTGCGTTCAGTACAAGTTCTCCAACAAGATGATAAAACAGAGGTTGTTAAGCAGTGTTTGGCCAACATGGAAGTTACTGGGTGCTATCATCAAGTCACTGACATGAAAGTCACTGAAACCAAAGAAGAGATAAGTACGATGAAAGAAACAGGAAGCAATGAAGATATTTGTGACGTACAGATTATGAAAGCTCTGTTTGTGCTAGATCGCCTCCAAATTAAACCAGAGCCGCTTACAGTGTACATGTTGCCAGATTCCAGGAGACATCCACGAGAAATTTATGGCATTCCTTGGGAGCGTTTGAATCATGAATTTAAGAGGCTGATTACATATGCATTGTATCCTCATAGTGCCAAGAAGTCAGCTGTTTTGCTGGCTCAGCAAGGATTTGCATATTGTGGTTCAGGTAAAGGAAATGATGACAGAGTCATTTGCTGCTTCTGCTGTGCAACAAAGCAAGACTGGCACGAGCTTGATAACATCTTAGAAGTCCATAAAGACTTGTCACCTGAATGTCCTATGGTAACTGAAGTAAATTGTAACAATGTCAAAATTTCTGCTCCATCTAATGTGGCAGACCTTTTTAAACAGGTCTTTGATTCAAGTGAAGTAAACGCAAATGAAAATAAAAACAAACCTATTCGTGACGAAAATAGAGATGAAATAGAGGATGATGGAGCTGAGCAACATGGCCATTTCATATCTCAAGAAAGACATAACCAATCAGCCTCTTCTACAAGTAATCAGTCTACTTCTTCTACAAACCAGTCAGCATCTCCTACAAGCCACCTAACATCTTCTGCTGGAAACAGTGCAAGTAAAGCTCACAGACCTTTCCAAATGGCAACGCAAACAGTTATGAGACCTAGTACCTCAAGCTCTTCACAAGCAAGTCAACAGACTGCACCTTCAAGCACTTCAAATTCTAGAAGCAGTACATCTGGAACACCCAGCAGGATTCAGACAAGGACAAATACAGGCAACACCTCAAGTTCAACATCTGCTGCAGGTAGAAGTGGACAGCAAGCGACACAGCAAAATTCAGTGTCGGCATCAGGCACAGCCTCACCTCAAACGATCCAAGCACCAAGATCAGGCAACCAGGTCCCTTCACCAGCGGTAGCCAGTTCATCTGCTGCAAACCAGAGCACCACCCCATTGTCACAGGGAAATTCATCACAAACACCACTTGGTGGTGCTCGAGGAAATTCATCTCAGGCACCACCAAGTGGTTCTCTGGGAAATTCATCACAGGCATCAGCAAGCAGTAGTCAAGGAAGTTCATCCCAGACACCAACAAGCAGTAGTCAAGGAAGTTCATCCCAGACACCGGCAGGCAGTACACAGAATCCAAACAAGGCTCCAACATACGGAGATCTGGGTATCATCACTGAAAGACCCAAGAGGTTTGAGTATGCCGTAAGGGCCACACGTTATGCAACATTTGACCCTTGGCCCAGAGATCATTTCTTGCAAAAGGAAGATCTAGCTGATGCTGGATTTTACTATGCAGGTACATTTTTTATGTGACTTTAGAAACAGTGGGCATTGGGCAAGCTTGCACTTAGTAGAAAGAAATCACTGTGATATTTCAGTTATATATTTCACTAAATGATGCTTACTTCCACCATGGTAACAGGAAAGTAATAATAATACTCATATTTCAGGTGTTAATTTTCTTTTTACAGTAATGGATGTAAGCTTAGTAACAATTGAAATATTACATTGCTTTGAGGTCCATAGTCAAAGACAGGTTAAGAACCACAGATCTAGAATATCTGTGTTGGGATAGTGTCATCATTCATTCATGCAGTGTGTCCTGCATATTTTCATCTTCTACTGCTAAGTGTTGTTATCATTGATTGAAGTTCGTCTTCACATCAGCAACTTAGAGCTTGTTACTCTGAAGTGCCATTTAATGTTATTTATTTTACAAAAGCAGCAAAGATGACAAGTTACTTGTTTGTATCTCTCTTCTTGAATGCTTATTCCACCTTTTTAGAGTCCTATAAGAGAGTACTAGCTACACTGATCTGATAAATTGGAACCTTTGTCTTCAGTGCTAATCTTTTGCTTTCCATGCTCTTTTTGATAGTTTGCATTTGTAACTGTTTTTTTTTTTTGTTTCTTGCATAATTTTTTCTTCTGCTAAAAAGATGGTCATAACTGCCAGAAACTATCTTTTGCAAATATAATTACAGTACATTCTCTCTCTCTCTCTCTGAACTTTAAGTTCCCAAGGCACATGAGGCTTCCACAAAGGTTTTCCACGAATGCCTGTCCTTTGCCTTTTTTTCCACACTTGGCCAGGTAAGTCCTCTATTGCTCAACATCCTCTCTGTTGTTCTTCTCCATGTGTTCCCCTGTGGTGACTGTTTTAGTGCTGTTTGTGATAGTGAGTCATCAGTAATCTCGAGCACATTTCCCAACCATCGCCAGCGTCTTTCCTCTGCAATTGCTATCATTCATGAATCTGCATTTCTGCCAGCAAGGTGTTATTTTTTACTGTGTTTGGGAAAAATATTCTTCAAATTCTTCTTAGACATTTAGTCTGGAAAGAGTTCAGCTTGTTTTCTATGGTGATTTTCCAGCATTCACTTCCATAGAATAGCACACTCAAAACATTACCCAAATATCCTAATTTCTGTCTTCATGCTCAGTTTTTTTTAGATGTCCTTATAGTCTGCAGCATACTAAGTCTGCTATTGATGTCCTCTGTACCATCTCCATCTTTTACTACTCTACTGCCAAGATATACAAATTCAATGACCTCCTCCACAAACTTGTTATCTACTCTCAGTACATTTCTGTTGTTTACATTTTGCTTCATTAACTTTGTCTTTCCTACGCTGATCTTTAATCCTATATTGTTAGCATTCTGAGTTAGATTATTTATCTTGCATATCTTTGTGGCTGCTTGACAGTAGACAAATGTTGTCCGCAAAGTCCTCCAGCACTGTGTCAAGTGTCAATTGTAACCCACTGCATTCATCTAATGTATATAATTACATACTGGATGTTTTTTTATTAACAAATGTTTAAAAATAACTTGTGTTTTTTTATTGTTCAAGGTTACGGAGATTGTGCACGTTGTTTTTACTGCGGTGGAGGGCTAAGGAACTGGGAGGATGATGACAATGTGTGGGTGGAGCATGCTCGCTGGTTTCCCAAATGTGCATACATAAGGCAGACAATGGGACAGCAGTTTGTTGATACTGTGCAGGATCTTAACAAATCCCACGATAAGGTAGGTTCAGGTGTATGACGAAGCTTTTGTGGTATTTGTTTCTATTTTTATTCTTAAAGTGAGTAATAATAACACACATGAAGTTTCGGAAAAAACAGCTCATGAGACAAAAGACAAGCATACTGACTTGAGTTGATTGACTTGGGCTTGAGTGTGACTTGAGTCACTTTAAAGATTCAACTTGAAGATGAGGAATAGTGACTCAGATACGACACGCAACTTGATATTTTTTTTAGTCAGTCAAGTCGCGGCTGCATCTGCTGTCTACTCTGCAGTATTACAAAGACAGTGCATGGATAAATAACACTAGCACGTGTCTAACTTGAGTCTGTGGTGCATTCAGTTCTGCAATGTGCACGTCAAGACGTTATGTAATAATCTGTTTATTGTAGACAAAGTAACAGCAAGAAAAATGTGCACAGCATGCAACATGAAATAGACAGGCGCCAACAAATTGAAGGATTTTATATCACTAATCACTGACACCTCACTGCCATGCCCATCTTATCATGTGCATCTCATAGAGAGAAAGAAAGATAGTGTGAGGTTTAGAATAATAATTATGATAGTTTGAATTTGTGTAACAACTTTCAAAATATAAGAGGGGTGCCCATATGCATTTGACCTTACAAATCTTCTACAAACCAGTCAGCATCTCCTACAAGCCAGCTAACATTTTCTACTGGAAACAGTGCAAGTAAAGCTCATAGACCTTTCCAAATAGCAATGCAGACAGCTATGAGACCCAGTACTTCAAACTCTTCAAAAGCAAGTCAACAAACTGTACCTTCAGGCATTTCAAATTCCAACAGTGGTGCATCTGGAACACCCAGCAAGATCCAGATAAGAACAAATACAGGCAACACTTCAAGTGCAAGTTCAAAATCCGCTGTAGGTGGAAGTGGACACAGCAAAATTCTGTGTCAGCACAGCCTCATTTCAAATGGGATTTCTAATCTTATCATTTTGCATTAGCAGCAGGGCATCTTGCTTTCAACCGAGAGGCCTACAGGAGAGCTGTTAGAGAGGCAAAGTTCTGCAAGGGACATGCATATGACTGAAACTTATCATTTATAATTTCTATAGGCTGCTCAGTGTATCACTTCCTTTCATAGTTTAGAAGGCTTTATGAAAGTCTCATGTAGCTTTATGCTCAGTCTGTACAGGTTTTCACAATCTTCCAACTTTCCAATCTTCTAACCACTGCTCCATTTGAGAGGAGAAATGATGTCACTGATTTATTTATAATTTGTCAATTTCTTGCCAGATATCATTCAAGATGGTGACAGATGCAATGGGCACATCAGCAGCAAGCTTCCACCTGGGTAAAAAACAAAATTCTACTATTTTTTTACAAAATTTATGAAATCTTCATAACTTTTAGTTATATTTTGAAACATAGTAAATACAAAGAAGTACATGCAAATACTGTTTTCCATTCCATTTTACAACTATACCCCCTTTACAGATCAAGACCCACGCTTTTATTCCAGTTCCAACTGAACGTCCCCGTTTTTTTCCTGAGGCACAGAAAGACATGGAAATATTTTAAATTCACTTTTACAATGATACCCCAAAATTATCAAAACACCCGCACATTTTTCTTGGCACACCGTCCGCGTTTTTACCACCCGCACGGAAAGAGTTTTGTAAAGCAAAACAAAACTTTCAACTTTTTTTCTTTAACAAGAAACACACAAAAAGTTTTATTTTTTTATTGTTAAACAAACACTGAATAAAATTTTAAATATAAAGGTTGAAATTGGGTTAAATACATAAACAAACAAGTAGTAAACATGCTTTGCGTAAAAGCTATAATAAAGGTGCAGCTTTGGAGTAAATTAAATGCAGAAAGGATTGCTTTTTCTTTTTTAACAAGAAGATTGCTTCATAATGAAACCATAGATGAATATATATTAATTACATATATATTTTGTTTTTCAGATTCTAGAAACACGCCTTTAAAACGAGACCCTGCTGTTCTCACTGTTATGGACATGGGTTACAGTGAAAAGGATGTAATAGAAGCAGCTTTGTTTGTCAAGGAAAAATGTAAGTGCACTTTCTTAAAATAAAAACAGCTGTTATATCAAGAGACAATTAAATGCAGTACATTTTTTTTCCAAAGGAATAAAAAGCTTAAGAAACTATTGAAGTGTTTTGACTTTTTCCACTTTGCATGTTTATGAGGTTTTTTTTTTTTTTTTACTTTTTTTTCTTGTTCCATAGGATTGAAAATGTGAACCATAGTATAATTATGTATCATGAAAACAGAAATTATAATTCTACATTGTGAAAAGAATATCAGATAGTATTGAAGGAAGACTGTCTCTGTGACCACAAACTATTTTAAAGTATACAAGTTCATGTCTGAAACTGCTTTGTAGAAGCGGAAGAAGAAGGAGGAAGAAGAAGAAAATATAAGTACTGGTGGTATGCCTGGAAAGTAGCACTAAGATGGACACATGTATATATTATGAGGGGAACAGAAGTAAGGGTAGACCAAAAGAGACATGAAGAAGAACAACAGAAAGGATGTTGAGCAATAGAGGGCTCACCTGGGCAAGAGCAGAAAAAAAAGGCGAAGGACAGGCATTTGTGGAAAACCCTTGTGGACGCCCCATGTGCCCTGGGCACTTTAGGTTCAGAGAGAGAGAGATGCCTGAAAAAAATAAGCCGAAGAAAAAGAAGTTGACCACGTGAAAGTGAAAAATGTCGTGAAGACAACATTGTTAAGAAAGGCCAGTTTAGTAGGCATAAAATCCCTTGATGAGGTTTTGAAAAGCTCGCCAAAAACAGGAAAACTTGGTGAACTACCTTGCGAGCCTTATGTGACGTTTAACAGCACGGGAAGGATATAAGATTTATGCCTGGAAAAAAAAACAATTACAACCCAGACTTGAGTATAGTTGTTTCATTAAAATCTGAAAGTAATGAGCAACAAAATAAAAGTAATTTTATATCTGAGACAAGGAAAACCAGCTTTTAATGAATCTAGGATTATAAGAGAAGACTGTACCTAAATGACAAATTATCAACTTGTCAGTTTTGCAAGAACAAATGGGAGACAGAGCACCCAGGCCACCAAAGAAACAATGCCTTCTACCAGCTGAGCAAGTCATCATCCTAAAGCTACGTCCTGAGCACAACTGACTAAGACACCATCTGTACATCAGATGTAAGATAGGATCAATTGATGAATGTCCATGTGGCACCAATAAGATAACAGCAGATCCCATACTGCAGGAATGCTTAATATATCAACAACAGAGAAGGCAAATGTAGCCATTTACCACATCAGTCCAAAGCAAACTGTATGGGGATGTCTATGCCCTCCAAATGACCACCAACTACTTGAAAAGTTGACATCTGAAAATGTTCGAAGAAGTTGATTTAATTGAATTAAATGAGGGTGGTACAGAAGAGTTCTTCAAATATCGTGGACACAAAACAGAACAAATATATCCATACTACAAAAGCTTAATATTGAAGAAGGCTGGCTAGTGAGGAAGATTAAACAGAGAAAACTTAAAATATCATGAGAGTTTAGAGAAAGGTCTTGGAAGGGGTACATAATGGGAAAAAGAAAGAGAGGAAGACTAAGGCGAAGATGGCTGCAAGATATCGTTGATAATCTGCGAATGACGCATCTGCAGCAGGGCATCTTGCTTACAACCGAGAGGCCTACAGGAGAGCTGTTAGGGAGGCAAAGTTCCACAAGTGACATGCAAATGACTGACTGACAGTGCAATATTTCTTTAGCAGATTCCACTGCAGTGAGGACTAATCCTGGTACTCCCTGTCCCGTTAGTCAGGCAAGGGAGTACCAATGGAGAGGTTGGACAGGGTCTTGGTCAACTGTAGTTCGCCAACCCTGATGCCAGCATGTCAGCTATAGGTCGCTGACTGCCAGCTTGGGCAGCATCTTAACCTTCCTTCGCATTACTAAAAGAGCAGCAAGATGAATAGGCTTTTCTTAAATCCTTATTTAAATTCTTTCCACTTTATACCAAGTATTTTCCTGAGGCATTTGCTTTCAAAAGAGTCTAATTTCTTGTCTGTTTCTTGAGTTGATTTTCAGCTTTCACATACATAAGTGAGGTTGTTTTAACTGTTACAGTTAAAAGTGTATAAATTGTTTTCAGTCTTTATTTGAACATAGTGGTGTTCATTATAATATAAACCAAGAGATAGGCAAAGTAGAGAAGTTTGATATGCCATTGACTCTTGACTGGCACTCATTGGAGATTACATCATTATAACGATCAGGACAAGTTGATTCTGTGTTTTTTTAGTGGTTTTTTTCAAATCAAGTGGGCATTCATCATCATCATCATGTGCCGTGCCGACTGGCGTTGGCTATTATGCTTCTCCAGAGTACGCGATCCTTCATGCAGGCCATCAGCTCAGCTGGTGATCTCCTCTCACACCATCCCGTCAGACTGTCCAGTATCATTTCTCTTGGTCTTCCTCTTGATCTTCTTCCTTCTGTTTTTCCTGTTGTTATAATATTTTCAATGCCCCCTCTTCTCATTGCATGTACTATGAAAGTACATTGTCTCTCTCTTATCTTTTTGACAAGGTTTTTTGTCTCTCCAGCTCTTCTCCTACATTCTTCATTAGTTATTTTTGCTGTCCAGGGGATTCGCAACATTCTTCTAATAAACCACATTTCTGCTGCTTCCAATGATTTTTGTGCAGACTTGCCTACTGTGGGCATTATAATAATTAAATGTTGACACTTTGTCTACTTGGTCCAGTGTGTGTAAGTTAACACTTTGTCTGTATGATCTTATATAACAAATAAAAGTCTGCCAGGATGGCTTAAGTTAAGATGATATTTTGCTGTATCTCTACAGACAGTGCACTGTCTGCTGACAAGTTGTATGAAAAGCTGGAAAAGGATAGAAAAATAAAAGTACCTAAAGGGACTGAAGGGGCACAAGCTGACAGCCAGGTTGCAAGTTCGTCTGATCCAAAAAAAGATGAAGGTAACAGCAATTTCTTGATTTTTTTTTTCTCTTAGTTAAAAAAAATCCCTGCTTCCTAGTAGTTCTGATGATAGATGTCTTACCAATGAACTGCCCTCATAACTTTTTTTCAGAAAAAAAATGTCTACATAGCTTTAAAAAAAAGATTCTATCAGCATAAACAAAAGCGTAAGGAAAGTAGTGCACATTTTCACAAATGAAGTAATATATTCATGGATATATATATATATAGGGGTCTTCCTAACATCACTGCTGTATTTAGACCAACAAGCAGCAGTAAGAATAAATGGTGAAACAACAAGTTGGTTTGACATAAAACAAGGAGTCCATCAGGGGTGCATATTGTCACCCTACTTATTTAACTTGTATACTGAAAATATAATGAGGAATGTTAGAGAAGATGTAGACAAAGAATATTACGATGCCATAACAGTTGGAGGTTATGAAATACCAGAGATTAGATATGCTGATGACACAGTATTGCTGTCCACAACACAAGAAGGAATGGAAAAACTAATTATGTCAGTCCGCAAGAACAGCGAAGAGCAGAACCTCTATCTTAATGCAAAGAAAACTAAAGTGATGACAACTGACAAAACAAACAAGGCAACTGAAATATGTATCAATGAGGAAAAACTGGAAGAAGTGGAGAGTTTTGAATATCTTGGATCACTACTAACTAATAATGGAGATACAATGAGGGAAATTAAAAGGAGGACATCTATTGCTCTTCAGAAAGTAAAACAAATAAAGAATCTGTGGAGAGGAGCAGACAGAACCACAAAAATAAGATTTTTAAGGGCATGCATCTTTCCCATCGCAACATATGCCTGTGAGACCTGGACACTTAACAAAACAGCTAAGAAGCACATAAATGCCTTTGAATGTAAATGCTATAGAAGAGTTCTCCAAATATCGTGGACACAAAAAAGAACAAATATATCTATACTGCAAGAGCTTAATATTGAAGAAGGCTGGCTAGTAAAGAGGATTAAAGAGAGAAAACTTAAATATTTTGGCCACATTAAACGTCATGATAATTTAGAGAAGACCGTATTGGAAGGATACATAATGGGAAAAAGAAAGAGAGGAAGACCGAAACGAAGATGGCTGCAAGACATCGTTGATGATCTGGAAATGGATGCAGCAGCAGCAGGCCATCTTGCTCACAACCGAGAGGCCTACAGGAGTGCTGTTTGGGAGGCAAAGTTCCGCAAGGGACATGCAAAGGAATGAATGAATGAAAGGGGTCTTCCAGCACCTAGAGGTATCCTGTATGTCTGCTTGGTCTTACACATGTTAAATCTATGTCCACCTGGTCTTTTTTGTAAATTCTTTGTCTTCTTGATCTTAAGTAAGATAACACTGTCTGCTTGGTTTTGTGCATGTTAACATGGTGTATGTTTGATCTTGCATGACTTAACACTGTCTATTTTGTCTTTCTGCACTCATCATGAAAGTATTTTGTCTATCTGCAGTTATCATGAAAGTATTTTGTCTTTCTGCAGTCATCATGAAAGTATTTTGTCTTTCTGCAGTCATCATGAAAGTATTTTGTCTTTCTGCAGTTATCATGAAAGACCTAAAGGAGCAGAACTTCCAGCTGCGTCAGCAAACAGTGTGCAAAATCTGCATGGACAAGGAAGTAGCCGTGGTTTTCCTGCCCTGTGGCCATTTGGTGTCATGCACAGACTGCGCTGCGGCAATGAAAGATTGTCCACTGTGCAGAAAACAAGTTCGAGGAATTGTTCGTGCTTTCATGGGGTGAGGGGTGACTTGGTTGTTTAGACTTGCACCTGTCACATGTGTGTGTATGTAGCCTATGTGTGTATTTCAGTCCTGCTAAAGAAATACTGCACACACCCCCCCTGCTTTTCAGAACTCCCCGGGGACTGAAAATAGCTGCTGTAATCAGCAAGATCAAGAGGAAGACCAAGAGAAATGATATTGGACAGTCTGACGGGATGGTGTGAGAGGAGATCACCAACTCAACTGATGGCCTGCATGAGGGAGCGGGTACTCTGGAGAAGCATAATAGCCAACGCCAGTCGGCACAGCACCTGATGATGATGAATCAGCTCCCAGTCTGACACAGTGCTATGCCTCAACATCATCACTACATCAGCTACAAAGAACATGAGCGTGCAGTTCCAGGGAGATAGAAGAAGAATAGGTGTTTAAAACATGTATTTTGATGATATGTTTTTAAAAATATTGTTTACAGATGTAATATGAAAGTGATAACATTTTTATTTTACTCTGTATAATTTTGTCAAAATTACTGTATTCATCATAAAAGTCTGGTTAGTTTGCATATTATTATTCTGTACTCTCTCTTGGGCATTCCATCCTTAACAGAAGTTTTTGAAACTGTTTAGCTGAGATATTCTGTGTTCACTTGAGAGCATCTTCACACGGTGTTTGGCTAGCTAGGTCATCAGCTTTGCTATTACCAAGGATTTTGCTGTGATCTGGTAACTAGTCAGTGACACATTAACCATGACTGGGGCCTCTAGGTTAAACATTAAGAGCCCCATCCGCCTCAGACTATACCATTCATCTTACATTTTACGTCCTTCCCATGCTGTTAAACGTCACATGTGGCTCACATGGTAGTTTGCCAAGTTTTCTTGTTTTCTGCGAGCTTTTCAACCTCATAAAAGGGTTTTATGCCTACTAGTTTGGCCTCTCTTAACAATGTCTTCTTTAGAGTTTCACGTGGCTGACTTCTTTTTCTTTGGCCTGTTGTGTTCCACTTGATAGCTTATTTTGCGATTCTGTGTCTGTTTCTTCTCATCATGTGACTGACATATGCTCATCTCCTTTTTCTGATCACACATGAGACAGGTTGTTGTTCGCTCATCTGCCTTATTTCTGTGTTCTTCTTGAATTCCTTCCACTTTATACCAAGTATTTTCCTTAGGCATTTGTTTTCAGTACCATTTATCACCATATTAAATTAATAAAGAATTAATAAAGTAATAATATGTGTTTGCAGCAATTTTTATTAAATTGCATGATGTAGGGCCTCTTTCTTCTGACCCCTAGAGTTAACTCTTTGTCTGCTGGGGGTGTTTCCCTCAAAAGACCAAGGGGGGTAAATTTCACAATGTGAAATGGGATGGTTGTCACATTTAAAAGAATGACAAAGGCATAATCTGATCTGTAGTATGAAGTATTATATCTTATTTTGAAGAATAAAAAATGTATTTTGTTTTTCAAATAAAATTTTTTACATTTTGTTAGTACACAACTAAAAAAAAAGAGCTAAGAACTAAGAAGAAAGAATGGAAAATGAAGGAATAAAATAAATTTTTTGTCACTTACCCATCAAGTTAATCCACTTTAGTTGGTCATATAATTCCATAATGAATAAAAATGTACACAAACACCTTTTCTTCACATATCTTCCAAAATTTACATGAAAATATGCACTAGTTATGCATTCACAGCAAACTAAAAACGCCAAGTGGGTAGGTAATATTTACATGAAAACAAGTTGGCGGGCGTTGACTAATAATTACCAGAAAACAGACCATTGTGTTTTTGTTTTTGTTTTTTTTTTTAATTTGAAGCATTCTGCAACATTTAATTATTTAAATTACACAATCTCCAGCATTACTTACTGTGATATTACAGCTAGTACTAGCAAAAAGCTGAGAAGTACTACTACCAGCTACCCTTCTAACACATTTTGCTGCTGGACCAAAAAAAAAACAGAAGATTTTTTTTTGAATCTGCTCCATGTGGGTCCGAAAATTCACAATCTCTACTACTGCATTCTCTACACCACAGTCTAGACATTTTTAAAATTAAATTCTGAGCTTGTAATGCAGAAATATGCTGCTCTGGATGAAAGAAACTAGCACTGGAAGCCATATTTGTTGATAAACAAAGGCCTAGCAGCGATAAACTTTGATAAACTGGCTTTAAATAAAGACAATTTTTTATAATTTTTTTTTTTATAAATAGGAAACTACGAGGCTTTGGTACAGTAAAGTAAGAGAACAAATTTTGTATGATTAGACCTCGAAAAAATCGTAGACAAAGCACTTTAGTGAGACGTGAGAGAAATAAAAATCACAAGAGAATTACCTGGGATTCGAACACGGACTCCGGTAGGACGAGCAGCCGTCTAGCCACGAGAGAACAGCTTACTATCGATATAGTAAGTCGATAGTAAGCTGTTCTCTCGTGGCTAGACGGCTGCTCGTCCTACCGGAGTCCGTGTTCGAATCCCAGGTAATTCTCTTGTGATTTTTCTTTCTCTCACGTCTCACTAAAGTGCTTTGTCTACGATTTTTTCGAGGTCTAATCATACAAAATTTGTTCTCTTACTTTAAATAAAGACAGAATCTCTCTCTCAACGCTCTCTTTGTTCAAGTTCCACGCGCCCAGAAGGAAGTCAACTGCTGGTTTTAAGATACTTTGATTATTTTCAAAATTAGAGAGCTACAAACCATCATTGCGCTGCGCGTCTATAAGTATATAGTAACAGGGATACAACCACGCAGGACGCGTGTCCGAATACACAAAGAGTTAAGCTTGTTCAGCTTCATGAATAATCCCCCGTTGTATCCAATGTAGTATGGCTGGTATCTCATAATCTTGTCTAAAAGCCTAATTATTCTCTTATACTTTTCCAAGTGTGGGGAGGGGGGCTTCCTAGTATAAAAAAACTGTTAGGTCTGATTGAGGGCAGTTGATAATGACTATGGAGAGGTATATATATATATATCTTGCAGTTCATGTTATGTCACTGTTTGAATTATTCCAGAGTTTTTTTTGTTTTTTTTTTAGAGTTCTTTTGATAGCAACTATTTCAATACTGTGTAATCGGAGCTGAATGTTTATGTGAAAATTTACATATTGATGCTTTAGTGTTACTTCATTCTGTAATGTTCATTTTGATTTATTACTATTGTAATGTAGAATCTGTATAAAAAATATAAAGTTTGGGCGCAACCAGGATATTGTATAAAATAAAGTGTGTTATTTCAACAGAGAGTTACTTTTTCCTTAAGTTGTCCTGTTGTTTTAATTCAAATCTGGGATACTTTTTTAACTCTTTTATTTCATGGACTTATGCTTCATTTTTTTTTTTTGCAGAATAGGGTGAGTGTGGCTCAGATACATGTATATAGTAGCTACACTGTTATAATGATGATGTATTTTAATAAGATACAAGCAATGACAGAATCTAGTGTTACACTGCATACTTTCATGGTGGTAGTGATGAATCTCCATAAGCTAAATGTTCTTGACTGCTGATACCATAGTTGAAAACTTGGCTATCCTTTGTAGTTGTTTAGCTGTGGAACATCTTACATCTACATCCATCCTGTGCCGTTAAACGTCACATATTGCTCACATGGTTGTTCGCCAAGTTTTCCTGTCCTCGGCAAGTTTTTCAACCTCATCAAGGGGTTTTATGCCTATTAATTTGACATCTCTTAACAATTTCTTCTTTAGAGTTTCACGTGGTTGACCTCTTTGTCTTCGACCTGTTGTGTGTTCTGCTTGATAGTTTGTTTTGGGTTTCTCTGTCTGTATTTTCCCATCACGTGACCAACGTATGTCCATCTTCTTTTTCTGATCACCTGTGAGACAGGTTGTTGTCTTGGAATATCTTCTCTTATCTTATCTTATATCCTTCCCGTGCCGTTAGACGTCACATAGGGCTCGCAAAGTAGTTCGCCAATTTTTCCTGTCTTCGGCGAATCTTTCAACCTCATCAAAGGATTTTATGCCTGTTAACTTGGCCTCTCTTAATAATGTTCTCTTCAGAGTTTCACGCGGTCTGCCCCTTTTTCTTCTGCCTGTTGTGTTCCACTTGATAGCTTGTTTTGGGATTCTCTGCTCATTTCTTCTCATCAAGTGGCCAACATATGTCCATCTCCTTTTCCTGATCACCCGTGAGACTGGTTGTTGTTCAGTCATCTGTCTTATCTCTGCATTGTTCTTGAATTCATTCCACTTGATGCCGACTATTTTCCTTAGTCATTTGTTTTCAAAAGAGTCTAATTTCTTTTCTATTTCTTTAGTTGTTTTCCAGCTTTCGCATGCATAAATGAGGGTGGATATTACATTTGAATTGAATAGTCTTAACTTGGTTTTTGTGCTTATAACTTTTGAATTCCATATATTGGAATATAGACAGTTGTAAATTGTAGGGTGTCTTGGAAGCAGTTTTTTTTTTATATTTCTAGTTTAGGGTGTTTAAGTTGGAACTGCATTCCACTATACCTACATTACTCCTTCAATATTTATTTATTTTAACAATTTTTAAAAATTTCTTTTACAATACAGTACAGTGGTACATACAGTAATGTCTCACCATTAATGTTTGATAATTTTGTTAAATTAATTTTTGTGTAACAGTATTTATAGCCAAAAATGACAAGAGCATGGAGGAATTATTAGGTATGGTAGTAAAATAAAGAGACAAGAGTGAACTCACCCTAAATAACAAGAAAAAAAAGACACACACACGCAGTGTTAAAATATATGGAACAATCTTAAAATGAGTGCATATACGAGGGTAATACCGAAAGTTGTGAGCAAAATTTTTTTTAAAATCAGAATTTGATAGATAGAGAAAATATAAATGTATCACCTTAAACTGCATCCTTTGTACCTCATATAGAGGTCACATGACGTCACCATCATATGTCACGTGACCACACGGAGCAGAAACAAAATCGCGTTTGCTGAAGTTTCGTTTCGTCAAGGTGCTGTTATTGAGTTCCTTATTAAAAAGGAAATCCCTGCTGCTGAAATTCACCTAAGACTACAACTTGCTTATGGAGATGTGTGCATGGTTGATAGCAGTGTTAGGAGGTGGGTGAAACATTACAAAGATGGAAACACGAGCATTCAAGATATGCCTCACAGCGGTCGCCCTCGAATTGCCTCCACTGAACGCAACGTGGAAAGGGTTGACGACATCATTAAAGAAGACATACGTGTCACAGTTTCTGAAATCGCTGTAAATCTTGGAATAGGACACAATGCAGTGCAGGAAATGATTGAAACCCTAGGCTATAGAAAAGTTTGTGCCAGCTGGGTCAAACAGGAGAGAATGTCCAGAAAGCAGTGCGTCTGTGCCGTCGGTCAGCTGAAACGGTATAATACCGGAAGTGTATTTTCAAACTTGCAGAGCGATCGGGAAAATGTGTGCAGAGAAATGGAGATTATGTTGAAAAGTGAAGAAAAGGATGCAGTTAATGTGATACATTTATATTTTCTCTATCTATAAATTCTGATTAAAAAAAAAAATGTTTGCTCACGACTTTCGGTATGACCCTCGTATTAATATTTGGGCACATGAGTAACATCAGATGGGAAATGCACCTCTGCATTCGGGAACAGAATATGCCAAGCCAATACAGCATTCACACAATGAGAAACATAATGTGCAATGTATTTCTATCATTTGATAATCAGGAAGAGAGTTCTTTCTTTTCCTACTGCTTCATCCTCATAAGGCTGGTGGCTGTGTCACGATTGTGCGTCTATTGGCCCAACACTTGACGCATTTTTTAGAACCATTTCATCTTTCCCAATCATCGAGCATCTATCAAGACGTCCATATGTCCCCTCAACACTGAAAGGTATATGACGAAGGGGACAAAACAAGTTCCATCTTCCCATTGCACTCCATTTTCACGTAGCCAGACTGCAGTCTGTTTCAAGGGGCATCACTGGAAGGTCGAATAGGTCTTGGCTGGTTGTGATTTTCTACCCCTGACACAAGCAGTCAGCTAGGGCAAACAGGAAAGATAAATGAGAAGAGAAGCAGGGGAAGACCAAGATAAAAAAAATCATGCTAATACGACAGCACAATAATAATAATAATAATAATCACAAGAACAGCGAAAAGCAAAACCTCTATCTTAATGCGAAGAAAACTAAATTGATCTTATCTTATATCTTATATCCTTCCCGTGCCGTTAAATGTCACATAGGGCTCGCAAAGTAGTTCGCCAATTTTTCCTGTCTTCGGCAAGTCTTTCAACCTCATCAAAGGATTTTATGCCTGTTAATTTGGCCTTTCTTAATAATGTCCTCTTCAGAGTTTCACGCTGTCTGCCTCTTTTTGTTTTGGGATTCTCTGATCATTTCTTCTCATCAAGTGACCAACATATGTCCATCTCCTTTTCCTCATCACCCATGAGACTGGTTGTTGTTCAGTCATCTGTCTTATCTCTGCATTGTTCTTGAATTCATTCCACTTGAAGCCGAGTATTTTCCTTAGGCATTTTTTTCAAAGGAGTCTAATTTTTTTTCTATTTCTTTAGTTGTTTTCTAGCTTTCGCATGCATAAATGAGGGTGGATATTACATTTGAATTGAATAGTCTTATGATGGAAATTGATGACAAAACAAACAAGGCAGCTGATATATGTATCAATGAGAAAAAACTGGAAGAAGTGGAGAGCTTTGAATATTTTGGATCACTGCTAACTAACAGTGGAGATACAATGAGGGAAATTAAAAGGAGGATATCTATCGCTCTTCAGAAAGTAAAACAACTAAAGAAGCTGTAGAGAGGAACAGACAGAACTACAGAACTAAGATTTTTAAGGGCATGCATCTTTCCCATGGCAACATATGCCTGTGAGACCTGGACACTTAACAAAACACCTGAGAAACACATAAATGTCTTTGAATGTAAATGCCACAGAAGAGTTCTTCAAATGTCATGGACACAAAAAAGAACAAATATGTCCATACTACAATAACTTAATATTGAAGAAGTCTGGCTAGTAAAGAGGATTAAAGAGAGAAAACTTAAATATTTTGGATACATTAAACATCATGATAATCTTGGAAGTGTACATAATGGGAAAAGGAAAGAGAGGAAGACCAAGGCGAAGACGG
This sequence comes from Achatina immaculata, assembly GCA_009760885.1. Classification (NCBI taxonomy): domain Eukaryota; kingdom Metazoa; phylum Mollusca; class Gastropoda; order Stylommatophora; family Achatinidae; genus Lissachatina; species Lissachatina immaculata. The sequence goes on along the minus strand of CM019699.1, from coordinate 32,188,238 downwards.
CTGCAGGACGTCGTTGATGATCTGCAAATGGATGCATCAGCAGCAGGGCATCTTGGTTACAACCGAGAGGCCTACAGGAGTGCTGTTAGGGAGGCAAAGTTCCGCAAGGGACATGCAAATGAATGAATGAATGAATCATAAATAATAATCATAAATAATAATAACGATCTGAACTGATGGAAAATAACACAGACCAAGATCCATGAAGAAGCATGATCGCCAACGCCCTTCAGCACGGCAGCTGATGATGATGATGATGATGGGGTGTAAATGTAGCATTTACAAAAAAAAATTTTTTTTAACTTTCAGATTTATTATGTTTATTATGTATTATTATTTAATAATAAATTTACAATTAACAACAACAACAAATAGTCTGAATAACAACGGAAAAACGGATGGGATTTGACTGATAGGAACCAAGCGGTCAAAATCCCCTTGCAAACTAAATGAAACTTTAATGAAAGGACAGACGCAGAGAATGGACGTGGTTTCACTGAACGAAAAACTGACTGTACCACGATTTTGTAAGTTTCTCTTTCACTTTCGCAACGTTATAGAAAGTTATATGTGTATGTGTGGGGGGTGGTAAGGGGTTGCTCAGCCCTAAGTTTATAGAGAGGGTTCATGGCACCCGGTCTGGATTCTTTGATGGCGTGACTCTTACGACACTGAGAAAAGCAAATCATGTTTACTGGTAAACTGATACCGCTTTTGAGCATACCGCAAATGAATGTTATGAATAGCAGGGGATCTTTATTTCATACATTCATCTTTAGCCATCAGTAGTTTATGTTCTAAAAATGGTATTCCATCTTAGAGGTTGGATTTAACCGTAGTTGATGCTGGTATTTTAGTACTTTTTTTTTTAGTTTAGCTTTGCTGAGGATGCTTCTTTTGTGAGTGATCCTGCTGATTGTTGTAGTGGCGTAACTGGCCACAGTAAAACAAGGTTTATGTAGAAGGGCCTGGACCTGCTAGAGTAGTTTGTTTTAAATTTCTGCCTACCTTTCCTATCTAAATTATGCTAGACCCTTACGCATGGTCTCCCTCCGTTAGCTCAGTCTTTCGTCAATTATCCCCTGTCCTAGTCTCTCAATGATAACTTACACGTTCTTCCGTACGTCTCAGTTGTGGTCTACCTCTTTGTATTCTATCATCCACAAGTTCGCCATAAAGTGACCAGCCATTTCGTATTATAGAGAATGTCCCGTATTTTAAAGGATTTGTCCCTGGAGTCATATTACTTCGTTCGGGATTCTTAAATGTTCCATATTTTAAAACACGTGTCCCATATTTTTACCTCTGATCGACGCATGTTTTGGAAATGCCTAGAATTTTAAAACTATCTTAGAGGAAATCTTGCTCTTACATCCTTCCCGTGCCGTCAAACGTCACATAGGGTTCGGGTGATAGTTCGCCAAGTTTTCCTGTTTTAGGCGAGCTTTTCAACCTAATCAAGGGATCTTATGCCCACTAAACTGGCCTCTCTCTGTGTCCTCTTTAGAGTTTCACGTTATCGACCTCTTTTTCTTCAATCTGTTGTATTGCACTTGATAGCTTGTTTTGGGATTCTTCTAATGTTTCTTCTCATCACATGACCGACATATGTCCATCCATTTTTTTCTGATCACCAATGAAACAGGTTGTTGTTTGCTTATCTGTCTTATCTCTACGTTGTTCTTGAGTTCGTTCCACTTTATACCAAGTATTTTCCGTAGGCATTTGTTTTCAAAAGAGTCTAATTTCTTGTCTGTTTCTTTAATTGTTTTCCAGCTTTCGCATGCATAAATGGGTCTAGATATTACATTTGAATTGAATAATCTTAACTTGGTTTTTGTTCTTACAACTTTTGAATGCCGTATGTTCTCAAGATTCTTGAAAGTCAATGCTGCTTTTGGTATTCTAATTCTAACTTCATTTCTGGTGTCACTATCCTGGTCTTTGTAGCTGCCAAGGTATGCAAATTGGTGTACTTCTTCAACAGCTGTTCCTTCTACGTATATTTTTCCATCTTGATTAATGAGAAGTTTCATTATTTTGTTTTTTTTTTCCGTGTTAATTTCAAGTCCTATTTTGCTAGCCAGTGAAGACAGGATATCTGTTTTTTTCTTGCATGGAATTCACATTATTACTGATAATAATTATGTCATCAGCAAAATCAAGGTCTTCTAGTTGGGTCCCATGCACCCAGTCAATGACCGTTTTACCTGTGCCGCATTTCTTTAAAGAAGTCTATGGCAATTCCAAAAAAGTAAGGGAGATAATATACATCCTTGTTCCACGTCTGGTTCAATCTGGAACCATTAGCTCATTCATTAGGTTCTAAGGACTGTTATAGCCGGAGGTGGGGTGGGGGATACGCTCTCCACTCCAATGGCGTGCGTCTCAAATAGCCTCTGACAGTCAACTCCAGCTCCTGGCCTTCTCGTGGCAGAACTGTTCAAACTGACAGGAGAAGGGGCGAAGGCGAATATCTGGCGCCTGAAAACCAGACGCTTCGGGTAGATGAGAGTCATGTTTGGTAGCTCATCTACTGCTGCTGGCGAGATTCTTCAACTGCCGTGCGTGGAGTTGGGCTCCTCCCGGCCAGTGAAGAAAGGTGCGAATGGGGTTGCCGCGGGGCACAACTGTGGAAAAAAGTGAAAGAAAGGATTAAGCGAAGTAAACAGTAGTCAAATCACGGCACCTCTAGTCTGGAGGTCAGCCACGTCTTATGTGCACTCATATCGGGCGAAATGCCTGAACCGGCTTAACCCAGAAGTTAAGACACTGCTGGCGAGATTCTTCGGATGCCGCGCTTGGAGTGAAACTCCTCCGAGCCAATGAAGAAAATGCGAAAAAGAAATTAGGGTTGCCGAACGGCGCCGATGTGAAAAGGTGACGGAAAGGATAAAGTGAAGCTTAGTCGATATGTCCAGTGGTGTCGCGGCAAGAGCTACTCATACAACGGCATCTCTGCTCTAGAGGCCGGCCACGTCCGATATACACCCATACTGGTGAAATATGCCTAAATCGGCTTAAACCAGGGGTGAAACTTGATGATTACTCGTGTCACAGTACCTATGCTCTAGAGGTCGTTCATGTCCTAAACACGCCCATACTGGGGCAATATGCCTAAACCGGCTCAACCCAGGGGTAAAACTCACGTGTGGCGAGGATTCGTCCTCCTGGACAAAAACTCCATCCTGGTCACAACTATGAAGAGTATCGCCCTCGACCACAAAATGCTGAAGTCGGAGACACTGGACCAATGCAGTCTAGATAGGCAATCACCTCTCACCCGGCGGGGATGTATGCTTATCCTATTCACGCTGAGGTTTTCCGGTGAGAAAGTCCAACGCTGGACTGGATGGGCAACCACCTCTCACCCGGCGGGGATACACAGGTATCCCAAAACATGTAGAGGTTTTCAGGTGAGAAAGTCCAACTCTAGATTAAACTGGTGCAACGAAAACCACGGTGTCACGCATTCCCGCTTCTGAGACCCCCCCCCCCCCCCAAGAATACAGGCTTAAGCCCTGCTATGCTCTGAACCTCTTATGGTCCTCTCGTGTGGTTCTTATGGGGACCACAGGACCTATCGAGGACCACAGGAGTAAATTCAGGAGGATCACAGGGCGGTCTTGATGGTAGAAGCGAACGAAGAAGAAGAAAAAGAAGAAGTTAATTCATTCTTCTGTGTTGATTGCACAAACATATCCAGCGTAGAAATCCCTAATGATGTTGATAATTTTAAATGGTATTACACACACAAATAAGGCAGATGAAATATGCATCAATAAGGACAATTTGGACGAGGTGGATAATTTTGAATATCTTGGACCATTACTACTCGTAAATAATAAGGAAATACAACGAGGGAAATTAAAAGGAGGACATCTATCGCTCTTCAAAAATTAAAACAACTAAAGAAGCTGTGGAGAACGAACGAACGAACATACTTTATTTTCAAAGGGTTAAGAATTGGGCGCGCAGGCCCATCTAACATTCTGCCCTTCATCATACAGCTTTAACTCAGTCACAGTCATTCAGCATTTGTTAACGAGCATAATAAGCATGAAGAAACAATTAAACGGTTACATAGATAAATAATAAACTTATCTCTTGTCCATACACTCCACACTCTGATTTATATAACAGCATAAAATAAATTTGCATTCTTACTTTCATTAAAAACTAACAAATTTATGGAAAAGCAGTAAAAATAAAATTACAATAATCAAGCCAAACTTTAAACTACACGTACTTTAGACTATGCTTAGGGCGGCATATAGTCCATATCAAACAGATGTTGACACATTTTGAAGTTATAAGGATGACTATTACTTATATAGGGAGCACTAGGTAGATCACGAATCTTCATCATCATCATCATCATCATCATCATCATCATCATCATCTTTCACTCCCTTGAGAGTATAGGTAACGTATAAAGGCTCTCCAGTCATCCCTGTTCTTGGAATTATTCTCTGCTTCCTTCCATGTATATCCCTTGTCTCTGAGCACTGTCATAAATTCTCTTCTCCAAGTAAGTCTAGGTCTTCCTCGTTTTCTATTTCCTTGAGGATTCCATGTCAGTGCCTGTCTTACAATGATGGTGTTGTGTTTCCTCAGAGTGTGGCCAGTCCACCTCCATTTCACAGACAGACAGAACTACAAATATAACATTTTTAAGGGCACGCATCTTTCCCATCGCAACATATGCCCGCGAGACCTGTGCACTTAACAAAACAGATGAGAAACACATGAATGCCTTTGAATGTAAATGCCACAGAAGAGTTCTTCAAATATCATGGACAAAAAAAAAAGAACAAATATATCCATAGTACAATAACTTAATATTGAAGAAGGTTGGCTAGTAAAGAGGATTAAAGAGAGAAAACTTAAATATTTTGGACACATTAAACGTCATGATAATCTAGAGAAAACCGTCTTGGAAGGGTACATAATGGGAAAAAGAAAGACCAAGGCGAAGATGGCTGCAAGACATCGTTGATAACCTGCAAATGGATGCACCAGCAGCAGGGAAACTTGCATTACAACCGAGGGACCTACAGGATTGCTGTTAAGAGAGGCCGATTTAGTAGGAATAACATCCCTTGATGAAGTTGAAAAGCTCTCCGAAAACAGAAAATCTTGGCAAGCTACCACGCGAGCCCTATGTGATGTTTTAGCGGCACGGGAAGGATGTAAGATATAAGAAGATGATGGAATCAGTCAGTTATTTGCATGTCCCTTGCGGAACTTCCTCTTCCTAACAACGTCCTCTTTGGAGTTTCACGTGGTCGACCTTTTTCCAGACAGTCTTAAAATTCTCCACAGTGAGTCTCTGTGTATACTATCTCATGCCATTTAAAAGTCCATGAAGTTCAGGATTAATGGTTTTTGCTTTTCAATATGTTCTTAAAGTATAATTCTTAGAGTAAAGATCTGATCGAGATAGAAATGTTGCTACTATGATGCAAAATTTATTCTGTAAAGAAGTACAAGCAGCCCTGATTGGCACAGCTGAAAGTAATGTTTCAAATCTAGCCTACCGGATTAAACTTCTCGGTTAAAATTTAAATTTAACTTCTACGGCCATTATAAAATATTTGCATTGAGATAAAAGGGGTTATCCATCCTTCTTGCAATCCTCAGCCACGGTTTTAAACGCCTAAATTATTTCTTTTAAAAATTCAAGCTCGCTCTTATCCATGATTTTCACTTCAAATTTCCGTGTCGCGGAGCATGCGCACTCGATGTGTATTGGTGTGTCGATCGTAAAAACAAAATGTCGATTTTGTTTGTTACGTTGTATTTGATAACAGTTACGGTTAGATAAATTCTGTTACAAAGCTGCTACACCGAGGAAACATTTAAGCCGGGGTTTTAAAAAAGAAATCACTAAGTGAGTCATATTCAGGATTTTGTTTGTCAGTAGAGGGAACTCTTATTGTTGGATAACCCTATTATCGATAAGTACTGCAAGAATCAGACGCGTGAGAGAAGTCTGAACAGCAAGGATTGCTATTGTAGAACGGAACAAATCTTAACGGCAAAAACTACACCCAGGTAAGGAATTCCGTAAGCGTTCTTGGTATATATATGTATGCATTTGTGTACCAGCATTGACATTTTCTTCTTCGCCGTTCGCTGAGACAGCGACGCCAAGTCCTCATAAATGGGGCAGTTCGACTGATTTCCCTCTTCGCTTCTAATGTAGGAGGCTGTGGTCTGACCAGATCCATTGCCAGAGTTTAAAAATATAAGGTCTGTATGTAATGGTGTCTGTCTATTTAGGTTTTAAGAGCATAAGGTGTGTATGTAATGGTATTTGTCTAGTTAGGGTTTAACATGAGGTTTATATGTAGGGGTATTTGTCCAGTTAAGGTTAAGAATATAAGGTTTATATGTAATGGTGTCTGTCTAGTGCATTCTGGATAGAAGTATCTGGTGGGTTATTTTGAGGTGAGTATTTGTAAAATACTGGTTAATGAAGGAGGCAACATCAGACAAACGCAGAGGATTACAATGGACCCTTGACACAGTGCTGGAGGACCTTGACTTTGCGGACGACATTTGTCTATTATCAAGCAGTCACAAAGATATGCAAGATAAAATAAACAAGTTAACCCAGAATGCAAACAACATAGGACTAAAGATCAATGTAGGAAAGACAAAGTTAATGAAGCAAAATGTGAACAACAGAAATGTACTCAGAGTAGATAACAAGTTAGTGGAGGAGGTCAACGAATTTGTATACCTTGGCAGCAGAGTAGTAGAAAATGGAGACAGCACAGAGGACATCAACAGCAGACTTACTAGAGCAAAGCAGGTTTTTGCAATGCTACAGAATATATGGAAATCAAATAAACTAAGCATAAATATGAAAATCAGGATATTTAAGAGTAATGTTCTAAGTGTACTACTCTATGGAAGTGAGTGCTGGAAAATCACCAAAACCATAGAAAACAAGTTGAATTCTTTCCAGACTAAATGTTTACGTAGAATTAAAAAAATATTTTGGCCAAACACCATAAGAAATAACATTTTATTGGCAGAAATGCAGATGAAACCACTGACAACAATTATTGAGGAAAGACGCTGGTGATGGTTGGGACATGTGCTCCGAATGACAGACAACTCACTACCAAAAATAGCACTAAGATGGACACCACAGGGGAGCAGAAGTAAGGGTAGACCAAAAGAGACATGGAGAAGAACAACAGAAAGGATGTTGAGCAATAGAGGGCTCACCTGGGCAAGAGCAGAAAAAAAGGCGAAAGACAGGCATTTGTGGAAAACCCTTGCGGAAGCCCCATGTGCCCTGGGCACTTAAGGTTCAGAGAGAGAGAGAGAGAGATTTGTAAAACAACAGTGCTCATGTATTTTGTTTACAAAATTAACATTTTATGCACTTTTTATAGGCAAGAAAATGGACTGCTGCAGGGATTCTTTAATGCAGCCATTAGATGTTTTCCCTTCTTCTTCTTCTACTTCGTCTGATTGTTCTAGACTCTGATATCTGTTGTCTGGATAAATTGCATACCTTCTTTTATAACTTCATTTTTAATCTTAATTTTTAACAAATCTGTTTTTTTTTTTGCATTCAGAAATTCATTTAAATTATTTCATTGTGAAAGGAAACTATATTTTGAGGAAAGCCCTAATGAGAATAAATGAAGAGTTATATTTTATTCAGATATTTTTCACGAAATTTTAGTTCAGAGCACCAGAGTAGTGAAGTGTTTAGCGCATTCATTTCACATGCATTTGATTTTGGGGGGGGGGGGGAGAAGAGAAGAGAAGAAACACTCAACACTCATTGTTAACTTTTGTGCAACGGTCTGGAGTTGGGAAAGGAAGGGGAGTCTGGCCTCATCACCATCTAGTGTTCTGAGAAATAAGAGAAATGACACCTGCAGAAAAATCAGTTCTAGTAATAAAGATAGAGATAGTGATGTATGGTTTAGTCTTTCTTATGAGGATATCAGAGAGTTAAGTGTTAATTTTGTTATTTCTTTATTTTTCATGTTTTTAATCTGTTGTGTTGCTTTTTTTTGTATGTGGTCCTTGAAAAAAGGCTGAAATATTGGATTATTGTGTTCTCTTCATTTATAGGTAAAGGTAAAGTCATGCCTTAGAGGCACATAGGGATATGGTATTAGCGCCCACATTTTCCTTGACCTGTCAGCACACTAGAGGGTGATGTGGTCAGTATCATGCTTGGTCGTCTTTCCTTCCTCAACTCCAACAGAAGTCGGGTACCCATTTCCACGGCTGGGTGACTGGGGTGCCTCACTCTGGATTTGAACCCCCAACCTAAACCATGAGAGACCAGTGCACTAACCACTTCGCCACTCAGACAGTAGTCATCTTATTTTTTTTGGCAGACTTGTTTCTGCCCACTTTCCTCACTGTGTCTATAGTTTTTGTAAAACTGAACCATACACCTCTGTCTGCTTTAGTATCTTCTAATGTGCTAATGGGTCAAGGAAGATATTGGAACCAGTATCATATCCTCTCTTATTTATTACAGCAGCACAGAATAGGGCTTTTTTTTTTATTACTACTCTTCAAGTATCCCTCTAGTGTGCTGACAGGTCAAGGAAAATATGGGCACTAACACCATATCCCTATGTGCCTCCAAGGCATGACAGGGTCACCTTTACCTTTTTTTTTTTTTTTACTCTTCAAGTATGGTGGAGGTGGGTTGTGAAGTATAATGTGACAGTCTTGAATACACAGATGCTCCTTGATGTGGAAAATATGGGTACTAACATCATATCCCTATGTGCCTCTAAGGCATGACAGGATTTCCTTTACTTTTTTTTTTTAACCTTGACTTGCAGCTGAGTTATGATGCATCTAGACCAATGTGCCCTCTAAACTTTTGCGGTTTGTGCACAAAATTTCGAAACTGTATGCAAATATATTCTTGGAAATGATATTGTGTGCAAATGTGCCTTGTAATCTCAGATTACAAAGTATAATGTAATAAATATGGCTGTGAGACCTGGATACTTAACAAAACAGCTGAGAAACACATAAATTCCTTTGAATGTAAATGCTACAGAAGAGTTCTTCAAATATCATGGACACAAAAAAGAACAAATACATCCATAATACAAGAACTTAATATTGAAGAAGCCTGGCTAGTAAAGAGGATTAAACAGAGAACTTAAATATTTTGGACACATTAAACGTCATGATGATCTAGAGAAGACCATCTTGAAAGGGTACATAATGGGAGAAAGAAAGGGAGGAAGACCAAGGCGAAGATGGCTGCAAGACATTGTTGATAACCTGCAAATGGATGCATCAGCAGCAGGCCATCTTGCTCACAACCGAGAGGCCTACAGGAGTGCTGTAAGGGAGGCAAAGTTCCACAAGGGACATGCAAATGAATGAATGAATGTAAAGTTCTCATAGAAAAAAAAAAACTAAAATCCAAAGAAATCAGGAAAACAAACTCATGCAGCACTTGTCATATTTTTCTTTGGCTCCTCCACAGCATATACTAACATCATCATCATCAGGTACCGTGCCAGCTGGTGTTGGCTATTATGCTTCTCCAGAGTATATGATCCTTCATACAGGCTATTAGCTCAGTTAGTGATCTCCTCCCACACTATCTCGTCAGACTTTCCGGTATCATTTCTCTTGGTCTTCCCCTTGCTCTTCTTCCTGCTATTTTTCCTGTTGTTATAATATTTTCAGTGCCCCCTCTTCTCATTGCATGTCTTATGAAAGTACATTGTCTTTTATTTTTTTTTTTTGACAAGATTTTTTTGTATCTCCAACTCTTCTCAAACATTCTTCATTAGTTATTTTTGCTGTCCAGGGAATTCTCAACATTCTTCTAATAAACCACATTTCTGCTGCTTCCAGTGACTTTTGTACAGATCTGCCTATTGTCCATGATTCACTTCCATATAACAAGACAGGTTCTGTATAGCATTTTAGGACTTGTTTTCTAACATTCATTGATAAGGATGTGTTGCATGATATATTTCTCATTCTCTGAAGTGCAGTCTTTGCTTTACTTATTCTGTTCTTAATTTCTGTTTTGCATTTCCCATCTGAAGTTATTATTGCACCAAGGTATTTAAATTTCTGCACCTGCTTTAGAATAGTTCCATTTAATTTTATACTGCATGTTGGTGGATTCTGTTTCTTAGATATAATCATGGTATCTGTCTCTTTATGATGTTCAAAGTAAGGCCTTTCTGTTCACTTTCTTTGGCGACTTTATCCAAGAGATTTTGCAGGTCTTGTTCGTTCTCAGCTATCAGTACTGTGTTATCAGCATACCGAAGGTTGTTAATATTGTATCCTACTTTTATACCTGGTTCTTTAATGATCTTTCTTAGAATATTCTCGCTGTACAGAGAGGTCTGGAGATAGTACACACCCCTTTCGCACTCCGTTTTTTATTGGTTGAAATTTTCCAGTTTTATTTTCGACTTGAATCGCTGCTTCCTGCTGCCAGTATAGATGTTTTACAATTCTCAGGTCTTTGCAGTCTATATTGATGTCTTCAATCATTTTAATAATTTCATTATGTTTCACCTTGTCGAATGCCTTGGTGTAATCAATGAAGCATAAGTAGAGATCTTTCTGTACTTCTAAAGCTCTTTCTGTTAGTGTTCGTAAAACATAAATGGCATTGTGTGTTCCCTTTCCTTCAGCAAATCCAGGCTGTTCATCTGCTATTTCCATTTTTATCTTTTTCCTTCTTCTTCTCATAATAATCAGAAGTAGCTTTGTTATATGACATTAGAGGCTGATAGTCCTGTGGTCATCACATTCCTTTGCACCAGGTTTCTTTGGTGGTGCTGTAAATGTGGATTTAAGCAGGTCACTGGGCATATAACCACTGTTGTAAATGTCATTCAGTAACTTGGTTATTATTTTTATTTCTGTCTCCTCTAGTGCCTCTATTTATTCTATTGTTATATTATCAGGCCCAGTTCCTTTTCCTTTCTTCATGTGTTTGATGGCATCTATGATTTCATCTTCAAGTATTGGCGGTCCATCACAGTTTTCACTATCTGGTGTTATTTCTGGTCTTCCTCCACCATATAGCTCACCGATGTACTCTATTCACCTGCCCACAATGTCTTCTTTTCCCATTAACATTTTACCTTCTTTTGATTTCAGGCATCCTGTGGTATATTTTGTTTTCCTGCTTGTGAGTTCACTAAATCGTTTGTGCATGTTTTTGCTGTCTTTATTATGGGAGTCCTCTATTTGTCTGCACTGTTTGTTTAACCACATTTCCTTTGCTTCTCATCATTTGTGTCTTATTTCTTTATTTATCCTGATATATTTTTCTTGGTTATTTTTACTACTCCATCTCTTGTCCATCAGTCACAAGATGTCATCTGTCATCCATTTATTCTTGGGAGCTTGTGTTTTTGGTGGTATTATCTCCTTAACAGTTTGGTGGATATAATCTCTTAACATTGCCCATTGTTCATCTATACTATTTATCTTTGCTGTTGCATTGTATCTATTTGTTATAATAATTCTATATTGTTCTCGCAGTTCTTGGTCATTTTTAAGGAGTTCTGCATTCAGTTTGATGTTTCTCACTTTTCTACACACTTCCTTTAGTTTTATTCTGATTTTTCCACAGAGTGGGTCATGGTCACTATTGCAGTCAGCTCCTGCCATAGTTTTTTTGTTGTCAGTAATGCATTCCAGAATTGTTTGTTGATTAATACGTAGTCTATCTGGTTAAAAGATTTTTTGTCTGGGCTGCACAAGGTTGCCAGTCTTCGAGGATTTTGCTTAAACCAGGTGTTTCCTACAGCCATGCTGTGTATTCTTGCCCATTCAGTTAATTTAATACCTCTATCATTCCTCTACCCCCCCAGTCCAAGTTCTTCCTTTACCAACTTTGGCATTAAAATCTCCCATGACTATAGTAACTTCATGTGACTCTGTGTTTCAGGGCTGTCTCTGTGTTATTATAAAATAGCTGTACATCTTCTTCAGAACTATCAGCTGTTGGAGCGTCGTTCATGATGAATCGATTATTCTGTTCAAGCGTAACTATTCTTGGGAACTACAACAGTGGTTTCCCGTTGCCTTCTGTCGTTTTGTGTTCGGACTCTGCGCTAGCCTCTGGACTCCCTGTCCTACCCGCAAGGCAGTGGGAGCGAGAGGTTTTAAGCCACCTCTTACTTGCCTGATATTCCCTTCGCTGAGCACATGAGGCATTTTATAGGAGTAGTAAAGCCACCTACCATCCCACCTTGCTCTCTGAGACTACCGCCAGTTGGTCCGCGCCAGCTTATTTGGGTAAACCCTTATTTACAGGGATCCTCCATATCTGGAGGACGTTCACCATCCGCCACCTGTGACGTGCTGGGTTGGGGGATGGTCGCCCCAGCTTTACCCCAGATATTAACACCAGGAAATGAAAAATAGAATTAGCAGTTTTATTTATTTTTTTTGTGCAGCTACTCTGTCACACAGCTTAGAGAGAACTTTGATCCAGACGTATGATTGAAATATGATCTGATGAACCCATCATAAGTATGAAAATCATATGCCGTACTATGTGTTACAGTAAAAATGCATTGAAATTTCCGGTGTCTGGAAATCCTCTTTAGTGAAGATCTCATGGCTGGGGCTTATACAAACACCTGCTCAAGTATGCACATGGAAGTAGATGCCATCACACAAACATTAAAATGGGTATTGACACAGAAAACACACTACATCACCATCATTACTGACTCTCAAAATCTGTTAAGGAAAGCGGAACAGAAAGCCGCTAGAAGTGAATGGCAAGAAAATATGAAACAACTCGTATTTAATAAATCCCGCATCAAACACATCACGTGGATATACTGTCCAGGCCATGCCGGAGTTGACGGAAACAACAAAGGCGACCAGCTAGCAGCAGGGGCCAGACCAGAGGGCATCATCAAAATGGACAAATCGGACCTGTACAAATCCATTAAGCAACAACTAGATAACAAATGCAAGGTAACTTCCTCCAGAGTACCTGTCATATACAACTCAATGCATTACATGTAGCCAAGGGCAATGGTTGCAAATCCCAGATAAATGCAAGATCACGGATAACGCACAATCAACACAACATTGGAGTCATCTCCCTAAAAACACTGAAGGATATCCTGATGTCAAAGGCTGAACACGTATGGGCATGCCCTGAGTGCAATGAGGCCCTCCTTCCCAAGACTAGCAGCAGAGCTGGGCCCTTTTTTACAATTACAGGTAAAATAATATCACAGGCAGGAGGAGCTGTACATGTTTGCAGCAGATACATGTGGCTGTATGAGAAATACATGTGGCTGTATGAATGTAAGAGAGGGAGTTATGAACAAGACAGCAGTGAGTGTGAATGCCTTGTGATCTTATGACTGTCAGTCATGACTTGGAAAATTAGTTCTTGAAACCAAAGGGAAGTTTTATCATTCATCCAGATGGTTGTTTGTTAAATGAGTGTAAGTTGATATCTACGAGGGGTGATTGATAAGTTCTCGGCATAACGTACAATGGATTATTTGTGGACAACTTTTTTTGGTTATTTCTCAACATAGTCCCCTTGCAAGTTTATGCACTTAGTCCAGCGATCCTGGAGCATACGGATCCCTTCTTTGTAAAAGTCATCATCTTGTGCCAGTAGAATGTGGTCTACAGCATGAATGACATCATCATCTGAAGCAAATTTGTGACCACTGAGCTCTTTTTTGAGTTTGGTAAACAGGTAATAGTCCGAAGGGGCCAAATCTGGGGAATAAGGAGGACATTCAAGAAGCTAGAAGCCGCATTCATGAATGGCAGCTATTGTCACCACCGACTTCTAAACTGGAGCATTGTCTTGCTGAAAGATGACTCCTCTCATCACTTTCTCTTGACGCTTTTCCTGCAATTTGACCCCCAGTTGCTTCACAAGATAACGTAATAGGCCCCGGTGACCGTTCTGCCCTTATGAAGATAGTCTACCAATAGCACACCTTCTGAATCACAAAAGATGGAAGCCATCACTTTGCCTGCAGACAGAACCAACCTTGCTTTCTTTGGAGGTGGGAATCCATGATGTTTCCACTGCTTTTGACTGTTCTTTGGTTTCTGGTTAAAAATGATGAACCCAAGTCTCATCCATAGTCACAAATTGCTGAAGAAACTTTTCAGGATATGCAGAAAAATGGCCAAGATTGTCTCTTGACATGTTGAGAAATTGTCATTTGTGATCAGCTCCAAGAAGTTTCGGGACCCATTGAGCAGAGACCTTTGTCATTTGAAGATCGTTGTGAGTAATGGCATGAACATGTTCCTGGGAGACGCCCAACTCAGTAGCAATGTACCACTCAGTTAGTCGTGAATCCTTCATTATCATGTCATGGATTCTGCCAGTGGTTTCATCAGTGGTTACTGTTCTTGGTCTTCCTGGACAGGGATCATCTTCCAGACTCTCCCTTCCATGTTTGAATTGAGCTGCCACTTTCTTCACTGTGCTGTAAGAAGGGGCACTCTCCCCTAGAGTTTCCACCATATCCTCATGGATCTCCTTTGATGACAAGCCCTTGATGCAGAGGTAGCGAATGACTGCTCGATGAGAAATTTTGAGAAATTTTATCAATTTTCTCAATTTCTGCCACCCCTTACCACTTCAGTAGCCTGTAAAAAAAAAATTGGTTGTAGTTAATTTCTTAAAACTTTGTGTTTACTCTTACATTAACCTGATCTACAAATGCACCTAATATCAACAGTGTGTTTCAAGTATTTGTACCTTAGGCCGAGAACTTAATCAGTCACCCCTCGTATCTGTATACAAAAACAGTACCAGCCTGTATCATGGGGTGGACTTTTCATTTAACTTATTCCATCTGGCCAATTTTACAGGCATGTGTGAGAGAACGCCAAACAGGGGAGAATTCTGACATGTGTGATTGACTGGACTGTTCTACCAGAGAATTATGGAAGCCCTTAGCTCCACCACCAAGCCAGAGCATCAGTTTAACAAACAGGATGCGGGAGCTTTCAAAAGAAAGCCCCTTCCTGTAGCAAATGGGCCGCTGTTCACCATCCCAAGGTTAAAGAAGATCAAAAGAGGTAAATATTGATTAATGAAATAATCCTGGCAGTGGTTTTATGAGTGTGAGCTGTTGCTGTTCTGCATTTTCTGATGTTTATCTAATGATACTGAAACATAATTAATCAGGCTTGTTTGTTCATTTGCATATAGTTTGCTGCTGTGCCAACACTGAAAAGAGTGATCTTTGCTGGTTTTTTTTTTTTCTTCATTTTCAAGCATTGCTGTAGTTTGTTTAATGATACTGAAATATTGTCATTATTCTTTTCTTTGGTTTTGTTTTTTGTTTCCAAAGATTGGTTTTATTTCTTTTGACTTTCCTAGCTCAGAGTTCATGTTTTAGTCGTGCTTATTTTGTTATACTTTCAAATCATGATGGCTCCAGGCACACAGAGAGACAGCAAGAGTATTGAATTGTAAATATTAGATTATACAGGGTCCAG
The DNA here is from genome assembly GCA_009760885.1 of Achatina immaculata. Classification (NCBI taxonomy): domain Eukaryota; kingdom Metazoa; phylum Mollusca; class Gastropoda; order Stylommatophora; family Achatinidae; genus Lissachatina; species Lissachatina immaculata. The sequence goes on along the minus strand of CM019699.1, from coordinate 32,172,734 downwards.
CATAAAGCATAGCTGGATTTTAAAAATGGAAAATAAATAAGCGCTATACATGTTTTTTTTTTGGGGAAAAAAAAGTGAAATTAAACTCAGAAAAGTGGGTATTTTTTATTATTACTGACAATCATATTTAGGTTTTGAAAATTATGGTGGTTAGATGACCGCCATTACATTTGATACATTCAGCCAGGCGTCTGGAAAATTCATGCATAACACCATTTAACATGTTCAAAGGGATATTTTGAATGCAGTGTCGGATTCGATCTTTTAGATCTGCAATTGACTGTGGTCGATTAGCATACACCGTGTTCTTGAGATACCCCCACAAAATGAAGTCTGCGGCCCCGCTGTTGGCGAGATCTTCAGCTGCCGTGCGTGGAGCAGTGCTCTTCCCGGCCAATGAAGAAATTTGCAAATGAGGTTGCCGCGCAGCATCACTGCGGAAAAGGTGGTTGAAAGGATAAAGCGAAGCAAACAGTCAAATCACGGCACCTCTGGTTTGGAGGTCGGCCACGTCCTGAGTGCAGTCATATCGGGTGAAATGCATGAACCGGCTTGTCCCAGAGGTTAAGACACTGCTGGCGAGACTCCTCAAATGCCGCGCGTGGAGTGAAGCTCCTCCCGGTTAAGGAAGTAAATGCGGAAAAGAAATAAAGGTTACTGTGCAGAGCCGATGGGAAAAGGTGGTGGAAAGTGAAATTCAACCGGTATGTCCAGTAGTATCGCTACGAGAGCTATACCATGGCACCTCTGCTCTAGAGGCCGGCCACGTCCGAAATACACCTACACTGGTGAAATATGCCTAAACCGACACACACCAGGGGTGGAACTCGATGGCTAGACATGTCATGCCACCTCCGCTCTAGAGGTCGGTAACGCCTGATAAACACCCATACTGGTGAATTTTGCCTAAACCGGCTCATACCAGGGTTGAATCTTGAAGGCATGTCACAGTACCTCTGCCCTAGAGGTCGGTCCCGTCCCAAACACACCCATACTGGGAAATGCCTAAACCGGCTCAACCCAGGGGTAGAAGTCACTAGTGGCGAGGATTCGTCCTCCTGGACAAAAGCTCCATCCTGGTCACAACTAGGAAAGGTAGCGGCCACGACCACAAAATGCTGAAGTCGGAGACACTGGACCAGGGAAGTTTAGATAGGCAACCACCTCTCACCCGGCGGGGATGTCTGCGTATCCTAATCACGCTGAGGTTTTCCGGTGAGAAAGTCCAACCCTGGACTGGATGGGCAACCACCTCTCACCCGGCGGTGATACACGGGTATCTCAAAACACGTCGAGGTTTTCCGGTGAGAAAGTCCAACTCTGGCCTGGGTGGGCTACCGCCTCTCACCCAGCGGGGATGCACTGATATCCTAAACACGTCGAGGTCTTCCGGTGAGAAAGTCCAACCCTAGACTAAACTGGTGCAATGAAAACCACGGTGTCACGCAATCCCGCTTCCGAGACCCACCAAGAATATAGGCTAAAGCACTATGATACTCTGAACCCCTTGTGGACCTTTCGTGGATCTCGTGTGGTCTATTTTGGACCACACAGGGGACCACGGGACCTAACGAGGACCACAGGCGTGAATTCAGTAGGATCACAGTGCGGTTTTTGGTGGTAGAAGTGAACGAAGAAGAAGAAGAAGAAGAAGTCTGCGGCCGATAAATCTGGTGACCTTGCCGGCCAATGAATATCCCCAAATCTGGAAATAAGACGATTGGGAAATGCTTGTCGCAGTTGAAACCGTATTAGTCTCTTATTTCTGTAAGCCAAGTCTGGAATGAAGTATTCAGTTAGCATCTGCACATAAAGATCACTATTAACAGTAAGAGGATACCAGGTGCCGAAGCGTTCCTAACAGCTGACCGCTGAGGGCTACTCAACAATGCGTTGCGGACTTCTTGAATTCGTTCAGGTGTCTGTTGAGTTCTTGGACGACCAGTAGACTTGTTATTAAGACAGTTAGTGGTTTCCTTAAATTTTTTGACCCACCTCAAAATTGTTTTGTCCTCCGATCGGGAACATTATCATGGGGATGCAACTCAAAATGGTGACGAAACTTTCATTGTACAGTAATAGACGATTCTCCACTTTTAAAATAAGTTTCAACTGTGAATGCATTCTTGTTTGCCAAGAAGCCATTGTTAAAAATGACCGTTAGTCTACTTCATCTCTGACATCATGTTTTTTTTCACATGTGTTCAGTTTCTGCGCACTCTCACTCTCTCTGAACCTTAAGTGCCCAGGACACATGGGGCTTCCGCAAGGGTTTTCCACAAATGCCTGTCCTTTGCCTTTTTTTTTTTCTACTGTTGCCCAGGTGAGCCCTCTATTGCTCAGCATCCTTTCTGTTGTTCTTCTCCATGTCTCTTTTGGTCTACCTTTACTTCTGTTCCCTTGTGGTGTCCATCTTAGTGCTATTTTTGGTAGTGAGTTGTCAGTCATTCGAAGCACATGTCCCAACCATCGCCAGCGTCTTTCCTCAATAATTGCTGTCAGTGGGTTCATCTGCATTTCTGCCAACAAGATGTTATTTCTTACGGTGTTTGGCCAAAATATTTTTCTAATTCTTCATAAACATTTAGTCTGGAAATAATTAACTTGTTTTCTGTTGTTTTGGTGATTTTCCAGCATTCACTTCCATAGAGTAGTACACTTAGAACATTACTCTTAAATATCCTGATTTTCATATTTATGCTTAGTTTTTTAGATTTCCAATTAGTCTGCAGCACTGCAAAAGCCCGGTTTGCTCTAGTAAGTCTGCTGTTGATGTCCTCTGTGCTGTCTCCATTTTCTACTACTCTACTGCCAAGGTATTCATTGATTCCTCCATTACTTGCTATCTACTCTGAGTACATTTCTGTTGTTCACATTTTGCTTCATTAACTTTGTCTTTCCTACGTTGATCTTTAGTTCTATGTTGTTTGCATTCTGAGTTAGCTTGTTTATTTTATCTTGCATATCTTTGTGGCTGCTTGATATAGACAGATGTCGTCTGCAAAGTCAAGGTCTTCTAGCACTGTGTCAAGGGTCCATTGTAATCCTCTGCATTTGTCTGATGTTGCCTCCTTCATTAACCAGTCTATTGCCAAGATAAATAATGTTGGTGATAGTACACATCCCTGCTTCACTCCTGTTTGTACCCTAAAGCTGCTGGAGGTATGTTCTCCACAGATAACTTTGCACTGAAAACCCTCGTATAAGGCTTTGATTACATTCACTATCTTATGGGAGAGGCCACGCCATCTTAGGATTTTCCACAATGCATCTCTGTTGACACCGTCAAAGGCTTTCTCAGAATCTATAAACAATGCATATATTGTACTATGCCACTCTTTTGCCTGTTCTAATATTTGTCTAAGTACAAATATGTGGTCTATGCATGATCTTCCTTTCCTAAATCCTGCCTGCTCTTTCAGTTTTCCCTCAAGTGCTGGTACAATTCTTTTAATGATTATTCTGCAAAATACTTTACTGGTGAGTGGCAGTAGGGTAATGCCTCTCCAGTTCCCGCAATCTCTGAGGTCACCCTTCTTTGGTAGTTTTACTATAAGGCCAGTTTTCCACTCCTCTGTAGCTTTTTCTAGATCCCAAATTTGTTGTAGTATTCGGCAGAGTTATTTTGGTGTTTCTGTTTCTTCTGCTTTCAACATCTCAGCAGTCACTTCATCTTCACCTGGTGCCCTGTCTAATTTTAGCTTCTTTATCGCCTCCTTTACTTCACTTATTGTTATTGGTCCTGTATTGATGTTTAGTTCAGTTTTTGCTTCAGGTATGTCTGTTGTTTGTGCTGCTTGTGTTCTGTTTAGTAGGGTGTTAAAGTGTTCCCCCCCATTTTTTCTCTTTCTCCACTGACCAGTTGTCCCTTATGTGTCCTTACTGCACTCTCACATCTTGTGCTGAAGTTACCTGTCATCTGCTTTGTGATTTTTGTATATGGTTTTCATGTCATTTACATATACTGCTTTCTCTGCTGCTTCTGCTAAGTTATCATAGTATTGATGTTTATCTTGACGGCATGATTCCTTCACTTCCTTGTCTTTTTCTGCATAATTACTTAAAATTTGTTCTTTGTGATTTGGTGTTCAGTAATTTTTTCTGGATTTCTTTTCTTTGCTCTATCTTTTCCCATATGGTCTTGCTTATCCATTCCTCTTTTCTCCGTTTCCACTATCCCAGCACCTCTTTTGCTGTTTCCTGTAGTGTTTTATTGAACTCTAGTATGGACATTTCTGCTTCGTCTTGTAGGACACTGAAGCGGTTCTTAAGTAATATTGAGAATTCATTTCTTGTTTGCTGGTCTTTCAGTTTTGTTGTATCAAAACGTATCTTTCTGTGTTCTCCGATTTTGGCTTCCTTAATTTTAGTTTTATTTTTGCTACCAGAAGGTTGTGATAACTTCCTACATCTGCTCCTTTCCTTTGTTCGCACATCTTGTAGTGACAGTTTCCACTTGTTTATTGGTATGTGATCGATTTGGTTTTCTGTGGTTTTATCTGAGGACCTCCAAGTCACTTTATGGATTTTTTTGTGTTGGAAAATTGTTCTTCCAATGGTCATCATGTTTTCTTCACAGAAACTGCACAGTCTTTCTCCATTTTCATTTATTTCTCAGATTCCTTCTCTTCCCATGCTTCTTCTTCTATCTTCATTTCCTTCACCTGCTTTTGCATTGAAGTCGCCCAAGATGAGAAGCATATCATGCTTGGGTATTGTTTCTACAGTGGCTTGGAGGCTGTTGTAAAAATCTTCTTTTAATTCCTCTTCAGCTGCTTGTGTTGATGCATAACAAACTATAATAGACAGCTTCGTGAATCTTGAGTTGAAGCGTGCATATAATAATCTCTCATTTATAGGGGTCCATTTCAGCAGTGCTCTTGATGCTTCTTTTGTTATAATAATCAATGCTACTCCTCCTTCATGATGATCTTCTTTACCTGACCATATTATTGCATCTTCTGTGTGCTGTGTTGTTAATTTCCTTCTGCCTTGTCCTGTCCATCTTGCTTCTTGTATTCCTAGTATGTCTAGTTTGTATCTGTGCATTTCCTTGATGGTTTGTGCTAGTTTTCCAGTGTGGTTAAGTGTTCTTACATTCCAGCTGCTTATTTGCATCTTGTGTTTAGGTTCCAGACCCAGTATCTGCATTTGAATTGTAGCTCAAATTTTGGGCAGATAATATGGTTGTATGTATAATAATGTTTCCTTGACCACCATCTTTTCTTGCAGACCTGCTCACAGATCTTCCACTGGAGACACACGAGTGCCAACATGAGATACTGACCCAGATACGGAAGAGTTTCCACTTTCCATTCTCCAACTCATGCTACACATTCAGCAGGGTGCAATCGGTGCACAACCCCAAGCTGACTGCAAGAGTAAGTTGTTATCAACATAGGACATTTATGTAGCACATTACGAAACCACATTTATTGTTTTGTATACACCCTGACACTTGTTTTCTTCTGGTGCTTTATGTATCATTATAAACTATATGTTAATTCTTCTGTTGATGTATGTGTCTTTTTAAATGAAATGTTAATTCTTCAGTTGGGTTGGTTGTGTATGAGTTTGCTTTAGTAGAGTTGATTTTGTAATGATGATAGTATATGTGCTAGGTGCACTCATAGGTATGTGTGGCGAGGTTGTAGTACGAGTTGGGATGGTGTTAATATATGTTATATACAGCTGTCACACAATAATGCTTTTGATCTATGCTGACAACATGGTATAATTTATTTATGTAAGAGACCTTGAACGATGGTTCAGTTCTGCATATTTCTTGCCATGAGTTTTGATGTCGTTGGCGTGCACATATAGTATACATGTAATGTGGAGTTATAATATGATTATTACAGCTTTTTGGAGGGACAGCTTTATATGTTCTAGTGTTCATTATAAATGCTGTTATAGGGGCCCTCACTCTTTTGATAATACTTGTGTGTGATGTTAATATTCAGTGCACTGCAGAATATACGTATGTATAAATAATGATTGTATTGATTGCTAAAGGTTCTTATGATGGTGAAAGCTGATATGAATGAGGATTACTGATTTGTATATTTTGTTTCAGGGATTCATTTCTTTCTAGGTTTTTTTGTGTGTGTGTGTGTTCATTTGTTTGTTTGTTCGTTCATTCTGTGGTCCTTATGCGTGGAATGCGGTCTGAACCATTGTTGGTATTGTGTGCGTTCATGACGATTCTCTTGATGTTTGCTGCAGTAAACTTATTTTGTTAGTTGTTTTACACTTTGAAATATTTGTAGAATTTGGTATGAGAGATGATGAGAAAGTAGAGCAGATATGAGATCTATAGATTGAACTGTTGGCTAACTAGGATCCAGGAGCTGGGATGATTGTGATCAGATATTCTTAAAAAAAATTTAGAGTTGGGGGTCACAGTACGTTTGTACCATTGGAAGAGTTTAATTACTTCATTACCGCTCTCATAAGTCCCTCACTCCCCTCACTCTCTCCCTTACGTGCATGTGTGTCCTTTTAAATGAAATGTTAATTCTTCTGTTGTATGTATCATCATAAACTGTGTTACTTCTTCTGGTACTGTGCATATAAATATAAGCTAAATGTTGATTCTTAGTCTCCTGATTCTTATGTGTCATTGTAAATTATATGTTAATTCGTCTGTTGTATGTATCATCATAAACTGTGTTAATTCTTCTGGTACTGTGCATATAAATATATTATATAAATATAAGCTAAATGTCGATTCTTAGTCTTCTAATTCTTATGTATCATTATAAATTATATGTTAATTTTCTGGTACTGTGCATATAAATATATAAATATAAGCTAAATGTCAATTCTTAGTCTTCTAATTCTTATGTGTCATTGTAAATTATATGTTAATTCTTCTGGTACTGTATGTACAGTGTAAACTGTATGTTAATTCTTTAATTCATCTGTTTCTGTATGTATCATTGTAAACTGTTAATTCTTCCGTACTGCACACATCATTATGAAGAAAATATTACTTATTTTGGTACTAAATGTTATTTCTTCTGTTAGTCTGAGTGTTAAATCTGAGTGTTGTTACAAATTGAAATATTATTTCTCCAGTTAATCTGAGTATTTTTTAGAAACTAAATGCTATTTCCTCTGCTGCTGTAGTACCTGGACAAGAGAAGAGACATGAAGGGTTGTGGGTACTCTGATGCCCTTGTTGCTGACACCAATGCCTTTCTGCCAGTGGACAACCCATCTGTAGTAGGTCACCTGGGAGACAGCAGTGTGCATGACCGGTTGATTGGCGTGTGTTGCTTTACAATTGTGATAAAACTTTTTAAGTGTGAAAGGCGTGCTGTGAAAAATAATACTCTTTTCATGTGCTCAAAGATAAACAGTTTTGAGCATAAGGGAGGATTTTTTTTTTTAATATATCATAAAATTTGAATATTAAAGTGATTTAGCACAGAAATGTGTGGTTAGCATTTTAAGAAAAAAACAGAAGACAGTTTTTTTCAAATTGTAACATTAGAGCACTGCTAAATCACTTCACTGTGCAAAAATCTTCATTTACATGTGAAAAATAATTTGCATAGTGTGAGCAGAAATTAGAAGCACAAGTTCATATGCAGTGTATAAACTAGGAAGAAAGTAGGAACAGCTTTATTACTAAATGAGCACACAGTTGTGACGTTTCGGCGTGAACCTTAATCATACAAAAACACACAGGATGAAGAGATACAGAGAGAGAAGAAACAATTTAAATTCGCATGGATGCTATGTGAAAAAATAGAAATTGAAAAAATATTGATCGTTAATTCACACACCTATTGTCACTCACCCGCTAATTCATTCATCCAGCCACCTACTGTCACTGACCAGTATCACTTACTGCATCAGTCACTTAACTCATCCACTCAGTTTGACTCATTCATTCACCCACGCGCTGTCACTAACCATCCACTCACGTCCTGACGCACATTAACAGACTCGTTTTAGCTCACCCACATTCTCAGACTTGCACATACACATGCACCGTAACTGTAACAGGGCGCCTAGCTCTTTTGCTGGTCCCGGGGAGTGGGTTCGTTACACCCGGGGCATGCCCACACGTGTTCGCCCTTTGACATCAGGATTTCCTTCAGTGGTTTTTTTTTTTAGGGAGATGTCTCAGATGTTGTGTTGACTGTGTGTTGCCAGTGATCTGGCGCGCATGTGCACTCAGTACATGATGTTACCTTGCAGTAAAAAGCATTCTTTATCTCAGCTGTTTTTTATGGCCCGGTTTGTGTGCGTTACTTGTTCTGTCTTGAACTTCTCAGGCTGACAGAATGTGTGCAGATGGTGTCAGGTGTGGCAACCAGCAGTTTTCTGGCCTGGGTGTCTCACACATGGGTGAGTACTGCGCTGATCCACTCACACAGCGTCGTCCATTTTGTCTGTACTAATCAGGTCAAACAGCATCATCCATTTTGTCTGTACTAATCCAGTCACACAGCATCATCCATTTTGTCTGTACTAATCCAGTCACACAGCATCATCCATTTTGTCTGTACTAATCCAGTCACATAGCATCATCCATTTTGTCTGTACTAATCCAGTCACACAGCATCATCCATTTTGTCTGTACTAATCCAGTCAAACAGCATCGTCCATTTTGTCTGTATATAAGTCAAGTGTTGAGTTTTTTTTTTTTTGTGTCATTGATTTACCCTGAAAAGGGTGTTGGTTGCGTCATGTCGCAGTTACGTGCGTATTGGTAAGTGTTGAGTTTTATTGTGTCATTGTTTTGCCATGAAAAGGGTGTTGGTTGCGTCGTGTCGCAGGTACGTGCCAGGTGCCTTATCAGTTCGACACATTTCTGGGACCGGGTTGTCTTTCCACTACCATCCCTTTTCATTTGGCCAGACTACTATCTGTTTCGGGGGGGGGGGGGCACTACAAGGAGGTTAAACAGGGTCTTGACTGGCTATGTTTCACCATCCCTGACATAAGCAGTCAGTTATGAGTGCTGCTGTCTTATTCAGCCTGAGTAGTGCGTCTTAGCAAACAATTTTTGTGTATGTGGTATTTGTTACTTTTCTCTACAGTGATTCAGCATTTTATGGTCCTGTATTAAGCGCAGTTCAAGAAGACATCTTTGTCATTAATTATGTTCTTTAAAAAATAGTTTCCCTGAGTTACTTACCATTTTGTGTATTATCTTTTCTTGTGGATGGTTATGAAATAAAGATAGAGTGTTTTTAATTAGCTTGTCAGGTCTTTTAAAATGTTTTTACGTGTGTGTCTTTTTTTTTTTTACATGTTTTTGTTAATTTTAATCAAATAAATTACGTTGTAGCCTGCTCATTGGAGTATGTTGTTGTAGCCTGACCAGTGAAGTATGTTTTAGCCTACCCATTGGAGTATGTTTTTGTAGTCTGCCCAGTGGAGTATGTTGTTGTAACCTGACCAGTGAAGTATGTTGTAGCCTACCCATTGGAGTATGCTTTTGTAGCCTGCCCAGTGGAGTGTGTTATTGTAACTTGCCCAGTGGAGTGTGTTGTTATTGCCTACCCATTGGATTATGTTTTTGTAGCCTCCCCAGTAGAGTATGTTTTTGTAGCCTGCCCAATGGAGTGTGTTGTTGTGGCCAGGCCAGCTAGGTGTGTTATTATAGTCTACCCAGTGGGGTACAGATATTGTTCTTTGCCATAGGTGGTACCAGGTGAGAAACCTGGTTCTTAGTACAGTCTAGGATGTTAGAAGACAGTTGCAAGATAAAGTGCCTTGCTGTTTGTGTCGGGCAGAGTCACATTCTCTAGATGAAGTGCCCTGTTTGTGTCAGACAGTCACATTCTCTAGATAAAGTGTCCTGCTGTTTGTGTCAGACAGTCACATTCTCTAGATAAAGTGCCCTGTTTGTGTCAGACAGTCACACTCTCTAGATAGTGCCCTGTTTGTGTCAGACAGTCACATTCTGTAGATAAAGTGCCCTGCTGTTTGTGTCAGACAGTCACATTCTCTAGATAAAGTGCCCTGCTGTTTGTGTCAGACAGTCACATTCTCTAGATAAAGTGCCCTGCTGTTTGTGTTGAACAGTCACATTCTCTAGATGAAGTGCCCTGTTTGTGTCAGACGGTCACATTCTCTAGATAGTGCCCTGTTTGTGTCAGACAGAGTCACATTCTCTAGATAGTGCCCTGTTTGTGTCAGACAGTCACATTCTCTAGATAGTGCCCTGTTTGTGTCAGACAGTCACATTCTCTAGATAAAGTGCCCTGTTTGTGCCAGACAGACACATTCTCTAGATAGTGCCCTGTTTGTGTCAGTCACATTCTCTAGATAGTGCCCTGTTTATGTCAGACAGTCACATTCTCTAGATAGTGCCCTGTTTGTGTCAGAGAGTCACGTTCTGTAGATAAAGTACCCTGCTGTTTGTGTCAGAGAGTCATGTTCTGTAGATAAAGTACCCTGCTGTTTGTGTCAAACAGAGTCACATTCTCTAGTGTGTTATCATCTTTAACTTAGAGCAGCAGGAAAATTTATCACATCTGGCACGGTTACATCCACACAAAAAGATCATTAGTTCTTGTGCGTATGTCCCAAAATAAAATATTATTATATGTTTTAATTACGAGTTTTCATTGTTACAATTCTCTAGCTGTCCACGTATGCAAACATGCAGATATACTCACACCAATGAAGCCAAAATATGGAGACAAGATTTTGTTGATGGTCAAAGTGTTGAAGGTATGTGATGTGGGAATTTTATCTTCTCCTTGTTTGTTCAGTTTCATATGCTTAGCCATCTAGACAAAGAAACAGGTTGACACCATGAATCTCATCGTCAGCAGACCTTCTAGAGTGTTCCATAGTTTTCTATCCATGCTCTTTGCATGGAGACAGGCTTGCAGGATAAGCTCTGTAGTCTAGAGGCCAGTTTTGGGATGCACTGAATGCAGTCTGAGCAGCCATCAGAGTATATATGGTCTCTTCTCATATCTAGAAATTTTCTAAACTGAAAGAGAAGTGACAGTATAATGCACAATACAACAGCAGGTATCTTGATTTTTTTGGGGTTATTTTTTAGAAATGGCTCTTAAGGGGTTAAAAACTAACTTTTTATATTTTAAAGAATAGTTTGACTATTTAACTCTCTCTTCAGTTATCAGTGAAAACAAAAGAGTCTAATAGACAAGAAATTAGACTCTTTTGAAAACAAATGCCTAAGGAAAATACTCGGCATCACGTGGAACGAATTTAAGAACAATGCAGAGATAAGACAGATGACTGAACAACAACCAGTCTCATGGGTGATCAGGAAAAGGAGATGGACATATGTCGGTCACGTGATGAGAAGAAACGATCAGAGAATCCCAAAATAAGCTATCAAGTGGAACACAACAGGCCAAAGAAAAAGAGGCAGACCGCGTGATACTCTGAAGAGGACATTGTTAAGAGAGGCCAAATTAACAGACATAAAATCCTTTGATGAGATTGAAAGACTCGCCGAAGACAGGAAAAATTGACGAACTACCTTGCGAGCCCTATGTGACGTTTAATGGCACAGGAAGGATATAAGATAAGATATCAGTGAAAACAGTATTTAAAAAATGAATATCTTACACAATTCAGTTTATTGTGTATTACATTTACATTTGTCTCTTTACTCACTTTCCCAGTGTTATGATTGTTGTGTGTTCATTTATACATGAACTTCTTCTTCTTCTGCTTTTGAGGTTGTTGGTCACATCAGATCTTGATCCCTGTCGACATGGCAAAGCCTGCAGGCCTCTCCAGATCCTGATAGAAGCCCCAAAGCTTTTGCCCCAAGCTTGTGTCCTCTGGCCATGTCTCACACCTCAGGTCTGCATGGTTTGGGCAGTCTTGAAGGAATGTTCTGGAGTCAGAATCTCCACTGCCACATGAACGCTCCACATGAACTGATTATAATAATGTGGATAAATGACTTTTTCCTGTTTTTTTTTTTTTTTTAATGGGTATACATTAGACGTAACAAAGACCTGCTTATTTGAAGGAAGTAGGATATGCTTATAGTTGTAGGGAAGGCACTGGAAGTGAATTGGTTATAAGGATTTTTTACATATTATTGTTAGAACATTGATCAGACTTCCAGGAAAATGATCTAAAATGCTGACAGATTTCTGATCAGACAACTAGGAAAGGAGTAAACAAATCCTGACAGATTTCTGATCCGTCTAACAGGAAAAGAGTTTTAAAAAAATATTGTGACAGATCTTTTCACAAACATTTTCAGGGCAAAACGAAGGCTGTGGTTTGTAAGAATGTTGGTGTGCAACTGGAGCCAACTCCGAACTATGATTGCCATATAGCCAAGCCCAATATTGATCAGTCGGCACCACAGCCACCACACATGCTGTTCTATTCATCACAGGTTAGTGGTTGTTTTGTGAGGGCCAGCAGTTAGTCATCTTCTAATTTTGTTGGTACTTCAAAAAGGTTTTGTCTAGAAATGATATATAAGTTGAGGCACCATTTGGTCTTAATGCCTGTGGTAATTTCTTTCACCATGATTGTTAATAAACATTGTTAAATTTTAAAATAAAATGCTGTAAAAAATTTTTGTTTCTTGTATGTACGTACACAGAAGACGTAACCTTCATTTATAGACAGCGCAGGGGGCATAGATGCTGTCTGATATGGCAAACCATAGCTGACCGAGACCCTGTCCCACCTCTCTTTTGGTACCCCCAGAAACAGGCCTAGCCTGACTAATGGGGTAGGGATTGCCTTAGTCCCTGTGGTGGTGTAGTCTGGTAAAGAAGTGTTGCACACCTGCTGTAAAATGCTCCCATTCCAACATGTTGCTGTGCCTCATTTATTCACTGTGTTGGCTGCAAGTTTCAGGGAGATAGAAAAAGATAGATGGCACAATCTTAAATCCGAGGTAGAAAAAATATAGATGGCACAATCTTAAATCCTCCCGATGCCGTTAAATGTCACATAGTTGTTTGCCAAGTTTTCCTGTTCTCGGCAAGTCTTTCAGCTTCATCAAGGGATGTTATGCCCACTAAACTGGCATCTCTTAACAGTGTCCTCTTTAGAGTTTCATGTGGTTGACCTCTTTTTCTTCGGCCTGTTATGCTCCACTTGATAGGTTGTTTTGGTATTCTCTGATTGTTTCTTCTCATCACATGGCCTACATGTGTCCATCTTCTTTTTCTGATCACCCATGAAAAAGCTTGTTGTTTGCTCATTTGTCTTATCTCTGTGTTGTTCTTGAATTCGTTCCACTTTATACTGAGTATTTTCCTTAGGCATGTGTTTTAAAAAAAGTCTAATTTCTTGTCTATTTCTTTAGTTGATTTCCAATTTTCGCATGCATAAATGAGGATGGATATCACATTTGAATCTGGAAACTAAGAAACTGCAATGTGAATGGAAGACTGTACAACTGGATAAAGTCCTATTTACACAATAGAAGAGCTAGAGTAGTAATGGATGGACACAAAAGCCAGAAAGTACTTCTGCGACACGGTGTACCACAAGGAGGAGTCCTTTCGCCTACACTATTCCTTGTATTCATTAATGACCTGGTCAAGGAACTTCCCTATGGAATCAAAGCAGCACTGTATGCAGATGATCTGGTCATGTGGTGTACAGATGAATATGCGACAGTTGCTACACAGAGACTCCAAAGAGCAGCAGACATCTTGACATCATGGACAAACAAATGGTGTGTAAGTATCAACACAGAGAAATCAAGCACCACTCTGTTCACCCTCTCATCTAAACAGAAAGCAGGTAAGATCTTTGTAAATGAAATACCCTTAAGGATGGACAACCAACCCACTTACTTAGGAGTGACTCTTGACTCAAAACTGACTTGGAAGCAACACATCAACAGTGCAGAAGCAAAAGCCAGAAGAAAACTAACCATATTAAGAAAATTGAGTGGGACTACATGGGGAGCTAGTGAAAGAATCCTCAAGAACGTATATCAGCAAAGTATTCTACCACATTTAGAATATGGCTCAACATCTTGGTGCACAGCATCAAACACTACGCTGCATAATCTAGACAAGGTTCAAAATCAGTCACTACGGATTATCACAGGTGCCATGAGGTCCACACCAATAGTAGAAATGCAGAAAATAGTTGGTGTTCAACCGCTAAAGGAACGTAGAGACACAAAGGTCATGACCATGGGAGAAAAATTCCTTAGCTCTGTAAGCCATCCCCTGAAGGAGAGATTCAATAACTTGGCATTAGGACGGCTTAAAAGAAGCAGCTTCATTCATCAGGCCAAGCGTATGCGTAAGCTGATACCTGACCTTCCAACTGTAGTCACTCCATTATCATCTGTACCAGAGCATACACCATGGAAAGAAGCAGATTATACACAAATAACTATTCAGACTGAAGTGAAAGGTGTGCAGAATGGTGAGATGCAGAGCAGTCTTGTAAGATCAACAGCCACACTTAGTGTTCTAGATGACAAATATCCATGTGACACCTGGATACGTGTGTATACAGATGGATCTGCACATAATGCCATAAAGAATGGTGGGGCAGGAGCACATATTGAATATCCAAACAACACCATTGACAAGATTTCCATACCCACTGGTAAATACTGCAACAACTTTGATGCAGAAGTTAGGGCAATTATTGCTGCAGTTGAAAAAGTATCAGACTCCAGAATTGATACATGTCCTGTAGTAATTCTCACAGATGCAAGATCAGTACTGGAGGCTCTTCAGTGCAACAAACTACCAGACCTTAAGGATGCCTTGTCAAAAATTGGCTTACAACATGGAGTCACTTTGCAATGGATTCCCTCCCACTGTGGGATACCAGGCAATGAGAAAGCTGACCATCTGGCCAAAGAGAGCACTGAAATGGAGCAACCAGACATACCAGTCACCTATAATCAGAAGAAAAGCATGATAAAAACCTACAGGAAGCCACAAACACCACCATATGATGACTATCACATGCTAAACAGAAAGGAACAAGTCACCATCTTCCATCTCCGAACAGGACACAGCTGACTCCGAAGTCATATGTATACAAAGTTTAAGGTTGGTACTACTAATCTATGTACATGTGCCCAGGTGCCCCAAACTGTGGAACATATCCTCCAGAACTGCATCAACTACGAGACACTGAGAAATAATTACTGGCCCAGTGAAACCACTAAAGAAGATAAGCTCTACGGTTCCATACATGAGTTACAAAAAACAGTGAAATTTATCCAAGATACAGGACTGCAGATATAGACAGACAGTGCGAACGAAGAAGAAGAAGAAGACATTTGAATCAAATAATCTTAACTTGTTTTTTGTGTTTATAACTTTTGAATTTCATATGTTCTCAAGATTTTTTAAGGATAATGCTGCTTTTGCAATACTAATTCTAACTTACTTCCTGGTGTCACCATCCTGGTCTATGTAGCTGCCAAGGTATGCAAATTGGTTTACTTCATCAGCAGTTGTTCCTTCTATGTATATTTTTCCTGCGTGATTAATGAGAAGTTTCATTATTTTTGTTTTGTCTTTGTTAATTTCAAGACCTGTTTTGCTAGCCAAGGAAGACAGAGAATCTGTTTTTTCCTGCATCGATTTCACATTGTCACTGATAAGAGTTATCTGCAAAATCAAGATCTTCTATTTGGGTCCCATGTACCCAGTCAATGCCGGTTTTACCCGTGCAGCATCTTTTATTTATAAAGTCTATGGCAATTCTAAAAACCAATGGAGATAATATTCATCCTTGTTTCACACCTGTTTCAATCTGAAACCATTCGCACATTCCTTCTTCTGTCTTGACTGCACAAACATATCCGTTGTAGAGATCTCTAATGATGTAGATGGCACAATACTGTGGGATAAACATGGATGTTAGGTAGAAAAAGGTTAGATGTGGACACTAGAGAGAAAGAGGTAGATATAGACATTAAGGCATGATCCAGTCTGTCATTTACAAGGGCACATGGGACCTTCATTTCCAACTGAAGATCACCAGATAACTCTTCATTGTTTAGAAATATGCAAGAGCAGATATTATTTATTATGGAATAGAAGTCCATGTTGAGTCCATGATGTCTTGTGGTATCTGAACCATTGAGAGAAATGATGTGGGGGCCTAGCATATTTGTAAAAAAGCTGAAGATAGGCGTAACTGATGAGTGCACCTGTGGCACATGAGAAATGACAGCCCAGCGTCTACTGCAAGACTGACCTGCATATGAAGACCAACGCAGGCTCTTATGGCTATCATCGGTGCCATTCTAGATTAAGCTTGTAGAGTGATGTCGTCAACCTGAAGTGGACTGCTGCGTTGCTCAGAGACGTCCAACTTGATGTCTATGATTGTTCGAAGAAGAAGAATGGTACAGTCAGTTGGAGAATGAACTTTTTCTCACATGAAATTATTTGATCCTATTTTATGTTGGCACATACTTTTAGTATCTTATTATACTGAAGATCTCCATCAAAGATCTGTTTTTGGTGTTCTACTTTCTAATTCATCAGTGAGTCCAGAGCCATTGCCACAACCACATCCAGCTTGAGGATGGAGATTGAAGCAACCACTTGAGCCATAAACTGGCTAACAGGCTTGCAAACATCACATCCATAAATTGGCTATCAAACCAGCAAGCATCACAAGCCATAATATTATCAGACATGCTAAAAGAAAAAAATTAAAAACCAGGTGATGCATCATGAATGGTTGGCCAAACTAAGAGTCAGAAATCTCCTCCATAATATGGATTTATTGCCCAGGACATGCAGATATCAAAGGTAGTGGAATAGCAGATCAACTGGTAAACAACCCTGGGTGATCTACAAATGGACAAACCAGACATTATAACAGCCACCCTATCAAAATTACAGGGAGATGAACAAACAAAATTTTTGTGAGTCCAGAACCTATCACCAAAGACTGTGCAAAAGGAGAACCTATCACCAAAGACTGTACGAAAGGGAATAACAAAGGGCAGCAGCAGACATTCAGAACTTTGCGGGGGGAAAAGATCGAGCACTGTCACCCAGCACACACTACGAACAACACTGAGGTTAAAGGCCGAGCACATGTGGGAGCGTCCTGAGTACAAGGAGGCCCATCTCTAGGCCAGCAGCAGAGCATGGCCGTTCATCAAAGTTCAAGGTCACAGACAGGTCAAAATTGGGCTTGGTTTTGTGGTGTCAGCTCCAGCACTTGTTGTTTGCCATCCATGCCACACTTGCATCTGTTCTATAGTTGTACACTGCTTTATATTTTACCTAACTGTCTTTGGTTATTTTGGTGTGCACAACTTCTGGGTGAAATGAGGTCATTTGACCAAAAGATAATGGTTGCTTAGAAAATACACAAGCATGAATACGAAAATCAGGATATTTAAGAGTAATGTTCTAAGTGTACTACTCTATGGAAGTGAATGCTGGAAAATCACCAAAACCGTAGAAAACAAGGTGAATTCTTTCCAGAAAAATATTTTGGCCAAACACCGTAAGAAATAACATCTTGTTGGCAGAAATGCAGATGAAGCCACTGACAGCAATTATTGAGGAAAGACGCTGGCGATGGTTGGGACATGTGCTCCGAATGACTGACAACTCACTACCATGTTGACTAGAATGCTTTAGTCAACCAGGCATTAAAAATGGGTACCTGATTCTCATATGTTTGGATAACTGCCTGTGCAAATAGAAAATCTGTCTGTGGAGTGGGGTTAATCAGATAACACTGCACACATGGCTGTCAGTGCATGAAAGAACCAAAAAAGTTGTGTTAAAATTCTGTCCCTTGAATGTTGGACAGCAAAGATCACATTTGGCTGATGGAAAAAAAAAAAGGACTGCTTTATATCCTTTATATTTCCTTGATGAAGTCCTACATGGTTTATGAAAACTTTCAAGAACTTTGATGTCTCCTTTTCCCATTGCAGCTGTATGTGTACGAATACGGAGACTTCAAAGTTGAGGATTACCCACGTCAAGTGTTGCCGTATGCTGTGGTGTATTACTGCATCAGAGAACCTCAGATACCAGTACCGAAAGCTATAAGGTTCGGACAGAGCTCTTTGATTTTGCTTTCTGATTAATTATATATTTTTTAATTGAAACAGATGCTGTTTCGATTTCATGTTTATCAGAGAACAAGGTGTAAGTAGCCAAAAAAATTTGATGGGGAAAGAAATGAAAATGTTCTATCAGTTAAAATTTTATTTTTCTCCAAGGACATCAACAAACTGACCAAAGAAAAAGAAAATGGTGTACAGGTGATCATTGGAACCAAAAATCGTGTTTTTTTTTTTCTTTTTTTAGTTTGCATGTATTTCACCGTAAGCTTCTGTGATACAGTATGACAACCTTGAGCCAAAATCTTACTGTGTGAGTAAATAGAGGCTGTGATCCAAGAGGTTTCTACATCTCCCTCAAAAAGGTTTTGATTGTGTTGTGTTATGGTATGCAACTAGGAAGTGATATCTGCACCTTTCGGCCCTTCATATTCACCTTCAGCATGGCATATTTTAAGGACTAGGTTTGCCTTCCATGTTGAACCCTGTTCACTGAGTCCGACTACTGTCTGTTACCAGGAGCACTTTATGAAGGCAGGGTAACGATATTGGTCAGCTTTTTGGTTTGCTAAACCTGACACAAGAAGTCAGCAGTACTGTCTCAGTCCAGTTTGACCACCGTGTCTTTGCCCTTAGTTTAATAGGCAAATGATGTGTGGGCAAACCAGTTTAGAAAGTTTAGAAGAATATTTTGGCCAAACACCATAAGAAGTAACACCTTGTTTGCAGAAATGTAGATGAAGCCGCTGCATTGATTATTGTGGAAAGGCATTGGTGGTAATTCAGACATGCTCTGGATAATTGATGACTCACTACTGAAATGGAAGGAAGGGTAGACCAAAGGAAATGTGGAGAAGAACAGAAGAGAGAATGTTGAGCAATGAGGGCTCACCTTGGTAAGAGTGGAAGAAAAGGCAAAGGACAGGTGTTTGCGAAAAACCCCCGCAGAAGACCTATGTGCCTTGGGCACAAAGTTTAGAGAGAGAGAGAGAGAGAGAGAGAGAGTGAGACTCTGCACAGAAATCAAATGATAGTGATGATAGTGACATGATGGTGGGCTTTTTTTAAAGAGTGAATAGAAGATTTAAGTTAAATTGTGGGATTGTTGACAGCCAATCTTTTAATTTTGTGTTGTTTCTCTTTCCCAGCATCCCTCATCCAGCTCAAGCTGCACAACCTCCTTCACACAAGAGTATGTCCTCATCGTCAGCAGCCATTTCATCATCTTCATCGGTGTCTTTGCCATCAACATCATCAGCACCAGACTGTGGCCCAAACAATGAAGTGTGGCGAGGCAGGCTGCACGTTCATTTAGTGGAAGGAGGCCACATCTTCATCGAAGTTGTCATGCTGTCGTACTTTGTGCCCCTTACAGTCAATTTGTGAGTAGAATGGTGACGTCTTTTACAGATCTCCACAAATATCTTACGTCATTCCCATGCCGCTAAACGTCACATAGGGGCCGCATGGTAGTTCGCCAAGATTTCCTGTCTTCAGCGAGTTTTTCAACTTCATCAAAGGATGTTACATCCACTGAACTGGCTTCTCTTAACAATGTCCTCTTTAGAGTTTCACGTGGTTGACCTCTTTTTCTTCGACCTGTTGTGTCCACTTGATAGCTTGTTTGGGGATCCTTGTTTCTTCTTATCACATGACCCACATATGTCCATCTTCATTTTCTGATCACCCATAAGACAGGTTGTTCTTGAATTCGTTCCACTTTATACCAAGTATTTTCCTTAGGGCATTTGTTTTCAAAAGAGTCTAATTTCTTGTCTGTTTCTTTAGATTTCTTTAGTCATTTTCCAGCTTTCACATGCATAGATGAGGGTGGATGTTACATTTGAATTTAATAATCTTAACTTGTTTTTTGTGCTTATAACTTTTGAATGCCATATGTTTTCAAGATTCTTGAAGGTCAATGCTGCTTTTGCAGTTCGAATTCTAACTTTCTTTTTGGTGTCACCATCCTGGTCTATGTCACTGCCGAGATATGCAAAATCACAAATATGTACTAACTTATTTTATCTAAACTATAAATGACTGTGTCTGTATACAAAAACAGATAGATGGGGATGTGTGGTTTGATGATGCTTCGTCATGTGGCTGTATGATCTGCCAACCACTTCTCTCCAGTCAGTCCTGGTGTAAAATTTTGGTACCCTGACAGGGTAGCATGAAACTAGCTGCAGGAAATGGAGAAGCATGAAACTAGCTGCAGGAAATGGAGAAGCATGAAACTAGCTGCAGGAAATGGAGAAGCATGAAACTGGCTGCAGGAAATGGAGAATTATCTACCTGCATGTCAAGGTTTATAGTATTGTACAGGACCTAACGGTTGCCAGTAAGAAGAGGGGGAAGAAAGAATGGAGCACCTTGTGAAAGTCATGCTTACAAATGAGGGACTTTAAGCCTCACTTGGAACTGGTGAATGATAAATTTAATAAAAGAAAGAACTAGATGTCATTATTTCTTTTTGTATTAAAAAAAAATTAAATTATCCATTATAAACTGCTGGGAAAGCCAGTCCTTCTTCCAGGAGTGGCTAGTAGATGGTAGGAGGCCACTAAGAGAACAGGTTAGCTTTGGGTGACCAACTGATGGCATCAGATCAATGTCAGATGTGTTGTCTTAGAAGAGATCCTGTGTGATCCCATTGTGTGCTGAAGTTAGAGGTGCTGAACCACATGTGTGCTAAAGTTGGAGGTGCTGAACTAGATGTGTGCTAAAGTTAGAAGTGCTGAACCAAATATGTGCTAAAGTTAGAGTTGCTGAACCAAATATGTGCTAAAATTAGAGTTGCTGAACCAAATGTGTGCTAAAGTTAGAGTTGCTGAACCAGATGTGTGGTAAAGTTGGAGGTGCTGAACTAGATGTGTGCTAAAGTTAGAAGTGCTGAACCAGATGTGTGGTAAAGTTGGAGGTGCTGAACCAGATGTGTGCTAAAGTTAGAAGGAAATGTGTGGCATAGTACATCTAGTTACTGCTAGAAATCTTTCACCCATCACTAGATTTGATGTGTGGCATAGTACATCTAGTTACTGCTAGAAATCTTTCACCCATCACTAGATTTGATGTGTGGCATAGTACATCTAGTTACTGCTAGAAATCTTTCACCCATCACTAGATTTGATGTGTGGCATAGTGCATCTAGTTACTGCTAGAAATCTTTCACCCATCACTAGATTTGATGTGTGGCATAGTGCATCTAGTTACTGCTAGAAATCTTTCACCCATCACTAGATTTGATGTGTGGCATAGTGCATCTAGTTACTGCTAGAAATCTTTCACCCATCACTAGATTTGATGTGTGGCTCAGGGCCATCATTATCTTTATAGTATATATATGTGTGTGTGTGTGCGCGTGCATGAGTGTGCGTGTGTGTGTGTGCGCGTTTGTTTGTTTGTTTTATATACAAAGAAGAGGGTCAGCTAATGAAGGAAATGGTTTTGTCTACTTAAAAAAAAAAAGTTAGACTGCACTGTTAATACTGAAACAGTTATGTGTTGTTTGTGACCTATTTTTTTTCATCTCTTTCCACCATTTTTATGTCCAGCTTAGTTTCTGAGCAAGAGCTGACATTTATTTCAAATGCGGACTGAAGAGTTATCTCCATTTCATTCAAAAAGGCCCTTTTTTTTAAAAATTGAAAGTAACAGGAAAAAAAAAATATCAACCAGGCTTTATTTTTATACTTGAAAGGCTGTCTTTTGATCATCTTCTCAGTAAACTTCACCACATTTGCCCTGCAGGCCTACTCGCACACGGGATTTGTCACGTAGATTTGTGTTTTCCGCTTCTTCGTCTGTAAACCTCGGCACTGATGCTCAGATTAGTAGCGCTGATCTTTAGACCAGTGGCAGTTTCCGATGGTTGTTGAATTTAGCCTTGTCAGCAGTGAGGAGCTTGATAACATCACGTGAATCATGTCTTGGTTGGTGCTATTTTGTCCTACTATCTACACAAAGTGGGATTTGCAGTGATTTCCGTTACAGCAGATGCTTCGTATAAATCTAGTATTTTTTGTAATAGCAGTAATTGTTATAAATATATGATTGCATTTTTCAGTAACAGTTCATGATTCGCACTGTAATTTTTTAATCATAAATTATTTGCAGAATTTCCCCAATCAAAATTCACAACCTCTACCCAGAGCACAATGCTCTTTTCACATTCTTCTGTGGCCTTACCAACATTGCTCAAAAGGACGAGGTGGAATGGAGGGCCCACTACTTCCGTTCTTGCATCATGAGGCCACGAGTCAACAATGAGAAGCATTTCAAGGCACTCATTAAACATATTAGTGTGAAGAAAGAGGTTTGTGCCATTGTATTTTGTAGTCAGTATTTTTTATAGTTCTAGAAAGTTACCTAATGATAGAGAGGCTCAATCATAAAACCCTTAGACATTGAGAGAATTATTCAGTATGCATCATGCCTTTTCGTGTTTTTAGCAGGTGAATTGAGCAGGTCATTTTGATCTGGACTGAGTAGGAGCTATGGAGGAAGAGGGGGGACGGACATTGTTCTGGACCAAATTTATGTCTTGGTCAGTGTGTTTCTGTGGTGAGCCAGCTGTAAGCAGTGTTATTCAGCTCTGTGTTTAATGCTGCTCTCCGTGTTGTTCCTGGCCAACTTCATTTCACTTTCCCCAGTAACGTCCAGTAAATGTCCTACATGATTATAGTAGCACACAATAATTAGCGTATAGGCATACAACTATACACAAAGCACTGCAGTAAAGCTGTGATACCAAAATGTATAAACTAGGAAAAAAGTAAGAGCAGCTTTATTATTTAACGATTACACACTCACTGCTGGCGAGATTCTTTGGCTGCCGCGCGTGGGGTGAAACTCCTCCCGGCCAATGAAGAAAATGTGAAAATGCAGTTAGGGTTGCCATGCGGATCCTCTGTGAAAAAGGTGATGGAAAAGTGGAGTTTAATCAGTATGTCCAGTAGTCTCGCGGCGAGAGCTACCCATTCCCCGGCACCTTTGCTCTAGAGGTCGGTCATGTCCTAAATATGCTTATACTGGGATAATACGCCCAAACTGGCTTAACCCAGGGGTGAAACTTACTAGTGGTGAGGATTCATCCTCCTGGACAAAGTCTCCGTCCTGGTCACAACTAGGAAGGGTAGCAGCCACAACCACAAAATGCTGAAGTCGGAGACACTGGACCCATGCAGTCTAGATAGGCAACTACCTCTCACCCGACGGGGATATATGTGTATCCTAATCATGCTGAAGTTTTCCGGTGAGAAAGTCCAACTCTAGGCTGGATGGGTAGCCACCTCTCACCTGGCGGGTATATACTGATATCCAAGCCACGTCAAGGTTTTCCAGTGAGAAAGTCTAACTCTAGACTAAACTGGTGCAACGAAAACCACAGTGTCACGCAATCCTGCTTCTGTGACCCACTGAGAATACAGGCCCAAGCCCTGCAGTACTCAGATCCTCTTGTCGTCCTCTCGGGGACCTCTTGGGGACCACAGGAGCAAATTTAGTAGGATCACAGGGCGGTCTTGGTGGTGGAAGCGAACAAAGAAGAAGAAGAACGATTACATAGTTGTGATGTTTTGGCCCAAGCCTTTATCAAACAAAAACAAACAGGATGAAGAATCAGAGAGAGGAGACAAAGTACAAATTCACATGAATTTTATGTTAACGAAACAATAAAAAATGAAAAAATTAATGAAAAATTGCAAATGGCTTATCTCAGCTTCTGGAACAGCACAGAACCACAATCACCTTTATGTTGAGAGGAGCACAAACAATATGCACCGGTTACTATGTAAACAAAGCGTCATTCATTCATTCAGTTGCATGTCCCTTGCGAAACTTTGCCTCCCTAACAGCACTCCTGTAGGCCTCTTGGTTGTAAGCAAGACGGTTACATAGTAACCAGTGCATATTGTTTGTGCTCCTCACAAAATAAAGGTGATTGTGGTTCTGTGCTGTTTCAGAAGCTGAGATAAGTGATTTGCAATTTTTCATTAATTTTTTTGCAATTTTTATTGTTTCATTAACATAAAATTCATGTGAAACTGTGCTTAGTCTCCTCTCTCTGATTCTTCATCCTGTTTGTTTTTGTTTGATAAAGGCTCTTCCGAAATGTCACAACTGCATAATTGTTAAATAGTAAAGCTGTTCCTACTTTTTTCCTATTTTATACATGATTATAGTGAACTGGTCACTGTAGACTGCTAAACAACTTGAATCATCATATTTGGAATTCCTCAACTTTTTTTCCTGTTTGATAAATGCTTTCAGATGCAAAATGTTACAATGAAAGATGTTGTTATAGTATATGGGGTGGAGCCATACAGCCAGGAGAGAGTTAAGCTACGAAAAGGGCGTGAAAGATATATCTTGTACTTTGGATTTCATTCATGTGTGTGTAAGTGTAAAGGTCAAGGTGAGAGTTTATTTTTAAGTTGTTTGAATAGGCATGAGTCGTCGGAGAAAAAGGCTTGCAGTTGAAGGTTTCATGCTCAACCAGGCTTGAATATTTCGGTGGGAGGTTATGAAAGATTGCCCTCGGCAGTCCCAGGGTCGGGCTGGTCAGTTTCTGTCAGATTTTTTTCATAGAAGAGAAAACATTTAAAAAATTTTTTTGACTAGATAGGATGTTTTTTTTTCACAGTGGTTATGAAATTTTTGTAACAGCTTAGGATCATTCTTTTTTTCAGACAGTGACTACATAAATGAATAGATTATTTAGTACAGACTAAAACTGGACAAAGCGTAGAAATGAGGAAGCGAATCAGTCAAAAGATGTGGGCAGTTTCAATTAGAGTAACTGATTGTTTTTGTTAGGAGGTGGTGGAGCCTATTAAGAAGCAAGTTTCATTTTTTTTTTTGCTCATATTTTGGCTTGGCACACCTTACTTTATTGTTTTGATAGTTGTTTTGAAAGAAGAGTTTAGTGAGAGAGATAGGAAGTCAATTTTGCCATTTGTAAACTTATGTTAAAGTGTGTTTTTCCCTAGCAGGTATGATCTTGTTCTGTGTAGAGGAATGGCTTTTAGTGTTATTATACTGATATTCATATCGTATTGTTTTTTTCATTTGAGTTATCAGTAACCATTGGCAAGTGCATTACACAATCACCTAGGGCTCACATGGTAGTTTGTTCCAAGTTGTTTTCCTGTTTTTGGCCAGCGTTTCAGCCTCATCATGGGATTTCATGCGTACTAATTTGGCCTCTCTTAACGTCCTCTTTAGAGTTTCATGTGGTTGACTTGTTTTTCTTCGGCCTGTTGTGTTCCACTTTGTAGCTTGTTTTGGGATTCTATGACTGTTTCTTATCACATGACCGACATATGTCCGTCTCCTTTTTCTGATCACCCATGAGACAGGTTGTTGGCTCATCTGCCTTATCTCTGCGTTATTCTTGAATTCGCTCCACTTTATACTGAGCATTTTCCTTAGCTATTTGTTTTCAGTTTGTTGTCAGTTTCTTTAGTTGATTTCCAGCTTTTGCATGCGTAAATGAGGGTGGGTATCACATTTCAAGTGAGTAATCTTAACTTGGTTTTTGTGCTTTTAACGTTTGAGTGCCGTATGTTCTCAAGATTCTTGAAGGTCAATACTGCTTTTACAGTTCTGACTTCCTTTCTAGTGTCACCATCCTGGTCTGTGTAGCTAGTCCTATTTTGCTAGCCAGTGAAGACTGGCAAGCTGTTTTTTCTGCATCGAATTCACATTGTCATTTATAAGGGTTATGTCATCTGCAAAATCAAGATCTTCTGGTTGGGTACCATGTACCCAGTCAGTGCCTCTTTTACCTGTGCAACATTTTTTCATTATGAAGTCTATGGCAATTTCAAAAATAAGGGAGATAGTATACATCCTTGTTTCACACCTGTTTCAGTCTGGAACCATTCACTCCTTCCTTCTTCTGTGTTGATTGCACAAACATCTGTTGTTGAGATCCTTATTGATGTTGACAGTTTTAGATAATATTCCATATACTCTTAAAATTCTCCGCAATGAATCTCCGTGTATGCTATGAAATGCTTTTTTAAAGATTAATGGTTTTTGCTTTTCAGTATTTTCTTCATGTATTATTCTTAGAGTAACAATCTGGTCAAGACAGCTCCTTCCTTTTTGAAATCCTGCTTGTTCTTCTCTCATTGCAGTTTCCACTATATCTTTAATTCTATTTAGAATGGCCTTGCAAAATACTTTTGGCACAACTGATAGTAAGGTTACTCCTCTACTACCCTGTACATTCACACAATTTTTCTTTTTCGTTTCAGATGCCAACAGTCAGGTTACCTCATGATGTTTTCTTGTTCTTGATGCCAGATTGTCTGCTTGCATCACAACTAGGTATTGTTTGTTTATTTATTTATTTTTTTTTGGCTTTCACAAGCTGCAGAATTTAGCACAATCCATTGTTTTTTAAAATAAGAAGCATGTCATAGTTTTTTAGGGCTGACCAGTTGATAGACACCATCACAGGCACCAGTCAGAAGCAACTTTAAGTGGACTCAGATCTGGATGAAATGTACCATTTATGATAGGGTGTCAAGTGGCAGAAAAATGGAGATGTTGAGAGTCACACAACAGTTTGCTGAATGGGGTAGGAATCAGCATGGCAGGGCCTAGTTAGAGACTTGGCATTTGCAGTTACAAGTCAGAAGAAGTTTGTAAAATTTTCTCGAGGGGGAGTAAGTTTGATGGAAAGTAACAGCAGTATTAGTTGGTGTACAAACAGCATCAATGTATGGACATTACTCACCTTATTTGGGGTTTCAGTAAGATGGCAAGGGACAGGAAACTAAAGGTCTGTAGCAGCCTTTCTTTTGTAGGAAAGGCATAGGATGATGATGATGATGATGATGATGACATTTGAAACGTGCTAGATTTGCAGACTGAAATTTTTGTTATCTACTTCTTCCAGGCCTGGTTCGCAGAGATGATGATTCACCAGTGTTACACTGCGTCATCATGTCCAAGTACTCCACTAGCCAAGCTCAGAAAAGTAAGAAGATATAGTTCCATGTGCACTAAGCAATGGTTCCCAACCTTTTCTTTTGTTCAGGTCATGTATCCTCAATACCAATAATGATTTTCTACCGGCCCACAAGACTTGCTGTTAGATTGAAAACTTCTGCATATTTTATGTGCTGAGAAGCTGAGTTTATGGTTTCGATCATCATCTTTGCACTCCAGATGTCTCCATGGATGCCTTGGATCCCCACCTCCATCAGCGTCCTGGTTGGTAGCACCCACTCTGTGTTGGCTGACGAGTCCTCTCACATGTCCAGTGCGCCTCTCATTCCTGGCCGTTCCAGTCTGTTGCTCCTACGTCTCTCATTCTGAGCAGCAATTCACTGTTCTCCAAGTCCTCTCTGTCTCTCTCTCCCCTTTAGCAAATTAGCAATATCATCTCATTTCAGTGCTTGACCACCAGAGATTGCCAGCCTGTCAGCTCTTTCTTTTCCCTGGTTGCCCAGGGACATAATGAGTTGTTGATCTCTGCCATGAACTGGGTCGTTAGGATGAGCAGACATAAAAAAAAAACTTAAGGAAATCTGCACTACATATATAGAAAATTATACATCTGCACTACATATATAGGAAATTATACATCTGCACTACATATATAGGAAATTATACAAAATAGAAAATTATACATCTGCACTACATATATAGAAAATTATACATCTGCACTACATATATAGAAAATTATACATCCGCACTACATATATAGAAAATTATACATCCGCACTACATATATAGAAAATTATACATCTGCACTACATATATAGGAAATTATACAAAATAGAAAATTATACATCCGCACTACATATATAGAAAATTATACATCCACACTACATATACAGAAAATTATACATCCGCACTACATATACAGAAAATTATACATCTGCACTAAATATACAGAAAATTATACATCCGCACTACATATACAGAAAATTATACATCCGCACTACATATATAGAAAATTATACATCCGCACTACATATATAGAAAATTATACATCCGCACTACATATATAGAAAATTATACATCCGCACTACATATATAGAAAATTATACATCTGCACTTTAGAGACCTCCTTATGATATTCACGGTATGCAGGGGCCACATGACCCAGGTGTGGGGGCGACTGTACTAGAGTATTACTGATTATTACCATGCTTTACATTACTTTTCTATGATTATGATACTCCTTGACTTTTTCTTAAAAACTTCATTGTTTGTTCTGCTGGCCTAGTAAACTGTGCTCATATGATTGTTAATACTTTTTATAGATAAAGTCTTTATCTGTAGCCAAAACTTATGAGTTTTCATCTATTTGCTGTATGCATTTTAGTTTTAACATATGATTGATCTATTTATTTCCTGTTTATTTATTTTTTTTCCTCTTTTTTTCCATTAAAAAAATGTTTCAAGAACATTTGATGGAAAGGAATATTTTCTTCAAAAATTATGGAAGTGCTACATCATGGGAAAGTCTTTTCGATGACTCTGACTTTTCTGATGATGATGATGATGATGATGAGCAAGCGGATTTGCATAACACGAGAAAGCAGTTAAGAAAACGAATGCCGACATTATTCAGAGATCAGAGGTACATTCATAATAAGTTTGCAGCGATGTCATTGGCAGATGCTGAAATAAACTTTGCTCCGTGTGGCTGTAAGAAGCCGCCCTCATCACAGAACCACTATCGTAC
The DNA here is from genome assembly GCA_009760885.1 of Achatina immaculata. Taxonomy (NCBI): domain Eukaryota; kingdom Metazoa; phylum Mollusca; class Gastropoda; order Stylommatophora; family Achatinidae; genus Lissachatina; species Lissachatina immaculata. The sequence goes on along the minus strand of CM019699.1, from coordinate 32,144,007 downwards.
TGATGATATAACTAGGGTGTATAATGCCATGCAGTCTACGACGCAGAGCAGTCACACACCTGGTCCGTCATGCTTTCCTCCAGGGTCTCGTCACAGGCCGAAGCAGAAAATGTCAAGAAGGGCCATGGCCATGCCATCTTTCAGCCCACATGGTTCTTCGGACTCTGACTTAGAATCTGACAACAGCAGGTTCTCCAGCGGAGGTCATGACCAGTACTCGCTACTAAACAACACCAAAACTGTGGAGGAGGAGCTGAGTGAAGAGGAACTTACAAATGAGCAAATGGAAGACATTATATTCCTGAGAAAGCCAGTGTTAACAGCCTCTAGCTTATCTAATCCCAAGCCACTGTCACATTCAGCAAGTGGTTCAGACAAAGTCAGGCCTCCAGGACAGACCAGTGAAAGTGCAGCAGCGTCCAGTCTCAAGTCTTCACACTCCTTGGATGATCTTAAGAGACGCAGCAAATCTTTGAGCTCAGGCCCCAGAATCATCCCAACAGAACCTGTCAAAGCTCAGGAGAAACTGGTTAGTCAGGCGAAGACTGTTCCAGAGAAACTGGTTAGTCAGGCGAAGACTGTTCCAGAGAAACTGGTTAGTCAAGCGAAGACTATTCCAGAGAAACTGGTTAGTCAAGCGAAGACTGTTCCAGAGAAACTGGTTAGTCAGGCGAAGACTGTTCCAGAGAAACTGGTTAATCAAATGAAGACTATTCCAGAGAAACAAAAAATAATCCCTGCTGTATCTGTAGAGTCTTCTGCAGGACATGTGGACAGTAGAAGTGTTAACAGCAGTGACACCTCTGAACCTGTTTCAGGTAAACCCAGTGACAAAATCAAGAGCCCTGCACCAAAAGTCCCCAAATCTATTCTCAAACCTTCTTCAGCTCCTGCGGCCCCTACAGAAGTACTGTCCAAAGAGAGTAAAGAGCCAGTATCATCACCATCTTTCTCTTTTCCACATGAGGAGGAGAATGACTTTGGAGATGTGGATATGCGTGTCCCTCACCAGCATTCCGTGAGCCTCCACCCGGTCTTCTTATCAGCGGGGCAGGCTTCCTTTCAGCGCGAGCTGTCACCCCCTTCACATCAAACACACCAGCAGCTTTCACAAATGCAGCTTTCACCAAATTTATCCTTTGGCTCCTGGTTGGCGCCCGGCGACTTCAAAACAAGCAGCTCGGCACCATCACTGCTGCAACATTCTTCATCCTTCACCATGCCAGCAATACCATCATCACCACCATCCCCAGAACAGTCTCCTGCATCCCCAGTGTTAGAATCCCCAGCTTCCCCTCCCTCTCCTCCTGTAGGCATAGACTCTGAATCCCCAGCATCCCCACCAATGTCCGTGTTTACTGACCAGCTCAGGTCCTCCCCGATTGCTATCCCGACTTCTCGCGTGAAGCAGAGCGCGACTTCTGAGGTGAGTTTTAGCTATGACGAGCCGTATTCTCCGCACATGGTCAGTGGCAGAGGCAGCGTTAGAGAAGGCATTGACAGTGCTGATGATATGAACAATTTTCTGAATTCTGGTTTTGATATGGAGCTGGATAGCGAGGATGAGCGTTGACACTCTAGTTGGAATGTAAATAAGTTGTCAGAATAAATCTTGTGTTTATGTAGAATTGCCAGTTTAAATGGAGCTAATCACCCTATGATTTAATGAAGCAGATCTTTATCTTCTGTGGAGTTTTTTTTTTTTTTAAAACCACGCTTAGTTGTTTCCTCATGCAATGTTTCATTGTTTGTCATCTCATTGCAGCTCTCATAAGCACTCATATTTAATTGTTTATAAAAAGAGAGAAGGTTGTGAGATGTTTTGTGTGAGTGGTATATGTCTAATTATTATTATTTTATGTGGCTAGCTCATGTCCTTGTTCAGCTAAGCAATCATAGCCCCGATATGCTTGCCATATGGCATCATTCAGGGCAGCAATAAACACACTCCATCTCTCATGGTCTATGACCAGCCTTTCTGTGTTGCATGCTGCTCATTTCTGCTTCTGCAGTTTCTTTGTCCGGGAACAGAAGTAAGGGTAGACCAAAAGAGACATGGAGAAGAACAACAGAAAGGATGTTGAGCAATAGAGGGGCTCACCTGGGCAAGAGCAGAAAAAAAGGCGAAGGACAGGCATTTGTGAAAAACCCTTGCGGAAGCCCCATGTGCCCTGGGCACTTAAGGTTCAGAGAGAGAGAGAGAGAGTTTCTTTGTCCAGGTAGCCTTCCATCTGGTTCGGGTGTCCATCACATGACTGTTTTAATTTTGGTATTATGTGCCAAGAAAGCCAGGAACAGAGATGATTGCTGATGGACTTGCGCCTGTTTGCAGCAACAAGAATGAGTTTAAAGACTTGAAATGCTATATACAGTGTCCCCACTTTCCAACCATTGGGTCCACTGAAATAGTAGTATTTCTTATAATATATTTACAAATACTTTTTAGAGTAATACAGTGCTTAGTTAATTTAAAACAGCTTATGTTATAGTTTGTGTGCAAATTATAAGGTCATTATAGTTTATTTTTAAGTCTTAAAACATGCCTGTACTATATGCTGAACTCTGTGAAACTTGTTGTACTGACACTGCACTTTCCAATGCAGGCATTGGAATGGAGCCCCATCAGAAAGCAAAGACTTCATTTTTGTGTATGTATATATACACATACATACATACATACAGATATATATACATACACACACATACAGATATATATACATTTCAGTTCTTTCTCCTTCAGCAGACTTGCCTCTTGCATCTGTGCACTGCTGCATTGTGCTCTTCCGCTGATCAAAGCTGCCCCTAGATGTAGGAGGGGAGTTTGCTAAAGAGGAGAGGAATTGAAATGTGCATTTTCTTCATCAAACTTACAGCATCGGTCTTGTATATGTATAGGCTATATTTGCGGAGATGTACACATTCATCGTGCGTGGATCACTTTTTGTCATTGTGCGTGTACATGACGTGGGATGGTTTCTGCGTATTCCAGGAGATGTCACTGGTACAGGCGGCTTATCATTTACGGGATATTCTCGTTTGCTGTGATGTCGAAGCTGTACTGAACATGAACATGTACCTCATAAATAATATACTGATTGAACAGTCAACACTTAGATTAATACATTAAAAGTTTCTACGATTAAATTTTTTTTATCTTTCAAACACAACACTTAAATGCTGACTTGATTCCATTACATTGGTGGAAGATACAGGAGGAGAAATATCCAGCTCTGACTGAGTTAGCTAGAAAATATGTAGCATCCCCAGCCACTGCTGTCCCTTGTCAATGTCTGTTTTCTGTGCCTGGGAATGTTTTGTTAATAAAACAAAAGGGATTGATAAACAAAAGCATCCCTTGAACTGACCAGTATAAATAGACTAGTCAGCTTCTTACATCTTACATCCTTCCTGTGCTGTTAAATGTCACATAGGGCCCGCATGGTAGTTCGCCAAGATGTCCTTTCTTCTGCAGGTTTTTCAATCTCATCAGGGGATGTTATGCCCACTGAATTGGCTTCTCTTAACAGTGTCCTCTTTAGAGGTCAGCTTAGACAATTTAATAGTCAAAGAATCAGTTATTTGTCATCTTTATATGCTTTTTACAGACTGCAGTGTTGACAGGACCAAAGTGCTGGACTATTTTAGTTGCAATGTGGTTCAGAATATATATATATAAAAAAAAACTTTGCGTATTTGTCTAGTAAGTGTTTCACTGTTTATTCAGTTAATTATGGTACACAGAATTGTTATTAATCTAACTGGGATAATATATGCGGGCAAGTGGTTTTTAATATAATCTTACATTGGAAAGTATCGCCGAACTATTTCTGCTTTTTTAGTACAATATGCTTGAAGGAAGTACATGAAATTCTGATTGATATGCAGTTAATTTCGATTTAAAATTGAAGTTGTCAGATTGTGATCTTTTTTAATTGAACAAAAGCCGCAATAAAAGCTTGGAGTCTCTCTTGTCTTGCTGTCAGTAGAAAGTGAGGTTCTGCTTAACACTTTGAATCCAGATTTCTTTCATTTAACCCTCTGAGCCCAGAGTGCCACAGAATTTATTCTAATCATAAAAGTGCAACCATGCTGGGATCTGGCTGTATAAGATCTACATGCCTGGAGTATACAGCAATGCTGGAAATGATCTTTAATGTGATGTGTCCTTTCCAGAACGTTATCCCTCTCACAGCCTCCCTGAATGCAGTACAGTCTTACCAAGTTGACCAGCGTCTTGCAGTGACATATTCAGACTTTGCGTGATGTCCTGAGTCCAGCTGTGGATGAATGAACATTTAATTCTCTGAAAAAAAGAGCATTTCTTGATTACAAGTTCAGAGTCACATAGTTTGCCACATCTTCTCACAGTGCTGCTGTGCACTCCTCCATATATCTAGATGGGTCCTCGTTTGACTGAAATTCAAATTATTTGGTTTAGAAAATTATACAGGGCAAATCAGATACAAGTAGCTGGTTGCTGTTTTTGTTTGTACAGGCTGTGGAGACTGCAGAGACTTTTTTTTTTTTCCACTTGAGTTTTCCAGTGATTGTCAGGCTTGTGATATGTCAACAACAAAAAATTGTTGTTCAGCTTCTCAGAGAAATGTTAAGAAGAAGCAAATTTAGATAAACATGAAGAAATGTTTAGAAATTTGTCAGATTACTTCTTTTGTTTGAGTATTTGACACTTTTTTGTTTGTTTTCTGCTGCCTGGAATATTATCATTAAGTTCATGAAAAGATAGAGAAAAAGAAATAGAAATGTTAATGTAAACTAGGCATTCCTAATTGTTGTGTAAGGTAAATTGTTAGTGTAGGCATTTTGTGTGTGTCAGGCAGAGCCGTGGAGTTGAAATTAACACTATGTTTTATCTTGGAGCAAAATATAAGACCTTCCAGAGCCATCTGTCTTATCTTGGAGCAGAATATAAGATCTCCCAGAGCCACTTGTTTTATCTTGGAGCAAAATATAAGACCTTCCAGAGCCATCTGTCTTATCTTGGAGCAGAATATAAGATCTCCCAGAGCCACCTGTCTTATCTTGGAGCAAAATATAAGATCTCCCAGAGCCACCTGTCTTATCTTGGAGTCAGCTGTTGTGTATTTGCACCAAGTGTATACGGAAATCATGACAAACGATACTGAAGATTTCAGTTATCGTACATCAGGCAAAAGATCTGTAGCGGTCTGAGCACATGGTTATTTGTTACTTTAGTGCACCAGCTTATGGTGGGGTGCCCGTACATTCGTGGCAATAGATGTAGTTCTTGCTTAATGATTATGTCACATAAGTGAATTGTTAAAAAGTTTTCATGAAAAAAAAAAACATTGTATATATTCATGGTTATACATCCAAGTGTTCATCTTTTTTTATTTGTGAATGTCATCCTTTTGTATAAATTTCCGCTGTATATGTGATTGTGTTTAATCTGTATGATAATAATGGCCATTCATTTGGCAGGAAGAATGTGACTGGTTACGAACAGGTAAAAGTACATGGAGTTACGAATGATTTCAGTTCTTAAGTCTGGTCTAAATGGAATTTGTACGTAAGTTGGAACACTTTAGTACAGTTTGTATCTGTGTCATCCACTATGGACTTTTTGGACCCACCCTTAAAACAAGAGAAGTCATTGTTAAATGTGCATGCTGGACACCCTTCTTAAAGGGCTTGACCTGGGGAGAGGGCTCAGGATGATGATGAGCAATATTCAGCTCTAGTCCTAAATAGTTTGGCAAATATTTTTTTTCCCAAAATTCAAATGACCCAGGAGTCGACCCAACCAATAGGTACCAGAGAAATCTGGGAAGGTAAAAGCGGTCAGGCGTGATACTGACATCACAGTTTTATGGGCCGAAGGCCATGGAAGTACGGGCCTAACATCGTGGCCCCGGTATGCCCAATATGGTATGGAACCCGGAATTTTACCTATGCCATTGCTCGGAACCGAAGGTCATTGCAGATTGCCTTAATCTACATCACTGTGAGGGATGTATTCTTAATAAGGTGGGCTAGGGAAAACTTACTACGTGCAAGCTACCGTGTATTTCTAGAACCCCAACTTCCAAGAAATATTTCTAGCTTTGTGTATTTCACGCAAACGCGTATTATTTAAAAGATTGTATTTCAGTTTATGTACAGAAACATACAAGTACTTGTACTTCAGCCCGCTTTTTTTTTTTTTCAAATGTAGAAATCGTCGTGCGTCACGATAGACATTCCCAGACTTAGATTTCGGCTTTACTATTCATACGTAAACCTGATCCATGCATTTAGATTTTCCCAGAATGTCTATTCAGCGGTTTGTTTGGTTTTTTTTTTATGAGCATTTGAATATCGACGCGTCGAGAACTTGATATTAAAGAAAGTGAGATAGTAAAGAAGATTAAACAGGGAAAACTTAAATATTTTGGACGTCATGAGAGTTTAGAGAAGACCGCCAAGGAAGGGTACGTAATGGGGGAAAAAGAGAGAGAGGAAAACCAAGGCGAAGATGGCAGCAAGACATCATTGAAGATCTGCGAATGGATGCATCAGCAACAAGGCATCTTGATTACAAGCGAGAGGCCTACAGGAGAGCTGTTAAGGAGGCAAAGTTCCGCAAGGGATAGGCAAATGACTGACTGGCTGGTACCTCTGTCACTACGGAATTCATCTTCGTGCTCTGCCCACAAGAAATTTTGATGAGAGATTTTGACAGAAAGAAACTGTAAGGAAAGTACTGTATAATTTAACAGTGTAGGTTAGGTTAGAAATAAGCAAATTTTCATTTCAACTACATTTTGCCTAAATATCGCCTAGAGCATTGATTCGCCTGGGTATGCAAGATCTTCCGTTGGTTCTAATGTTGTTTTGGTATGAAATAGTCAACCAATAAGATTAACTCTGAAAGAATAGTTAAACAAGATTGACGCTGAAAGAATAGTTAAACAATAAGATTAACTCTGAAAGAATAATCAAACAACAAGATTAGCTCTGAAAGAATAGTAGTTAAACAACAAGATTAACTCTGAAAGAACAGTTAAATAAGATTGACTCTGAAAGAATAATCAAACAAGATTAACTCTGAAAGAATAGTTAAACAATAAGATTAACTCTGAAAGATCAGTTAAACGAGATTAACTATGAAGAAACACTGATACTACCCCCCCCCCCCCCCCCCCCCCAATGATATTGAGTTTACATGTTACCGATTGGCACGTTCTCCTCAATTAACGGCAGTTGCCCTCAAAGTCTCATGTAAGGTCAGGCTGGGCCGGTACGTCTCGACCTCAGGCTGTTGAATTCACCTCCCGCTGGGTGTCCCGGGAAGGTAAAATGTTCAGGAAAGTAAGCCATGATGGAAAATTTTAGAAGACGTGCAGTGGTAGGCTATCCATTAGGCTGGACAAACTTAAGCCCCAGGGGGCCCCTACCATCAATGGGTGGGGGGGGGGGGATTAAGAAACGTAAACGAGGAGTGTTGTTTTAGGGATTTTATATCAGGAAATAGTCAGGTCGGACAGAGCGAATACCATTACCAGGTGTAGTGTAGGGGTGGGGGGTGACTGCCCTAGATGAAGAAGAAAAGAAGGCTCTTTTGAAAGATTCTTCTGGTATCAACATTATCTCAAGGGAGAAATCCCTTGCCTGGTCTCTTGGGGGTTGGGGGGAGGCATGGATGGAAGAACCTACGAAGAACTTCTCCAGAGATTCATGCAGGCAGTTCGTTTCCTTGTCCAGATGGCTGGGGATCTGCAGCTGATTACAGAAGCAGAAGCTGTGTTAAATATTTCCATATACCAAACAACGAGGCTTCCTTTCAGTAAAGTGATTGAACAAGTGATGTTGTATGGTCGGATCTAGAAAAACATCGTAGACAAAGGACTTTTAGACGTGAGAGAAAGAAATATAATAAGAGAATTACCCGGGACTTGAACCACGGACTCCTGGTAGGGCGAGCAACCATCTAGCCACGAGAGAACAGTGCATTAATAAACCTCGATATATTGCACTCCTAACTTTTTCTATGATTTTTTTTTTTCGAGATCTAAACATACGACCTGTTTTCTGTTTTACTTAGAATAAGCGGGAAGCTAAAATCTGGAGAAAACATAGCATTGTATCGATGTTCTGCTGAGACAAGACTCACAAAAAAAACAGCTCAAAGAGATATAAGGCTATAGACTTGCAGAAGCGCCGAGGTACAATTTTTCATTGACCGTCTGTCTCAATATAACAGAACAGGGTTTTCCCGTTTGATAATTATACACGTCCTGATATTCCCGATAAATGTCTCGTGATGTGTTGGAGACTGATGAATTTATGCAAAAACTTGCCTTGAAAAACAAAAACCGTAGGAGGGATTTTTCAGTCACTGTCTCTGGGGAAACAATGGCGAGATTCATGTTGGGAAACCCCGATGTAGACGGACTAGTCTGTTGACGGGGGATTTTGTTTAAAGGTCGTAGCATCAAAGCGATAACGTCAACACTTCGTGCCACTCTGCAGCTATTAACAATTAGCTATATTATAATTAGGGCGTCTGAGTGGCGACTAATGTCTGTTCCGGGGGACTAGCACTTGGACGGTCGTAGATCAGGGTCTTGGTCAGCTCTGGTGCATCAGCACTAACATAAGTGCTCTATTATTAGTCGCTGAAAACTGTCTCATTCAGCTTGAGCGCTTCGTCCTCTGCCTCCGTTCTCTTGAGAGTGTCTGACAGTTTTATATGTGTACTTGTGTTTAGTAGTACACACCCCCACGTACACACCCACACACGTAAACACACACACCCATCCGCACGTATACACACTCAGGTACATACACATGCACAGTCACATGTACACACACCCACACACATGCACACCCACATGTACACACACATGTACACCCACACACCCTACTATACACTCTCGGCCGTCAAGCAGACCATTTTCTGATTTCGGAAAGGAGTTTCGCTATTATTATGATGATTACAAAGTTAATGAAGCAAAATGTGAACAACAGAAAAGTACTGAGAGTAGATAGCAAGTTAGTGGAGGAGGTCAACGAATTTGTATACCTTGGCAGCAGAGTAGTAGAAAATGGAGACAGCACAGAGAACATCAACAGCAGATTTACTAAAGCAAACCAGGCTTTTGCTATGCTGCAGACTATATGGAAATCTAAAAAACTAAGCACGAAGATGAAAATCAGGATATTTAAGAGTAATGTTCTAAGTGTACTACTCTATGGAAGTGAATGCTGGAAAATCACCAAAACCACAGAAAACAAGTTGAATTCTTTCCAGACTAAATGTTTACGAAGAATTAGAAAAACATTTTGGCCAAACACCATAAGAAATAACATCTTGTTGGGACAAATGCCGATGAAGCCACTGACAGCAATTATTGAAGAAAGACGCTGGCGATGGTTGGGACATGTGCTCCGGATGACTGACGACTCACTACCAAAAATAGCACTAAGATGGACACCACAGGGGAACAGAAGTAAGGGTAGACCAAAAGAGATAAGGAGAAGAACAACAGAAAGGATGTTGAGCAATAGAGGGCTCACCTGGGCAAGAGCAGAAAAAAAGGCAAAGGACAGGCATTTGTGGAAAACCTTTGCGGAAGCCCCATGTGCCCTGGGCACTTAAGATTCAGAGAGAGAGAGAGAGAGAGATGATTATTATTATTATTATTGCAATAGCTAGAATTACAGGAGCGCCACGATAGAGGATCTCCGGTCTACCACTTCCTCGTGAGAACTATATTCACTTTGAGCTGTGCTCCCCTATTCGCTTGTATTTCATATGGACCAAAATAGCAAACTCCTTTTCTTAACATGGAGCACTTTACGTGCAGAACATCTGCTCTGTGAAACAAGGAACGAAACTTAACGCGAAGTTTCCAGTTTGTATTTTTACTCGTGTAGACCCCGCCAACAAAGCGTCCTTCAACACAATCAAACGGGAATTCCCGCCAATTCTCTAAAAATAGGAAATAAATTGATGACAACTAACAAAACAAACAAGGCAGCTGAAATATGTATCAATGAGGAAAAACTGGAAGAAGTGGAGAGTTTTGAATATCTTGGATCGCTACTAACTAATAATGGAGATACAATGAGGGAAATTAAAAGGAGGACATCTATCGCTCTTCAGAAAGTAAAACAAATAAAGAATCTGTGGAGAGGAGCAGACAGAACCACAAAAATAAGATTTTAAAGGGCATGGATCTTTCCCATCGCAACATATGCCTGTGAGACCTGGACACTTAACAAAACAACTGAGAAACATGCCTTTGAATGTAAATGCTACAGAAGAGTTCTCCAAATATCGTGGACACAAAAAAGAACAAATATATATATACTACAAGAACTTAATATTGAAGAAGGCTGGCTAGTAAAGAGGATTAAAGAGAGAAAACTTAAATGTTTTGGACACATTAAACGTCATGATAATTTAGAGAACACCGTATTGGAAGGATACATAATGGGAAAAAGAAAGAGAGGAAGACCAAAACGAAGATGGCTGCAAGACATCGTTGATAATCTGCAAATGGATGCAGCAGCGGCAGGCCATCTTGCTCACAACCGAGAGGCCTACAGGAATGCTGTTTGAGAGGCAAAGTTCCGCAAGGGACATGCAAATGAATGAAATGAAATGAAAATGAAGGAAAAAAATGGGTTATGAAATTTTTCTTCCGTGGTAAATAGTAGCAAAGGCCATTCCCACGAGAATAAGATGATTTATGCGTGCCAGGGAGTTTGGGGGAATAATTGATGCAGAATAGCTGAGATGCGTTTCAAGATTCTGTGTCACACAGGAGGTGGTGGTGGTTCAAGTCCAAAAACTGGGAGAAGTAATAAATAATCAAGAATTTGTGCACTTCTAAGAGTCCTTATGCAGAGGAACCTACCTCCCCTTAAAGCGACAGTTAAAGGGCCGAAACACTTGCCTGAGGAGGTGCTGCTACCATTCATATCACATCGCTTCAGCTAAAAAAAATGTCTACGACAATCTACATATTTTCTTCGGTTCAACTATTTCTAAGTAATTATTATCTACGCCAGTGAAAAATCAGGAACGAACTTGAATGAATCTGCGTGAGAATAGCGCAGAATTTAATGTCATTTTTTTTTGCACCAGTTAATATAGAGTTGTTCTTTTACTGTGTTGCTGGATGAAGATTGGTGTCTGATTTGTGTTGTTGCGGATATGTGCTAAAGCCGTACCTTTCTTTACTTTGAGTCTCAGCTAGTTCTGTCTCAGTTAGTTCTGTCTCAGCTAGTTCTGCCTCAGTTAGTTCTGCCTCAGTTAGTTCTGTCTCAGTTAGTTCTGCCTCAGCTAGTTCTGTCTCAGTTCTGTCTCACCTAGTTCTGTCTCAGCTAGTTCTGTCTCAGTTAGTTCTGTATCAGTTAGTTCTGTCTCAGTTAGTTATGTCTCGGCTAGTTCTGTCTCAGTTCTGTCTCAGTTAGTTCTGCCTCAGTTAGTTCTGTATCAGTTAATTCTGTCTCAGTTAGTTATATCTCAGCTAGTTCTGTCTCAGTTCTGTCTCAGCTAGTTCTGTCTCAGCTAGTTCTGTCTCAGTTAATTCTGCCTCAGTTAATTCTGCCTCAGTTAGTTCTGCCTCAGCTAGTTCTGTCTCAGCTAGTTCTGTCTCAGTTAGTTCTGTCTATTAGTTCTATCTCAGTTAGTTCTGTCTTTAATGTCCCCTGCATCATTCTGCAGTATTCTGATTATCTATGAATTACTCTGAGTTGCTCTGAATTACTTACACGCCGTCTTCAGACTCATATTAACTCCCAGATTCTTTCTAACCTTTTGCTGGCACTAACAGGTACTGAAGACTAAGCTAGTCCACGTGACCAGTTGACATGACGTTTATTAGATGGAATCGACGACAATGAAGATGGAGACGAAATTGTTGACTGCACGCAGGTTGTCCTGCCACATGGCAGTTTCAATCATACATTCCGAACATTCCAATAGTTTCAAGACAGGACATCGCATCTTCTCGACAGGAGCACGAATCCATTCACACATCTTCACAGTCACACATCTCCACAGTCACACATCTTCACAGTCACACAGGTTCACATCTACGCAGCTTCAAATTCACACAGCTTCACATTCACGCAGCTTCACATCTACGCAGCTAAACATCTACGCAGCTTCACATCTACGCAGCTTCAAATTCACACAGCTTCACATTCACGCAGCTTCACATCTACGCAGCTTCACATTCCCGAGCTTAACATCTACGCAGCTTCACATTCACGCAGCTTAACATCTACGCAGCTTCATATCTACGCAGCTCAACATCCACGCATCTTAATATCCACGCATCTTAACATCTACGCATCTTAACATCCACGCATCTCAACATCTACGCATCTTAACATCTACGCATCTTAACATCTACGCATCTTAGCATCCATGCATCTTAACATCTACGCATCTTAACATCTACGCATCTTAACATCACCGCATCTTAACATTTATGCAGCTTAATATCTACGCATCTTAACATCCGCGCAGCTTCATATCTTCGCAGCTTCATATCCACGCATCTTAACATCTACGCATCTTAACATTCACGCATCTTAACCTCTACGCATCTTAACATCTACGCAGCTTAACATCTATGCATCTCAACATCTACGCATCTTAACATCTACGCATCTTAACATCTACGCATCTTAACATCTACGCATCTTAGCATCCATGCATCTTAACATCTACGCATCTTAACATCTACGCATCTTAACATCACCGCATCTTAACATTTATGCAGCTTAACATCTACGCATCTTAACATCCGCGCAGCTTCATATCTTCGCAGCTTCATATCCACGCATCTTAACATCTACGCATCTTAACATTCACGCATCTTAACCTCTACGCATCTTAACATCTACGCAGCTTAACATCTATGCATCTTAACATCCACGCATCTTAACCTCTACGCATCTTAACATCTACACATCTTAACATCTACGCATCTTAACATCTACGCAGCTTAACATCTACGCAGCTTAACATCTACGCATCTTAACATCCACGCATCTTAACCTCTACGTATCTTAACATCTACGCAGCTTCATATCTACGCAGCTTAACATCCACGCATCTTAACATCCTCGCATCTTAACATCTATGCATCTTAACATCTACGCATCTTAACATCTATGCATCTTAACCTCTACACATCTTAACATCTACGCATCATAACATCCACGCATCTTAACATCCACGCATCTTAACATCCACGCATCTTAACATCTACGCAGCTTAACATCCACGCATATATCGGATGTTTTATGTTTTTCATTTATACATTCTCATACTTTCTATTCGTTTATTCTCACTTTACTCACTCCCTCCCTCACTTTGTAAAACTGCACCATACACCCTATTCTACTTTTTTTTTAACATCTACGCAGCTCACCATCCACTCAGGTTCACAACCAGACGTAGAGTCACTCAACTCAAACGGTCTTCTCCACAATTCACGCTGTCACGGCGTTCTTTCTTCATGTGACTATCTTCTAGAAAAATCTCAACTTCCCTTACCCTGGAAGTCGAAAAGAGAAAATCACAAGGCCGACAATTGTCCTCACGTTAATTAACAAAATTACCTCCCTTGTTCTATTATAAGAATGTGTATGCGGATGTCCTGGTGCGTGTTTGAGTGAGAAATCCAAAGAGGGAGGCCTATTCCTTGTTTCATTTCTATGTTTCATTGAAGTGATTCTTCATTTCTTACTATTACTGAGCCACAAATTATTGCCCTGTATGCCCATGTATCGCCTTTGCCAGACTGTCAACATTAGAATCATCACCTGTGATATTAGTTTTCAGTGTGACTTCTATCTATCTATCTATCTATCTATCTATCTATCTATCTATCTATCTATCTATCTATCTATCTATCTATCTATCTATCTATCTATCTATCTATCTATCTATCCATCCATCCATCCATCCATCCATCCATCCATCCATCCATAAACCTATATCATGTAGGATTCAGTTTTGTCCGATGTTTCTATCATTCTCGAGAAGAATTGGAACTGATGGCTGCAGATCCGTGTTGAAGGAGAGGGAGGGGAGATAACTACCGTATTTCTAAATCTGTTTGGTCATTATGAAATCAGTGTGTTTTTTGCTTATATTGTCAGGACTTTTCCATGTATACCACATTCTTTTCTTTTCTTTTTTTTCCCCAGAGTTCATATTTTTTGTAGTTCTTATTCTCCTTCTCCTACTTTTGACTTAATTATCTCCCATTATTGTTAAAATTCTCCGTTAATTGTACTTTATCTAACAGTTCTTAGAGCTCCTCTAGTACATTTTCACGCATTCTTCGTTGCATTCTTGTGACGGTGCATGTGTTTCGTTAAAAACATGACATAGTTTATATATATAAAAATATGGGGAAAAAAACTTGTTATCATCATAACATTAAGTCATTCTGTTGTTTCCTTGAATGTAGAGTCGTTTCCATTCCTTTACCTTCTTCTCTTCCATGTTTGCCACTCGCTTAGTCGAGGTTTTGGTTGCGATGAAATCGCGTAATCTGAAAACTGAATCCCTAGTGCCAGGGTACGCACAGAAACAGAGTGGAGGCATTTCTGGTTTATAACCAAGCACAGTGAATAAATAAATGAATAAATGGTGTAATCTTCTTGTTGACTTATATTGCTTCCGCTTGTATGCTGCTGGTTGTCTGTTGTGCTGGCTATAGTTACTGATGTACAGACAGAAGACGACGAAACGCTCTGTGCAATGACGTACTCTTCACAGGACACCCAGGACGATCACGTACTGGAACGTTGGATATATCTGCCAAGACTGCATTACCTTGGCACTCACATCAGATTTATTGCGTGAACATGATGACGAAAATATATGGAAACGATTTCTAGAAACATGCATACCCCAACACAAATAATTCCGGGCTGCTATCTAGCCAGGTTCTTAGGATAATAATTCTAGCTGGCTAACAACTATCACATACTTAACGCGACTACATTTCTCAACACAGACCGGACTACGCTACCTTCTCACTCAGCAGTCAAAACCTTTCTCCTCTCTCTGAGCTGAAACTTTCATCTCAGACCCAGAACACAAAACTTACTTTCCACGTGCAACGAATGACTCGAAAACCACGAACTCTGACAGAGAAAACAAGCATGGGCCTAACTCTAACACAATAATTTAGAGTTATATACCCTTGACCAAATACTGTCATAAGAGACATTTTTACTGAATTTTCTTCATCTCCGTAGGCCGCTGTGGCCGCGTATTTGAACACTGGTCCCGAAACAGGGGTTCCGATCACGGTAAGATCTAACTTATTGTCTGGGGGGTGGGGGCGAAATTAAAGACGAAATGAACCTGCACGCTCCAGGACTATCGCCCATACCAGGCGAGTTCATTCCTTTAGTCTGAAAGCAACTTTCAGAGACACAGGGAAACCTGCATGGACACTATGACTGAGTTTTCTTTGTTACTTAGGGCCATAGAATAAAGCAGGCATCCTCAGGATTCTATCCTGCCTCATGCCAGCTCTCTCATTGTTTATTCTCCGTGGAGTCTGTGGTGGTGAAGCTGCACAGAAGATTGTGTTCTGAATATGAACTTAGTTTTCGAGGGAGTTGGGCATTACTGTCCATCACATTCGCCATCTTATGAAAAAGAACAACTGTCCATCGTCTTTGCCATCTTCACGAAAGATCATTTATCAAATGATCACCTGCCATCTTTGCCATCTTCTTGAAAACGATAACCATTTATCATCTTTGCTATCTTCGTGAACAAATATAATCATCTATCATCTTTGCCATCTTCATTCCAAAACCTGTGTCGGATTCTTTCTCTCTTGCCGTCCCCTGACCACAAACTGACGTCAGAATTTCTTGTTTGACTTGTTCCCGCAACAATTCTGTGACACCCACCACGCTATCATCAATTCCAGGATACGGCTCGAAGCGTGCGCTTCACAATCATCACGGGCTGGACAGCAACCTTCGCAGTTGCAGGGAAATGAAGATCAGAACATTGTATTGTGCACTTGACCATCACAAATCCGGCAATCAGTTATCCGGCATTAATTTCCACGAGAGAGAGACATATTTCAGGTTACCCGGGTGGCCGCACTGACTTGCCACTACGGTTTGGTGGCACTAGCTGTCGCGTTGGCTAGCTTTGAGGGTTTCAGACACCAATGAGGCATTTCTAATTGTCTTTTGTGCATCTTTTATTATAACTTGCTGACATCTGGCCCGGTTCATGGCTCTGATGAATACAGTGTTTCTCGTAGTGTGAAATGAAAACATCATACGCTGTCCATAACAGGTATGATGTAACTTCTGAAAATAAAACTTGACAGAGGAGTGTCTGTGCGAAGCTCGTGTGATTTATACATTGGCTCATCTACAGTTTACACACAAAGAAGGCACTTTACGTAAGTCAATAGAATTGCATGTACTTGTAACCCTTACAGTATTTTACCTGTGTTTCAGTAACATTTCATTTGATTTCCATTTCATTTTTCTTCTTCCTTTATAAACCTACATGTGCTGACTCACGTAATATTTTAAAGGTAGGATGAAGTTGTTAAATTCTGGGCATCAAGTGGAACGAGTTCAAGAACAATGCAGAGATAAGACAGATGACTGAACAAAAACCAGTCTCATGGGTGATCAGGAATAGGAGATGGACATATGTTGGTCACTTGATGAGAAGAAATGATCAGAGAATCCCAAAAGAAGCTAGCAAGTGGAACACAACATTCTAAAGAAAAAGAGGCAGACCGCGTGAAACTCTGAAGAGGACATTGTTAAGAGAGGCCGAATTAACAGGCATAAAATCCTTTGATGAGGTTGAAAGACTCGCCGAAGACAGGAAAAATTGGCGAACTACTTTGCGAGACCTATGTGACGTTTAACAGCACGGGAAGGATATAAGATATAAGATGAAGTTGTTAGCTGTTGGATTAAGCGTATTCTAACGTAACCGTCAGTAATCCAGCAAAATCACTTATCCGGCATTTAAACAGGTCCCGGTGATGCTTGATTTACGATGGTCAGGTGTATGTGATCTCTCGCAGGATAAGTAGTTACAGACAGCAAGATGGGCTACAAGAAAAAAGATAAAGAGAATTAATGGAAATTGAGAGAGGAAAAAAACATACTCATATCACATACTAATATGTGAAAGTTATATTTATTACATATACAGTTAACATACACTTTACTAGAAAACACAGAACAAGAAGTCAACCCTTGAAATGCATACATAATATATGCAATAATTTCATCCTGTAGGAGTTAGATGTTAGTGGGACTTTGGCTATTGCTATTTCGTGTATAAATGCAAATACTGGACTGTGCAGAATCACGGTATTACAGAAATCTGGGATTTAAACTTGACTACCGGGCGCATGAGTAGCGAAGTGGCTGGTGTACTCGTTTCTAATCTCGATTGGTGATTCATACGAATCTGGCTGGGGGGCGGGGGGGGGGGGGGCCCAAGTCGCCCAGATATTGTAATGAGCGTCTGGTGGCTTCCGGGGCTCCAGAAATAAAGGTGACTAGGCCCGTTCATGATCACATCACCCTCTTGTTCAGTGTTTTTCAAAGGCTGTGTTCCGGCATGTTGGTGTGCCACGAGACGGCCAAGTTGTGCCTCTACACACTCTCTCCCTCTCTCTCTGAACCTTAAGTGCCCAGGGCACATGGGGCTTCCGCAAGGGTTTTCCACAAATGCCTGTCCTTACCGAACAGTTACTAATGACTATGCCAATAAAACACCTTTTTTTGGAGGTGCTAGTTGGCTCAGTTCGTTAGTACGCTGTCCTCTCGTGGCTAGACGGCTGCTCGTCATACTGGAGTCCGTGTTCGAATCCCAGGTAATTCTCTTGTGATATTTCTTTCTCTTACTTTAGTCAGGACGCATTAATGTCCCCTGCTTTAAAACATGTGTCCTGTATTGTCCCGTATTTTCATCTTTATTCGACCCGTTTTGGTAATAACCAGAATCTTAGTGGAAATGTGGCTATTTTAAACTCTTTCCGTGCCTTTGGTCATTAAAATGACGCTTCCGGTTTCCCGTTGCTTATCAGTGGTCATTGTAATGATCGTTGGTTTGTTTCAATAAAACAACCGGTGTAACATTTAGATTGTACATATTTCGTCCGCGATTCCGGTGATAGCTTCAAAATGGCGAAAGAGTGGTAATAGTTACGAGCGATGCCGAGCGAGAAAAAGGACGAGAAGCATGGAAATTTTTCAATTTTTGACGATGTAGATGGGGGTATGGACATAGCATATGGCCACCCCACTGCTCTTGAATGTATTCCAAGTAGATCTAAACACATTTAGACGACTGGATAAGTAGTTAGGAGTAGTTAGGAGGTTAGTTCAGACATTCATTCAGCGAGAATGCAACACAGAATCACAATACGAGATCGATAAGTAGATCTACACATCTCAGATGGTAGTTAATGCAGATCTAGACCTAGCCGATGGTGAGCTGGCCACAATCAGTGTCTAAAAACATCACATTACTTCTTTTTTTCCTAAAAAAACTCTGCATTTATGAAATTTTCATTCATTTAGTTATACTTTGAAATATATTAAGTATACGGAAGTACATGGAAATACCGTTTTCCACTCCATTTTATAACTATACCCCCAACCCTATCAAGAGCCGCGTTGTATATCTGGTATAGTGATCAAACATGTGGGTCAAGGTTTAAACTGATCTTTAAACCTTCCCTCTTCCTCTCTCTCTCTCTCTCTCTCTCTCTCTCTCTCTCTCTCTCATGCCCAGAGCACTAACAACTTACCCACGTGACTTCCTGGAGAATGAGTTCCATTTCTCAATGTTTTTTTTTTTTTTTCATTTGAGGCTCTCTCTTTTTCTCTCTCTCTCTCTCACCACGCCAATGCGCGCACGCATACACACGCACGCATGCACGCACGCACACGCATTTGTTTTGTGTCTGAGAATGCGGATCTGCTGTGTATATTTTCTTAAATTTCATTCGTCATTTCTAACGTAAGGGATTTTAAATCCGTCAATGTTTGAGGGTTGCCGTCAATGTTTGAAGGCTGCCGTCAATGTTTGAAGGCTGCCGTCAATGTTTGAGGGTTGCTGCCAATGTTTGAGGGTTGCCGTCAATGTTTGAAGTTTGCTGTCAATGTTTGAGGGTTGCCGTAAATGTTTGAAGTCTGCTGTCAATGTTTGAGGTTTGGCGTCAATGTTTGAAGCCTGCTGTCAATGTTTGAGCGTTGCCGTCAATATTTGAAGGCTGCCGTCAACGTCTGAAGGTTGCCGTTCCCCGCGTTCAACGCAAGTCCGCAAATATTCTTCCACTCTCCCCTGTCAATCTCAGCACTCAGACAATTTCAGTACTCAGATAATCTCAGCACTCAGATAATCTCAGTACTCAGACAATCTCAGTACTCAGATAATCTCAGCACAATCTCAGTAGTCAGATAATCTCACCACTCAGACAATTTCAGTAGTCAGATAATCTCAGCACAATTTCAGCAGTCAGATAATCTCACCACTCAGACAATTTCAGTAGTCAGATAATCTCAGCACTCAGACAATTTCAGTAGTCAGATAATCTCAGCACTCAGACAATCTCAGTACTCAGATAATCTCAGCACAATCTCAGTAGTCAGATAATCTCAGCACTCAGACAATTTCAGTAGTCAGATAATCTCAGCACAATTTCAGCAGTCAGATAATCTCACCACTCAGACAATTTCAGCAGTCAGATAATCTCACCACTCAGACAATTTCAGTAGTCAGATAATCTCACCACTCAGACAATTTCAGCAGTCAGATAATCTCACCACTCAGACAATTTCAGTAGTCAGATAATCTCACCACTCAGACAATTTCAGCAGTCAGATAATCTCACCACTCAGACAATTTCAGCAGTCAGATAATCTCACCACTCAGACAATTTCAGTAGACAGATAATCTCAGCACAATCTCAGCAGTCACATAATCTCACCACTCAGACAATCTCAGTAGACAGATAATCTCAGCACAATCTCAGCAGTCACATAATCTCACCACTCAGACAATTTCAGTAGACAGATAATCTCAGCACAATCTCAGCAGTCACATAATCTCACCACTCAGACAATCTCAGTACTCAGACAATCTCAGCACAATCTCAGTAGACAGATAATCTCACCACTCAGACAATCTCAGTAGACAGATAATCTCAGCACTCAGACAATCTCAGTACTCAGACAATCTCAGCACTCAGACAATCTCAGTACTCAAACAATCTCAGTAGACAGATAATCTCAGCACTCAGACAATCTCATCACTCAGACAATCTCAGCACTCAGACAATCTCATCACTCAGACAATCTCAGCACTCAGACAATCTCAGTAGACAGATAATCTCAGCACGCAGACAATCTCAGCACGCAGACAATCTCAGTACTCAGACAATCTCAGTACTCAGACAATCTCAGTACTCAGACAATCTCAGTACTCAGACAGTCTCAGTGCGACGCACTGGAATGAACCCTGACAGGCAAAACGGCGGCCGTAGCAGGATTAGAACCCACTACGTTCAGTCAGTGAGGTCCTTGTTCGATATCGATTCGGCTAATATTTCGATATCGATTCGGCTAATATTTCGATATCGATTCGGCTAATATTTCGATATCGATTCGGCTAATATTTCGATATCGATTCGGCTAATATTTCGATATCGATTCGGCTAATACACGTTCTCTTAGCCATTTCTGCACTGGGTGAAGTATATACTGATGTTCTGAGTACCAAATATTCAAGAAGCACCTGTTTGCAGGGTCAGCATGAGAAGGTCCACCTGTCACAGCCGTGGGTGCCTGATAGAGGAAGACGGTTACCGATTGTCGCCTGGACCACATTTAAGAACATTTTACTGCGGTTTCTCGCAAGCAGGATTAAAAAATTGTTCATTGTGTTAAGTTTTCTATATATGTATAGAAACAGCAGCAAACATTCTATTTCGTAGCTTTAACTCTTAGACTCCGGAGCAACAGCGGTAATACAGGAACATTCTTTGCTATCAATCATCACGGATGTTATATTTTGCAAGGTAATTACAATTTGTTTTGAGTGTGTACACCAGTTTAAAAGGACAAACTCCCATATGTGGAACAAAACAGTAATATTGCAATTCTTCTTCTTATTATTATTATGAATATTGTAAAATATACAGCAAAGAAATGCAAATTCTCAAGTACAGACAGACATATAAACTCAATCACTTGACACGTTCATTGTGAAATGGGTCAAATGCGCCATCACTAACTGAATTTTCGTATCACATTTGAATGTAACATGAGATTGTAGCAGCATAACCTACATGATCTTTTGTTATAGTTGTAGCGTCCAAGTAGTCGTCTTGCTATGTTAGCATTGCTATCACGAGTACTAGCACAAAGGGAAATAACTACAGAAATTAGAAAAAACCGAAATAGGGATTTAGACCTTTTTGACTCGCCCTAGTAAGAAAGACTGGCACAGTAAGCCAGGTTTTGGTGCGACTGAAATATGGGGGGGGGGCCCATGTTTGTGGCAGGGAAGTGGAGAAGCGGAGATTATTATAAGGGACTGTGACTGTTCTACGTCTACAAGAAGTGGCAAGGGAGAAAACTCCAGATTTGGATACCACTCCTTAGTGAGAGTTGCCTCGCTTTGAGTGGGTGATTGTGGTGTGTGTGTGTGTGAGTGTGTATGTGCGAGAGAGAGAGAGAGAGAGAGAGAGAGAGAGAGAGAGAGAGAGAGAGCATAAATATATGAAATGAAGGCAGATATGATTATTTTTTTAATATGCACGAGTATCCATTACTTGCTTTTTCTTCTACATACATACAATGTCAGTTAATATCCCTCACACACAAAACTTGTATAATGTATTTTACTACATGTGTACAGTATCTATCGAAGTTCATAAAATAAACTAAACCTTACATCCCCAAATGTAAAGTATCTTTTAATGTCAGCTAACATACAGTATCATCTATTAACATTCGCTAACATATTAGATCTGTCAATATGTATTAATATACAGTATCTGCTATTGCCTACTAGTATACAGTATCTGTTAATGCTTACTAGTATACAGTATTTGTTAATGCCTACTAGTATACAGCATCTGTTAATGCCTACTAGTATACAGTATCCGTTAATGCCTACTACTATACAGCATCTGTTAATGCCTACTAGTATACAGCATCTGTTAATGCCTACTAGTGTCCAGCATCTGTTAATGCCTACTAGTATACAGCATCTGTTAATGCCTACTAATATACAATATCTGTTAATGCCTACAAATATACAGTATCTGTTAATGCCTACTAATATACAGTATCTGTTAATGCCTACTAATATACAGTATCTGTTAATGCCTACTAGTGTACAGTACCTGCTAAGATCTGCTAACACAACAGTTGCTGGTAATGAGTAGTAGAATTGAGAATTTGAACAAGTGATATCTAAAAAAAAAAAAAACATAAAAAACCCAGATCATAGAGATGAGACCTTCCCTTGGGGTTCAGCTCATTCTCTTGCTTTCCGATTTGGAATCATGGAATCAGTGTTAAAAAAAAACAAAAGAGCGCTAGAAGATGAATCTTCAGCCTTAAATTTGAAATAAGATCCTCGGGAGCCGGTCCAGCCGATTGATGAATTTACAAGCTTATCGCGGAAGCCTTGTCAGTGCCACTACTGAGTACCTGGACAAAATAAACAAAGCTAGGGGATATATTTCATAAGATCAATATTTCAACAATGAAATAGTACAAAAGAGCAATAACTCTTCGTAAACATGTTACAGTACTGTCTGTTTATATTTAGCGTCTGTTAATGTTACACGAACCGTGCTTGTTTTCTGTACGTGCTGTTTTTAACTGATTTTGCAGTAACACAGAAAACAGGAAGTCTGTAATTTGTCCGAATGTTCTTGAGTATTTAAAAGTAAAACTGGTTTTCTAGAAACGCTGAAGTGATGGATGTTGCTCTATACGCTCTGCCCGTTCACCTACTCTCACCTGCAGTTTAGACTTTCAGATTAAAATAAGGCGGAGAATATACCCGACCTTGTTTTGTCTCCCCCCCCCCTTTCCCCCCGCAGTTCGTATTTTTTTAGATAATTTAATCTGCGCACGGGCGCATGAGTGGTGCAGTGACTAATGTGCTAGGTCTTTTACACACAATAATTAGTGCATAAGTATACACCCATACACGAAGCAGGGCAGGAAAGCTGTGATACTAAAATGCATAAACTAGGGACAAAAAGTAGGAACAGCTTTATTACTTTAACGACCACAAAGTTGTGACGTTTCGGCGTGAGCCTTAATCATACAAACACAAATAGGACGAAGAATTAGAGAGAGGAAATAAAGTACAGATTCACGTGAATCCTATTAAAAAAAAATAAAATGAATAGAGCACTTAGCTTGAAACATTTGGCAACTTGCGAATTTCAACCACTTGTTTCAAGCTAAATGCTCTGTTCATTTTATTTATTTATTTATTTAAACACAGGATTCGTGTGGATCTATACTTTACCTCCTCTCTCTAATTCTTCGTCCTATTTATGTATGATTAAGGCTCACGCCGAAACGTCACAACTTTGTGGTCGTTAAGTAATAAAGCCGTTCCTACTTTTTTTTCATAGTTTATACATTTTAGGTCTTTTACTGTGAGGCCCGTTGTTCAAGCCCAAATTAAGGCATTCTTCTTAATCAAAGGTAGACATTGGTACCCGTCTTTGTCTAGAGTCTGGAGGGGGGGGGGGTGGAAGTAACGGCACCTAAGCGTGATGCTGACCATACCGCTCTTTTGTGTGTCGACAGGTCAAGAGAGATACGGGCACAGATGCCACATCCCCTAAACGTGCCTTAATGGCATAACAGGACTACGTAACTTTTTTTTTTTTAAAGTGAAATTCTTCAAGTATTTCAAAGAGACATTTATAAATATGTCCAGTCATCTCTACTTTTCTCTTCATTTATTTAATTAAACAAATATTTGCAAGTAATATATTCATTATTAACGTCACACAATTTTATTTGCAGAACTTCAGCATTCAGCATGTTTACATTTTTTGAAGATTATTTGTTTCAGTTATACTATCTTCGACACTTCAGTATTTTTCAGTTTATCTCAACACCACAACAACTGGAGGAAAGAGACTATCAGGGGAAAAAAAAACAACAAATATAAAATAAAATCAGGCACTAGCTGTCCTCAGCCCTCGATAATCCTCGATCATCTCCAGCCACGAGTCACTAAATCATTTGGCAACACCTTCCGCTGTCTTCCAGCGGCAGATTAGAACTGGCACGTTGGAGTGATGCACCACGTAGTCCGACACGCTACCCATGATCGTTCTCCGGAACTTGCCGAGTCCTCGAGTTCCGGTCACGATTAGCGACGCATT
Organism: Achatina immaculata; assembly: GCA_009760885.1. Taxonomy (NCBI): domain Eukaryota; kingdom Metazoa; phylum Mollusca; class Gastropoda; order Stylommatophora; family Achatinidae; genus Lissachatina; species Lissachatina immaculata. The sequence goes on along the minus strand of CM019699.1, from coordinate 32,119,564 downwards.
TTCCTCCCTAGCAACGCTAACGATTCTCTCCCCTGGTTTCCCTGAGGTTGTCCTGAATTTTCCAGAAATCTGTTCACAAAAAGAGAGGAAAGGTTAGGTAAATATTATAGCTTTTTGGGAAGTAAAAGGGAGCAACAAATACAGCGACTTTGGAAGAGAGAATTCTGCTAAAACGATAACCTACATGGAAGTGTTTAAACAGCCACTATGTATATGCAAGAAAAGACAGATATCCCGTCTTCACTGGCTAGCAAAATACGACTTGAAATTAACAAGGAATAAACAAAAATAATGAAACTTCCCATTAATCATGACGGAAAAATATACGTTGAAGGAACAGCTGTTGAAGAAGATTTGCATACCTCGGCAGCTACACAGACCTGGATGGTGACACCAGAAAGGAATTTAGAATTAGAATTGCAAAAGCAGCATTGACATTTAAGAATCTAGAGAAGATATGGCATTCAAAACTTATAAGCGCATACATCAAGCTAAGATTATTCGGTTCAAATGTAATATCCACCCTCATTTATGCATGCGAAAGCTGGACAACAACTAAAGAAATAGATAATAAATTAGAGTCTTTTGAAAACAAATGCCTAAATAAAATGCTCGGTATAAAGTAGAACAAATTCAAGAACAATGCAGAGATAAGGCAGATGAGCAAAAAAAAAAAAAACAACCAGTCTCATGGGTTATCAGAAAAAAGACACAGACATATGTCGGTCACATGATGAGGATAAACAGCCAAAGAATCCCAAAACAGGCAATCAAGTGGAACATAACAAGCCAAAGAGAAAAAGAGATCGACCACGTGAAACTCTAAAGAGGACATTTTTAAGAGAGGCCAAAATAGTAGGCATAAAAATCCCTTGATGAGGTTGAAAAACTCGCCGAAAACAGGAAAACTTGGAGAACTACCACTCGAGCCCTATGTGACGTTTAACGGCACGAGAAGGATATAAGATGTAAGATACAAAATGTAGGATGTAAGATGGAAGATATATATGTAGCGTGGACAGTTTCAAGCATTGCCATTCATTTATGCATTGAAAAGTTTAACAATAATTACCACTCCACGAACTTCCCAGATCTTTTTTTTATCTCCCTGGAGCTGTGAGCTGGTGGTCTTTGCAGTCGATGCAGTGAAGATGTTGAAGCACAGCATGGTATCGGCTTGAGAGGGGGTTGCGGGGGCATATTTTTCAGTTTCTGGGTGGAGCGCGAAAAAGCAGGATATGTGCAGTACTTCTTTAACAGTCTCCACCGCCATGAGTACTACGGCGATATCTGCCCCGTTAGGCTTGGCCTGTTATTTTGGGGTACCAGCGAAGAGCTGGGAAGGGGTCTCGGTCAGCTGTGTTAGGCCAACCTTGATGCTAGCGTACCAACTCTGAGCCACTGACGCCAAGATGTCACCAGCTATTGTCTCTACAGAGAGGCGTCCAGAGTATGAGAGGAGTCAGTCTCATCAATATCTGGTTGTTTCAATATAGTTTTCTCAGAGGAGACGAGCGATTGTTACAACACACATATACGTACGTACATCATCATCATCATCATCATCATCATCATCATCATCATCATCATCATCATCATCATCGCCTTTCACTCCCTTGAGAGCACAGTCCATGGATGAAGGCTCTCCAGTCATCCCTGTTCTTGGAATTATTCTCTGCTTCCTTCCATGTATATCCCTTGTCTCTGGGCACTGTCATAACTTCTCTTCTCCAAGTAAGTGTAGGTCTTCCTCGTTTTCTGTTTCCTTGAGGATTCCATGTCAGTTGAATATTGGAGCATGGTAAAATGTATTGCGTTAAATCCAGTTCGTGTACAAGTATTTAAATGAAAGAATAACTATGACAGCAGTCAAGAAAGCTAAATTAACAGATGTTGATGGCAGAATCCCAAAGCATGCTTTCTTAGGTTCGATAGAGGTTTTCTTCCAAAGGAGTGGGCCAACCTACTCACAAACTGTCAGGTTGCAGGCCACACATGGATCCACTGTCCTGAGCTCGCAAGAGTTCATGGTACACTCAGGACCAGACAGGCTGTCTGGAAACCCCCTAACCCTGTTTCACCGCAAGCTGTCCTGGGAATGAACAAGTGGCAGTCATTGGCGAATTTGGCTGGGACGACGAGCTGAAATGGGGAGAAATAACCCCAACATCCACAGGAATACATGAAATGGTGGCGAGGCAGGGCAAGGGAAGATAAGCTCCCTTTTGTAGACTGGATCGATGAACCTACAATCAACGCGTGATAGGGACAGTTAGTATACACACTTTACTTTGATTACTGGAATTGGCAGCGGAGCAAATATAGGAATGTTCTGAATGCAGTGACGCTGTCTGATAGGATAATATAGGATAGGATGTGAAAGTGCAGTAAGAACACAAAATGGACAACTGGTCAGTGGAGAAAGAGAAAAAATTGAAAGATGGAGGGAACACTTTAACACCCTACTAAACAGAACACAAGCAGCACAAACAATAGACATACCTGAAGCAAAAACGGAACTAAACATCAATACAGGACCAATAACAATAAATGAAGTAAAGGAGGCGATAAAGAAGCTAAAATCAGACAGGGCACCAGGTGAAGATGAAGTGATTGCGGAGATGTTGAAAGCAGAAGAAACAGAAACACCAAAACAACTTTGCCGGATATTACAACAAATTTGGGATTTAGAAAAAGCCCCAGAGGAGTGGAAAACTGGTCTTATAGTAAAACTACCAAAGAAGGGTGACCTCAGAGATTGCGGGAACTGGAGAGGCATTACCCTACTGCCACTCACCAGTAAAGTATTTTGCAGAATAATCATCAACAGAATTGTACCAACACTTGAGGAAAAACTTCGGAAAGAGCAGGCAGGATTTAGGAAAGGAAGATCATGCATAGACCACATATTTGTACTTAGACAAATAGTAGAACAGGCAAATGAGTGGCATAGCACAACATATGCATTATTCATAGATTTTGAGAAAGCCTTTGACAGTATCAACAGAGATGCACTGTGGAAAATCCTAAGATGGCATGGCCTCTCCCATAAAATAGTTAATGTAATCAAAGCACTATACGAGGGTTTTCAGTGCAAATTTATACCTCCAGCAGCTTTAGGGTACAAACAGGAGTAAAACAGGGATGTGTACTATCACCAACATTATTTATCTTGGCAGTAGACTAGTTAATGAAGGAGGCAACATCAGACAAACGCAGAGGATTACAATGGACCCTTGACACAGTGCTGGAGGACCTTGACTTTGCGGACGACATTTGTCTATTATCAAGCAGTCACAAAGATATGCAAGATAAAATAAACAAGCTAACTCAGAATGCAAACAACATAGGACTAAAGATCAACGTAGGAAAGACAAAGTTAATGAAGCAAAATGTGAACAATAGAAATGTACTCAGAGTAGATAACAAGTTAGTGGAGGATGTCAACGAATTTGTATACCTTGACAGCAGAGTAGTAGAAAATGGAGACAGCACAGAGGACATCAACAGCAGACTTACTAGAGCAAACCAGGCTTTTGCAATGCTGCAGACTATATGGAAATAAAAAAAACTAAGCATAAACACGAAAATCAGGATATTTAAGAGTAATGTTCTAAGTGTACTACTCTATGGAAGTGAATGCTGGAAAATCACCAAAACCATAGAAAACAAGTTGAATTCTTTCCAGACTAAATGTTTACGAAGAATTAGAAAAATATTTTGGCCAAACACCATAAGAAATAACATCTTATTAGCAGAAATGCAGATGAAACCACTGACAACAATTATTGAGGAAAGACGCTGGTGATGGTTGGGACATGTGCTCCGAATGACTGACAACTCACTACCAAAAATAGCACTAAGATGGACACCACAGGGGAGCAGAAGTAAGGGTAGACCAAAAGAGACATGGAGAAGAACAACAGAAAGGATGTTGAGCAATAGAGGACTCACCTGGGCAAGAGCAGAAAAAAAGGCGAAGGACAGGCATTTGTGGAAAACCCTTGCGGAAGCCCCATGTGCCCTGGGCACTTAAGGTTCAGAGAGAGAGAGAGAGAGAGAGAGTATAGGATAGGATAGGATATATGTTAGGGTAGGATAGTATAGGATATATGTTAGGATAGGATAGGTGTGGAAGTGGGCAGGAGAGAATTCTTAACAGCATCCACACACGAAGTATGCAAGTAATTCGGAATAAAAAAGGACATAAAAGAACAATAACATTGAAGACACTTTCAGAAACAGCAAAAAAAAAAAAAGGGGGGGGGGGCTTCACGCTGGATGTGGAGTGTGCGCATAATAAGGAATGACAAAACTTAAAACCAGCTTTAACTTTGTTACTTGTGACGCCGGTCTCGTGTGTGTGTGTGTGGCCGAACAACTAAGACGTGTTTTAAGATTCATTTCACACACGAGCCTGTGTTTCAAGCCAGGGAAATGGGGAAAAAAAAGAGCTGGGACAGGAGGGAAAAAAAGGAACTGGGAGAGGAGGGAAAAAAGAGCTGGGAGAGGAGTGAAAAAGAGTTGGGAGAGGAGGGAAAAAAAGAGCTGGGAGAGGAGGGAAAAAAGAGCTGGGAGAGGAGGAAAAAAAGCTGGGAGAGGAGGAAAAAAAAAGAGCTGGGAGAGGAGGAAAAAAAGAGCTGGGAGAGGAGGAAAAAAAGAGCTGGGAGAGGAGGGGGGAAAAGAGTTGGGAGAGGAGGGAAAAAAGAGTTGGGAGAGGAAGGAAAAATGAATTGGGAGAGGAGAAAAAAAGAGGTGAGAGAGGAGGGAAAAAAGACCTGGGAGAGGAGGGAAAAAAGAGCTGGGAGAGGAGGGGAAAAAGAGCTGGGAGAGGAGGAAAAAAAGAGCTGGGAGAGGAGGGAAAAAAAGAGCTGGGAGAGGAGGAAAAAAAGAGCTGGGAGAGGAGGAAAAAAAAAGAGCTGGGAGAGGAAAAAAAGAGCTAGGAGAGGAGGAAAAAAAAGGCCCATCAGTTTACAGACCTTCTGCTGGCACTGATATTCCATATCTTTTCCACCACTCAACACGCCCAACAGCAAACTGATTTGTGCAAAAGAAGTACACGAACTGACAAAAAGAAAACAATGAGGTCATTAATCTGTGATAAAACTAGAGACTACGAGATGCTCTTTTTCTGAAACTTCTCACACGGTCAAAGTCATATGCCCCCAAAGAGCACATCCACGTGCTCAGTCTTCACAGTGCTCAAGCGCACAATTTTCAACATATTTCCCATGTTTCTCTTTTTCTCTCTCTCTCTCTTCCCCCCCCCCCCCCCCCCCCCCCCCCACTGACAGCAGCTATGTCAGAGCTTCTACTGTGCTTCCATACTCCGGGAAGCCAGGCAGGTTTTATCAGAGTGATTACAGTTTTATTTATGGCATGTTTTAGTTGCCAATCAATACATTCGCGTTCTCTGGAGCGGGCGACGATCAGGCCAAACCCAGACAGCGCCTGGCAGGTACGCCATCGCTGTCTCCTTTTACAAAATTAAAACTACTAAGACAGACTAAATTAGCGAATCAGGCGAAGTGAAGTTTCTTGTCTCTGTGTAGTATCACATGGGTTTAAAAATAAGCACTTTTACATTAATGAAAAGAAACAGACGATAATGTATACATTTACTGAAAAAAAAAGACCCGGGATCATAAACACATTTACTTTAGAGGAGAGAAGCAAGATAAAAAAAATATATTTACTTTAAAGAAACAGAATGTAAAAAACAAATTTACTTTAAGAGGAAAAACAGAAGATAATAAACACATTTACTTTAAGTGGAAAGAAACAGAAGATAATAAACACATTTACTTTAAGTGGAAAGAAACAGAAGATAATAAACACATTTACTTTAAGTGGAAAGAAACAGAAGATAATAAACACATTTACTTTAAGTGGAAAGAAACAGAAGATAATAAACACATTTACTTTAAGAGGAAAGAAACAGAAGATAATAAACACATTTACTTTAAGAGGAAAGAAGCAGAAGATAATAAAAACATTTATTTTAAGAGGGAAAAAATAGAAGATAATAAACACATTTATTTTACTGCAAAGAAATAGAAGATAATAAAAAAACCCAATTATTTTAAGGGGAAAGAAACAGAAGATAATAAACAAATTTACTTTACTTAAAAGAAGAGACAAAAGAATTCTTCTTGTTCTTGTTCTTCAATTACCCTGGAACTGCGACCTGGTGTTCTTTGCAGGCATGCAGTGAAAGTATTAAGTCATAACATCTTGTCGGCTCTGGAGCTGATTATGGCAGGTACTTTTTCAGTCCCTGAGTACAGCTAAAATCCAAGGGGGTGTCGGATACTTCTTTAGTAGACTCCACCACCATGGGGATTTGGCGATCAATGCCACGTTATCATGGTAGGCCTGTTACTGGGAGAATATGGAGATTGATTGATTGATTGACTGACTGACTGAATGACTGATCTTTCCATCCAAAGGTTTAAGAATTGGGCACGCAGGCCCATCTGACATTCTGCCCTTTATCATACAACTTTCACTCTGCTCCAGACATTCTACAAATATGCTGCGCACATAACAAACATAACTGACATTGAAGTTGAGAAAAATAAAATACTCTTCGTTCTTACCCATGCGAGCATATCAGAAAGCAACTAAATCAATCAATCAATCATTTAGCATATCCCTTGCGGAAATTTGCCTCCCTAACAGCTCTCAGTTGTGAGCAAGATGGCCTGCTGCTGATGCATCCATTTGCAGATTATCAACGATTATGTCTTGCAGTCATCTTCGCCTTGGTCTTCCTCTGTTTCTTTTTCCCATTATGTACCCTTCCAAGACGATCTTCTTTAAATTCTTATGACGCTTAATGTGTTCAAAATATTTACGTTTTCTTTGTTTAATCGTCGTTACTAGCCAACCTTCTTGAATATTAAGTTCTTGTAGTATGGATATTAGAAAATCACCAAAACCATAGAAAACAAGTTGAATTCTTTCCAGACTAAATGTTTACGAAGAAGTAGAAAAAATATTTTGGCCAAACACCATAAGAAATAACATCTTGTTGTTGGCAGAAATGCAGATGAAGCCACTGACGGCAATTATTGCGGAAAGACGCTGGCGATGGTTGAGACATGTGCTCCAAATGACTGACAACTCACTACCAAAAATAGCACTAAGATGGACACCACAGGGGAATAGAAGTAATGGTAGACCAAAAGAGACATGGAGAAGAACAACAGAGAGGATGTTGAGCAATAGAGGGCTCACCTGGGCAAGAGCAGACAAAAAGGCAAAGGACAGGCATTTATGGAAAACTCTTGCGGAAGCCCCATGTGCCCTGGGCACTTAAGGTTCAGAGAGAGTATGAATATATTTGTTCTTTTTTGTGCCCATGATATTTGAAGAACTCTTCTGTAGCATTTACACTCAAAGGCATTTATGTGTTTCTCGGTTGTTTTGTTAAGTGTCCAGATCTCACGGACATATGTAAGTAACTAAATACATGGCTTCACGTCACCCTGATAGGAGGACTATAGGATGTCCTGTAGACTGACGGATGTAAGGAACCGTCTTACTTCTCCTTTGTTAGGGGATACCCCTACCCCGCTAACAAAAACTAAATACATGTTTAAAAAAAAGGTATCCTCGCAATCTCACACTAATGACTATCTACCAAACTACAATTTCAGTACTACTGAATAAATAATTAAATGAATTCGGTTCCTGTAAAAAAGCCCAAAAGAACATGTAAATTTAGTGAACGATGGAGGCAGGTATTCGTCATCAAGTAGATATTGGAAAAGTTTGTAATTGTAGAAAAGAGTATAGCTTTTTTCTTTAATACAGGATGGGAGCGTATTTCAAATATGAGCAGCAGAATAAGCAAAGCTCTTCTTCAAAAAATCGTCTATTTTTTAAAAGACATATGTCGTTTAAGTTTTGTCTACACTTTGGGTTAGATTTAAACAGTTTCCATAGATAAGACGGAGCATCTGATGTACCAGCTTTGCTTTGTTCATAAGGAACCTGCTCTTAAGAGGCATAATTTTGATATGTTTGTTCTGATTTGTTTGTGCATGATCTTTGTCACTAATAAGCTTTACTGCTCGCTTTTGAAGTGAGTAAAGCCTCTTTGTATTTGACATTGAGCAACTATCCCAGATTGTTCAGCAGTAGTTTAATTGTATCCGTATATGTGATGTGTAGTATGTCTTTCTTGTATCTTGATCGATGAAGTGCTTAATTTTGGCTAACTGTTATACTTTTTGCGTTGTGAGTTTTGTTAGACCTTGCACGTGAGAGTTTCAGGTCAGATGTTGGTCAGTAGTAAGACCTAGTGTTTTGTGTTCGCTAACGATGAGAGATGGGAGATGGGACACTGTTTTGGCCAGTTATGGGTTGCTGATTAACAAAACAGAAGAAACAAAAAAAAAATAAACATTTACTTTAGTGAAAAAAAAACTTGATAATAAACACATTCGCTTTAGTGGAAATAAACAGAAGATAATAAACTTTAGTGGAAAAAAAACCAGTTTCAGAACAAAAAAAAAAACCAAAAAAAAAGAGAATTCTATACTTAAAATCAGATAAAAGAAAGCGTAGTTGCATGTAAAAGTGAAAAGAAACTTTACGACTTTTTGACCAAATTCCCAGTACAATACCCATTTACATATCAGCGCGTGTGTCACGTTTAACTTTACACAAAAACGCACTTAGTGGAACTGACGACTGTGGCGTCCCCAAGATCTTGCTCGGCTGAAGTGACGTCGCCAAAGCTGCATAATTTCAATAAAATAATCTTTATAAGCCAAGCGACTCTCTCCTGTCCCGTTTTCTTGCATTCGACCAACCACAGTGTGCGTCAATAAGATCGGGTGATTCTCCGTTTGAAGTGTGGATATTTTGTATAAATACTGTAAAAAGGCTGTCTAGTAAAGAAGAATAAACAGAGAAAACTTAAATATTTTGGACACATTAAACGTCATGAGAATTTACAGAAGACTGTCTTGGAAGGGTACATTAATGGGGAAAAGAAAGAGAGGAAGACCAAGGCGAAGATGGCTGCAAGACATCGTTGATAATCTGCAAATGGATGCATCAGCGGCAGGGCATCTTGCTCACAACCGAGAGGCCTACAGGAGAGCTGTTAAAGAGGCAAAGTTTCGCAAGGGACATGCAAATGGCTGACTGAATGAATGTAAAAAATAATGCGCTGTACAAGATAACGCTCGTCCCCACGCTGTGCTGTCAATGTCAAACTATGGACACAAACTGCTAAAAAGGAAAGAAAAATAATGGGAACAGAAATGAAACGTTTGAGGAGAGTATCAAATGTAACAAGACACCATGGGCTGGAGTAAAGCCAGCAACAAGATAAAAACGATTCTGCCACTTTACACAAGCACCAGCGGCAGTTTAGCACAGAGAACACGTACGGGAAGAACTGTAGGAAACAGAGGGACAGACCGCCCACCAAAGAGCTAGGGGGAGGGAGTTACAGGAACTTTAAATATCCCATTATACGAAGCAAATCGCGGAGCCCTAGCAAGACATCTATTTGTCATCAAAACGCTGAAAGATAAATATGAGGAAGGATACAAGACGAGATAAAGGCAACACTTACGTGATGGACTCCAACTTATAGACTACCTGACCTCTAGTGTTAGTTGTCTTCTGACTTTTACTCTGATCCCTATTTACTTCCTTGACTGGCATTGACTGCTGTATACAATTAGTGTCAATCAAAAGAGACAGGTGATCTCCGGGTCATCTGTTTAAATATACAGATGTCTTCAATTTGACTCCTGCCTAATTGTTGACTTATGTGACCTCAACATAATCCTCATCCTAGCAGATACCCATAAGTATGCCTGGCACTGCAGCCTTAGCTAGGCACCCGCTAGCCGAATGTCCTTACAGAAGCGGGGACATAGAACAAGCCACAACAGCCTTGGCTCTTTGATTAGTACAAATGAATGAGGCTGAACACAGCTGGCTAATCACTCGAACGCAAGGCATTCGCAAGAGAATAAGAATGCCTTACATTACTGTCCTCAGTCTGACTTCTATCAGTTATTACATGTTCTTTTTATAACCTGATTCCTGAAGTACTCTCATTCCATCCACCCCTTTTACATTCAAAGTCCTCTTCCAAATTAACCAGATTAAAAAAAAACCCTCTCAAAGCTATCAGTTCAAAAGCCTATTCCCAAAGCCTCAATTCAAAGCTATAAATTCAAATTTCTTGGAAAAGTAATCAGAAAAGTGAAGGAAGAAAGCAGTACAGAAGAACAAGTAAAAATACTAGGATACACTGACGACATCGACCTGGTTGGAGAAACTATGCAAGAAGTCATCAATATCTGCATACACCCGAGAGGTGTGACACTAAAAGTGGGTCTTGACCATTAACCAAGATAAGGCAGAGTATATGAAGATATCAAGAGACCAGAGGCAGAATGATCCAAATTATATAAATGTTGATTATTAAGAAAGCAGAAACATAAATATCTAGGCACGACCTTCAACAGAAGCAACATAGTAAGTGAAGAAATTAAAGGCAGGGTACAAATAGAAAATAAAATATACTTCGCCTTGCAACACCTGTTAAAATCCAAAATCCTGTCCCAAAACACCAAAATAACAGTCTACAAAACTAGAATAAGACCAGCCGTCACGTATGGATCAGAAACGTGGAGTACAACAAAGAAAGATGAACTAGAACTGATCTTTGAGAACAAGATCCTGAGAAGAATCTTTGGGCCCATAAAGATGCCAACAGTGAAGAATGGAGAGCTAGAAAGAACACTAAACTGAGTAGCTTATTTAAATCTGAACGAATTATAAATGTCTTAAAACTGAATAGACTACGCTGGCTGGGGCCACGTAGAAAGAATGGAAAAGATCAGACAAATGAAAATGATGTACGTACAAGAGATAAAAGAAATAAGATCAAGAGATGGAAAGACAACATAAAAGAGGATACAAGGAAAATGGTGTCATCAAATGGAGAGAGATTATGAGTGGAGAAGAATGGAGAGGAATATTATCTGCAGCAGTGACCCTTAACGGGTTGGAAAGCTGAAGAAGAAGAAGAAATTCACAGCCATATTCCAAAGTCACCAATTCCAATACCCTATTCCAAAGCCACCGTTTCAAAGCATTTTCCCCAAAGCTTTATTTTGAAGCCACAAATGCAAAACCCCCTTCCAAAGCCACAAGTCCTCCTTACGCCTCTTGAGAGCAGCCTCTCTTTGTATTTCATTTCCAAGTTGTCGACTCTCTCCTCCAGTTCCTGCAGCAACTGTTTGATTATCGACGGACCTGCAACGAAATGAACCAGTCACAAATATCTGTAGATACATCTTGCATGCCAGGAACCTTAATCATAATTTAGCATATCTACTTTCGTGGTTGCATCCCCTGAATATTAATGTGCTTTTTTAAGATACCTACTAACCTCTGTGGAGCTGTTTAATGTGGAGGGTTGTCATCACTTAGATGGAAGATAACTATCCAGAGAATGCTGCAGTCTTCAAGCCAGCGGATTACAGCTGGTCAAGAACACTATCTGACCTATTTAAGGTGTTTCTAATAGCAGGCCAACGCCTTCGTTGATTCTGCCCACTGAGGTGAGAGTCCAGCTGTGCTGTGGTCCACGGACGATTATGCTTTTTTATGTCCACTCTAAGACTTCAAGGAAATTGTTATAACCTACTCCCTATCCGACACAATGGTTATGTTTTAATATAACTGCGGTGTTCCCCTCAAAGAACATCTTTTCTAAGTTCCAGATAGACAAAGAAACTAAGAGAAGAATGTTCATTTCAGTGATCCAATCTGAACTGCAAGGTGGGGTGCACTGTTATCGTGGAAACTGTTTCCACTCCTTAAAGGGAAAAAAACTGAGCCCAGAAATTTAATTCAATCTTTCCTTCCTTCCTTGTTTGTTTTTTTTTTAAATTATTATTCATTTTGTCATTAAGTGATACCCAGAGATCGATTTATCGATTCCTGGTTTAGCTGCGGTCGCAAGGGTTGCCAACCCTGCCATGCAGTAGTTCTTTCTGCTGTTCATTATTTCTCACTTCATCTTATTCAAGGCCTGCATTATCGTTTTTTTTCCCTGTGAAGCGATAACAAAACTGTTATTACACTTGGACAGGTTGGGAAGTTTTTGTCGCTTCTGGGGTAGCCTGGCTGTGGGCGGATATATATCACGTTAATAGTGGTTCTAGGATAGTCTGGCTATGAGTGGATATATATCACGTTAATAGTGGTTCTAGGATAGTCTGGCTATGAGTGGATATATATCACGTTAATAGTGGTTCTAGGATAGTCTGGCTATGAGTGGATATATATCACGTTAATAGTGGTTCTAGGATAGTCTGGCTATGAGTGGATATATATCACGTTAATAGTGGTTCTAGGATAGTCTGGCTATGAGTGGATATATATCACGTTAATAGTGGTTCTAGGATAGTCTGGCTATGAGTGGATATATATCACGTTAATAGTGGTTCTAGGATAGTCTGGCTATGAGTGGATATATATCACGTTAATAGTGGTTCTAGGATAGTCTGGCTATGAGTGGATATATATCACGTTAATAGTGGTTCTAGGATAGTCTGGCTATGAGTGGATATATATCACGTTAATAGTGGTTCTAGGATAGTCTGGCTATGGGTGGATATATATCATGTTAACAGTGGTTCTGGGATAGTCTGGCTATGGGGGGATATATATCCAGTTAATAGTGGTTTTCGTATAGTCTGGCTGTGAGCGGATATATCCAGTTAACAGTGGTTATGGGCTGAAAGAGATCTGCTTCTCCACTTTGTATGTTTAGGGTAGGGGGTGGGAATAGTTCCGAATAGCCTGCCAATGCATGCTGGGTATAGATCAACATGGGGGCAGTGACAACAGATGAGGTTCAAACGATCGTGCTGTCATTGAACCTCCCATTGCTGAAAAGGTTTGCTCCTCATTGACGTTCGTCGAAGACTGAAAGAGGTTTATTATTGAACTATGTATAATGAGACAATTGGTGATTAGGTTTGTGGTGGAACTTATGGGTGCTTCTGACCTTGTAGGTCACTGAAAGTATCTCAGTCAGTTAGTCATTTGCATATTCCTTGCAGAAATTTGCCTCTCTAACAGCTTTCCTGTAGGTTTCTCGGTTGTGAGCAAGATGCCCTCCTGCTGATGCATCCATTTGCTGATTATCAACTATGTCTTGCAGCCATCTTCGCCTTGGTCTTTCTCTCTTTCTTTTTCCCATTATGTACCCTTCTAAGACGGTCTTCTCTAAATTCTCATGACGTTTAATTAGCCGAAAATATTTAAGTTTTCTTTGTTTAATCCTCTTTACTAGCCAGCCTTTTTCAATATTAAGATCTTGTAGTATGGATATATTTGTTCTTTTTTGTGTCCATGATATTTTAAGAACTCTTCTGTAGCATTTACATTCAAAGGCATTTATATGTTTCTCATCTGTTTTGTTAAGTGTCCAGCTCTCACGGGCATATGTTGCGACGGGAAAGATGCATGCCCTTAAAAATCTTATTTTTGTAGTTCTGTCTGTTCCTCTCCACAGCTTCTTTAGTTGTTTTCTTTTTGAAGAGCGATAAATGCCCTCCTTTTAATTTCCCTCATTGTATCTCCATTATTAGTTAGTAATGATATAAGATATTCAAAACTCTCCACCTCTTCCAATTTTTCCTCGTTGATATATATCTTAGCTGCCTGATTTGTTTTGTCAGTTGTCAGCAATTTAGTTTTCTTCGCATTGAGATAGATATTTTGCTATTCACTATTCTTACGGACATAACACATAATTAGTTGTTCCATTCCTTTTTGTGCTGTGGACAATAACACTGCCTGAAAGCATCTACAGCTGAGTAATCCTGAAATACTTTAAGAAAAAAGAAAACAAAATAGACACCCCCCCCCCTTTCCCCATCTTCTTTGCCAGTTCAGCATTAAAGACTCTCTCTCACTCTCTCTCTCTCTCTCTCTCTGACTCTCTTTCTCTCTCTCTCTCTGCTCAGAAAGTCAGCTCCATAAGGTCACAAACAAGGTTAGACAATATCAAAACAAAGGACAACAAGTTAAGTCCCCTTACTTGCCATGCTGAAGTCGTAGCTTTCTGGGATATGAATGAGCAAGAGACGGTCTCCGTCTTTGTGGATATAATCACAGTACCCTGTTGGATAAAAATAACTAATGAAGAATGTGCAAGAAGAGGTGGAGAGACAAAAAAAATCTTGTCAAAAAGATAAGAGAGAGACAATGTACTTTCATTTGACATGCAATGAGAAGAAGGGGCATTGCAAATATTATAACAACAGGAAAGATAGAGGGAAGAAGATCAAGAGGAAGACCGAAAGAAATGATACTGGACAGTCTGACGGGATGATGTGAGAGGAGATCACCAACTGAGCTAATGGCCTGCATGAAGGATCGTGTACTTTGGAGAAGCATAATAGCCAACACCAGTCGGCATGGCACCTGATTATGATGATGATGACCCTGTTGGAAGAGAGCACAATATGGTAAGGGTGAGCACAGTATGATAAGGGAAAGCATAATGTGGTAAGGGACAGCACAATATGATAAGGGAAAACATAATATGGCAAGGGAGAGCACAGTATTGTAAGGGAGAACATAATGTGGCAAGGGAGAGCACAGTATGGTAAGGGAGAACACAATGTGGTAAGTGAAAGCATAATATGGTAACGGAGAGCACAGTATGGTAAGGGAAAGCATAATATGACAAGGGAGAGCACAATATGGTAAGGGAAAGCATAATATGGTAAAGGAGAGCACAGTATGGTAAGGGAGAGCACAATATGGTAAAGGAGAGCACAGTATGGTAAAGGAGAGCACAGTATGGTAAGGGATAGCACAATATGGTAAGGGAAAGCATAATATGGTAAAGGAGAGCACAGTATGGTAAGGGAGAGCATAATATGGTAAAGGAGAGCACAGTATGGTAAGGGAGAGCATAATATGGTAAAGGAGAGCACAGTATGGTAAGGGAGAGCATAATATGGTAAAGGAGAGCACAATATGGTAAGGGAAAGCATAATATGGTAAAGGAGAGCACAATATGGTAAGGGAAAGCATAATATGGTAAAGGAGAGCACAGTATGGTAAAGGAGAGCACAATATGGTAAGGGAAAGCATAATATGGTAAAGGAGAGCACAGTATGGTAAGGGAGAGCACAATATGGTAAGGGAAAGCATAATATGGTAAAGGAGAGCACAGTATGGTAAGAGAAAGCATAATATGGTAAAGGAGAGCACAATATGGTAAGGGAAAGCATAGTATGGTAAAGGAGAGCACAGTATGGTAAGGGAGAGCACAATATGGTAAGGGAAAGCATAATATGGTAAGGGAGAGCACAATATGGTAAGGGAAAGCATAATATGGTAAAGAAGAGCACGGTATAGTAAGGGAAAGCATAATAGGGCAAGGGAGAGCCATGTTCAAACCATGCTAGAGCATGGCAAAGGAGAACACAATATGGTGCTCAATGAGTATTCGTTTCAGAAAATAAGAAATGTTTACACCACACAACCACAGTTTATTTGCTCATTCTCCAGCCAAACTATGAAACCCTAGATATATGCCAGGTTCTGCACGCGCGATTTCTTTTCACGTATATTACACGCGAGAAAATTATGTATATTACACTCGAGAAAATATCTCTCTTATGAGATTCTCCGAGGTGGATATGGATACCTGATTTGGTTTGCAGGCTATGATTTAGCATCGTTGTAAGAAATAGTTTTGAGAGAGAGAGAGAGAGAGAGAGAGAGAGAGAGAGAGAGAGAGAGAGAGAGAGAGAGTCTTGAAATGCTATATCGAGCCAAAATTACTATATGGAAGCGAATCATGGTCACTAACAAAAACAGCAACGAGAGCTTTAGAGACACTGGAAATAGGGCTCCTTCGAAGAATGTTAAGAATACCATAGAAAACTAAAATAACAAATTGAAGAATACCCAAGGAAAGCCAATGGGAAACGAACCTCAATAAAGACAAAGTAAGAGAACATATTTTTATAGGATTAATTAGACCTTGGAAAAAATCGTAGACAAAGCACTTTAGTGAGACGTGAGAGAAAGAAAAATCACAAGAGAATTACCTGGGATTCGAACCACGGACTCCGGTAGGACGAGCAGCCGTCTAGCCACGAGATAACAGCGTACTAATGTACTGCGCTAAATCGCTTCTCCTAAAAAAAGGTGTTTGTAAGCATAGTCACTGGCTAGCAAAATAGGACTTGAAATTAACAAGGACAAAACAAAAATAATGAAAATTCCTCTCAATCAAAATGGAAAAATACACATAGAAGGGACAGATATTGAAGAAGTCAATCAATTTGTATACCTTGGTAGCTACATAGACCAGGATGGTGACACTAGAAAGGAAGTTAGGATCAGAACTGCAAAAGCAACATCAATCTTCAAGAATCTTGAGAACATATGGAATTCAAAAGTTATAAGCACAAAAACCAAGTTAAGATTATTCAATTCAAATGTAATATCCACCCTCATTTATGCATGTGAAAGCTGGAAAACAACTAAAGAAATAGACAAGAAATTAGACTCTTTTGAAAACAAATGCCTAAGGAAAATACTCGGTATCAAGTGGAATGAATTCAAGAACAATGCAGAGATAAGACAGATGACTGAACAACAACCAGTCTCATGGGTGATCAGGAAAAGGAGATGAACATATGTTGGTCACTTGATGAGAAGAAATGATCAGAGAATCCCAAAACAAGCTATCAAGTGGACACAACAGGCCGAAGAAAAAGAGGCAGACCGCGTGAAACTCTGAAGAGGACATTGTTAAGAGAGGCTAAATTAACATGCATAAAATCCTTTGATGAGGTTGAAAGACTCGCCGATGACAGGAAAAATAGGCGAACTACTTTGCGAGCCCTATCTGACGTTTAACGGCACGGGAAGGATATAAGATATAAGCATAGTCATTAGTAACCATTCCGTAGACACGAGGGATCGTGACACCCGGAAAGAAACGAGGTCATGACTGTAAATAAGTATTCGTTCGTTTGTTGTTTTTGTTGTTCAAATATGCACCACACATGGCAGGAGAACATGTGTATGTTTGTCTAAAAAAAAAGTTGGATACCTGCTAGAGAGGCTGAATCTAAGTTACGGAATTTCTGTGTCATGATCTCGTTTCTGTCCGGGTGTCACTATCTCTCGTGTCTACTGAACAGTTACTGATAACTATGCTTACAAACACCTTTTTCAGGAGGTACGAGTTAGAGCAGTTCGATAGTACGCTGTTCTCTCGTGGCTAGACTGCTGCTCATCCTACTGGAGTCCGTGGTTCGAATCCCAGGTAATTCTCTTGTGATTTTTCTTTCTCTCACGTCTCACTAAAGTGCTCTGTCTACGATATTTTCGAGGTCTAATTAATCCTAAAAAACGGTGTTCTCTTACTTTACCGTAAAAGAAAGCCCCGTTGTTTCCTATTTATAAAAATATTGTTCCTGAAACTATACTTGAAACTAAAGTCATATAATAAGGGCCCTAACCTAAACTTAGAAAGGGCCCCTTCTCCCTCTTTTCTATATTCTCCATCCCGAGTGTCAGAAATATTCTGAATGCGATGATTAATTAATCAATCAATCAATCAATCAATCAATCAATCAATCAATCAATCAATCAATCAATCAATCAACCTGATATATGATTCAATTCCCTTCTAGCTGTGATCTCTGCTATTACCATATGACTTTGTATTACACGGACCAAACACAAGCTGTTACATCGTTTCTGGTTTTTTCACATTTCAGCAAACCTATTACTTTTTTATTTTGTTATGTAAACAAAGTTTACAATTTTTTTTTTTTTTTTTCTTATTCATCCCGGGCCCGCTGTTCTTTTGGGCCCCTAGGCTTAAGCCGTCTGTGGCTAACAGACAATCTGCAAGTGACGTAGGCTGTATCACGCATGATCGCCTTTTCTTCCTCAGTTCCAAATGGTGCTAGGTTATCGATTTTTTAAAAAATAGCTGCGTTCACTGGGGCGCCTCGGGCCACAACAAGGGCCCCCCAACCACCCCCCAACCACCCACGTGACAAGCGAGTACATTAACCGCTTCTGTACCCCGTGGCTCAAACCAAAATGAAAAAGTGCGGTGTACCGGAAATTGCCATATTTTCTCCGTAATCTTCTTCAGTCTCAGTTTCAGTGGTTGTTATAGTGACCCCGCGGACTGATATTGACGCCGAAATCTGAAGGCGCTTGGGCGGAAGTAGAAAATTATCGTTTCTATGAGGATTGATGTTAACAAAAATGAATGCTAATTCAGACTGAAGGAGTATAATAAAGGTGGCAAGAATTTATTGCCTTGCTGTTTCTATTATCATTCACGGCAAGCAATTTGTAATATTTTGACTACACGCAGCGTGACCAGCAGAGAAAGGCACGCTCTATTTTGCGTGTCTTTACTAGAAATGTTCCTGGTTTTTGCTCCCGATGAAGGCCACGTCAGCTGGAACATTTTATTGGAGGTGTCTCTCTTAGATATTTCGTGTGCTTGAATAGTGAAGCTCTTAATGCGGTGGTCTCTTACAGTGAAGTCGCTGGTTTAAATCCGGCAGGAGGTGGCCCATGTAACAACCGCTGTAGGAATGGATAGATACCCAGACGTGCTGCTAACCACATTACCCTCTAGTGCACCGACTGAGTCAAGTAACATAGTACAGGGTGTTCTATAAGTAACTGTGCACTGACCCAGTATCGATTCTGGCACCGTAGTGATATCTTAATGCCTGCGATATCTAGCCACATCTGCCTGGTTAATGGTTAGTGCACAGTTATTTTCCTAACGCACTGTATTTCCTAGATGCATTTAAAGCATACTATGGGTAGCTTTCTCTTCATTTTTACCTTAAATACACGGGATGAATCAAAATTATTATCACGGCTTCTGTGGCTTTTAAGTTTCAACCCGAAAATAACAAAATAAAACTACTTACAGAATGTGTAAATGTAATTTAAATGTCTTTATTTGGCAACGATGTACTCGCCAATGTGGTATCTGGGAGAATATGCCGCATATACAAGTATAAGGCTGTACTTCAAAATGATGACTGTTCAAGAGAAAGAAATGTGCCTACTTTGAGTTTTCGTCCCAAGCAATGTCCGTTATCATCACACAGAACTCGGTGTGGAAAAGATCAACTTTCAGATAATGCCATCCTACGCTGGTCAAGGCAATTTCAAGAGACTTGTAATGTTCTGTACGTCCAGAGTTTGGTGGTGTTCTGTACGTCAAGAGATTGGTGGTGTTGTGTATGTCAAGAGACTGAAAGTGTTCTGTATGTCACGAGACTGTTAGTTTTCTATATGTCAAGAGATATGTAGTGTATGTCAAGAGACGTGTAGTGTTTTGTATGTCAAGAGACTGGTAGTGTTCTGTATGTCAAGAGACTGGTAGTGTTCTGTATGTCAAGAGACTGGTAGTGTTCTGTATGTCAAGTGATTTGCAGTGTTCTGTAGGTCAAGAGACGGTAGTTTTCTGAATGTCAAGAGACTTGTAGTGTTCTGTAGGTCAAGAGACTGATAGCTTTATGTATGTCAAGTGACTTGCAGTTTTCTGTACGTCAAGAGACTGGTAGTGTTCTGTAGGTCAAGAGACTGGGATTTTTATGTATGTCAAGTGACTTGTAGTGTTCTGTAGGCCAAGTAACCTGTAGCGTTATCTAGGTCAAGAGACACGTAGTTTTGTGTATGCCAAGAGGCTGGTAGTGTTCGGTAGGTCAAAAGAATGGTAGTGTCCTCTAAGTCAAGTGACTGGTAGTGTTCTGTAGGTCAACTGACTGGTCGTGTTCTGTATGTCAAGAGACTGGTAGTGTTATGTATGTCAAGAGACTGGTAGTGTTCTGTAGGTCAACTGACTAGTCGTGTTATGTATGTCAAGAGACTGGTAGTGTTATGTATGTCAAGAGACTGGTAGTGTTATGTATGTCAAGAGACTGGTAGTGTTATGTATGTCAATAGACTGGTAGTGTTATGTATGTCAAGAGACTGGTAGTGTTATGTATGTCAAGAGACTGGTAGTGTTATACAGGTCAAGTGACTGGTAGTGTTATGTATGTCAAGAGACTGGTAGTGTTCTACAGGTCAAGTGACTGGTAGTGTTATGTATGTCAAGAGACTGGTAGTGTTCTACAGGTCAAGTGACTGGTAGTGTTTTGTATGTCAATAGACTGGTAGTGTTATGTAGGTCAACTGACTGGTAGTGTTCTGTAGGTCAACTGACTGGTAGTGTTCTGTAGGTCAAGTGACTGTTAGTGTTCTGTAAGTCAAGTGACTGGTAGCGTTCTGCAAGTAAAGTGACTGGTAGTGTCCTGTAAGTCAAGGGACTGGTAAAGTCCTGTAAGTCAAGGGACTGGTAAAGTCCTGTAAGTCAAGTGACTGGTAGTGTCCCGTAAGTCAAGTGACTGGTAGTGTCCTGTAGGTCAAGGGACTGGTAGTGTCCTGTAAGTCAAGTAACTGGTAGTGTCCTGTAGGTCAAGTGACTGGTAGTGTTCTGTAAGTCAAGTGACTGGTAGTGTTCTGTAAGTCAAGTGACTGGTAGTGTCCCGTAAGTCAAGTGACTGGTAGTGTTCTGTAAGTCAAGTGACTGGTATTGTCCCGTAAGTCAAGTGACTGGTAGTGTCCTGTAAGTCAAGTGACTGGTAGTGTCCTGTAAGTCAAGTGACTGGTAGTGTTCTCTGTCTGAAAGGAACTGGAAGACCGAGCACTTGACAAGAAAATGTTGACTGAATCCAGGAAGTGTTTCATCACAGTCCACAAAAATCTGTGCCAAAGACATTTTGTTAGACGTCGAAGTTGATGAAAATTACCTATAGAAATCGATATTTGATAATGAAGCACTGTTTTATACACCAGGGAGGGTAAATCATCACAGCTGCAGAATATGGGGATCAGAAAACCCTCACATCATTCGAGAAATAGTAAGAGATAGCGCAGAAGTGGATGTTTGGTGTATGTTGTCATGTTCAGAAATTTTGAGGCCATTTATTTTTGTGGAACAAGCAGCGACATGGATGACCTTCCTGGACATGTTGCGGTTGTACCTGTTATCTCACTTGAAAACTCACCAGTTAAATATGTATCAGCAATATGGTGGACCTCCACATCGAGTTCGTATTATTCGAAATTTCTCTACATGGCATTTTCCTGAGCGCTAGGTTGGGCGTGCTGGACTAATTCCCTGGCCTCCGTACTCACCTGATGTTGCGTCGCTTGATTTCTTCCTGTGGTGGTGCGTTAAGGACATTGTGAACAAGATTCCCGTGACTTCCCTCGATGAACCGAAGCTCAGAATTGTGGCTGCGATTAATTTAAATCGCAAAATGCTGGATAACACTTAGAGGGAAGTTAGACACCGCTTGGACATCTTACATGCCGCGAAAGTCGCGCATGCGCAAGTTGTTTAGCAGTCTGCATTATTGATTATACAGTGTCAAAACTTTCTGAATCATGCTTTCTTTTTTTTTTTTTTAAACAATTTTTTTTTGTTGGTTGTATCTCCTGGAATGAAAATTATAGGCCATGACAATAATCTTGAATCGCCCTGGTATTTAAGAAGCCTTCAGGAAAGCCGTCATAAGGGAAGAAGTATTAAAGCTGAAATGGACGGCTGCGCTGAAGCATTGACGTGTTGGCCGTAAACAAAGAGAAGGTGGGGGGAAAACTTGTTGGTATGCTGCAGCACACCACGAGGCTTACTAGTCAATGATTGCTTGATGGTCCACATCCTTGGACCCTGTGATGGAGGGTACTGGTGATTAAGGTTAGATGAAGGGTATTTGTTGTTGTTTTTTTTAAAATCCAAAGACGATGTGAACGTTAAAACGTGCAGCCACAGCGAAGATGGTAGTTATTACTTTGGTAATGATGATGATGATGATGATGATAGCTTTATAAAGTGTAGTTGATCATATCATATTCCTTGTCTAGTTAGTTTCTGACTACATCATCGGTATCTTCAGTACTAATCTAAGTTTATCATCACGCCATCTGTAGCTTCAGTACTGATCTAAGTTTATAATCACCCAATCTGTAACTTCAGTACTGATCTAAGTTTATAATCACCCAATCTGTAGCTTCAGTAGTGGCCTAAATTTACAGTCACATCATCTATACCTTCATTACTAGTCTAAGTTTACAATTACATAATCTATAGCTTTAGTACTGATCTAAGTTTACAATTCCCCATCTGTAGCTCCAGTACTAATCTAAGCTTACAATTACAAAATATGTAGTTTCAGTACTGATCTAAGTTTACAATTCCCCATCTGTAGCTCCAGTACTAATCTAAGCTTACAATTACAAAATATGTAGTTTCAGTACTGATCTAAGTTTACAATTCCCCATCTGTAGCTCCAGTACTAATCTAAGCTTACAATTACAAAATATGTAGTTTCAGTACTGATATAAGTTTACAATTCCCCATCTGTAGCTCCAGTACTAATCTAAGCTTACAATTACAAAATATGTAGTTTCAGTACTGATATAAGTTTACAATTCCCCATCTGTAGCTCCAGTACTAATCTAAGCTTACAATTACAAAATATGTAGTTTCAGTACTGATATAAGTTTACAATTCCCCATCTGTAGCTCCAGTACTAATCTAAGCTTACAATTACAAAATATGTAGTTTCAGTACTGATATAAGTTTACAATTACACCATCTGTAGCTCCAGTACTAATCTAAGCTTACAATTACAAAATATGTAGTTTCAGTACTGATATAAGTTTACAATTACACCATCTGTAGCTTCAGTACTAATCTAAGCTTACAATTACAAAATATGTAGTTTCAGTACTGATATAAGTTTACAATTACACCATCTGTAGCTTCAGTACTAATCTAAGCTTACAATTACAAAATATGTAGTTTCAGTACTGATATAAGTTTACAATTACACCATCTGTAGCTCCAGTACTAATCTAAGCTTACAATTACAAAATATGTAGTTTCAGTACTGATATAAGTTTACAATTACACCATCTGTAGCTTCAGTACTGATCTAAGCTTACAATCACACCTTCTGTAGCATCAGTACTGATATAAGTTTACAATTACACCATCTGTAGCTTCAGTACTGATCTAAGCTTACAATCACACCTTCTGTAGCATCAGTACTGATCTAAGCTTACAATCACACCTTCTGTAGCATCAGTACTGATCTAAGCTTACAATCACATCTTCTGTAGCTTCAGTACTGATATAAGCTTACAATCACACCTTCTGTAGCTTCAGTACTGATCTAAGCTTACAATCACATCTTCTGTAGCTTCAGTACTGATCTAAGCTTACAATCACACCTTCTGTAGCTTCAGTACTGATCTAAGCTTACAATCACATCTTCTGTAGCTTCAGTACTGATCTAAGCTTACAGTCACACCTTCTGTAGCTTCAGTACTGATCTAAGCTTACAATCACCCTTCTGTAGCTTCAGTACTGATCTAAGCTTACAGTCACACCTTCTGTAGCTTCAGTACTGATATAAGCTTACAGTCACACCTTCTGTAGCTTCAGTACTGATCTAAGCTTACAATCACACCTTCTGTAGCTTCAGTACTGATATAAGCTTACAGTCACATCTTCTGTAGCTTCAGTACTGATATAAGCTTACAGTCACACCTTCTGTAGCTTCAGTACTGATCTAAGCTTACAATCACATCTTCTGTAGCTTCAGTACTGATCTAAGCTTACAGTCACACCTTCTGTAGCTTCAGTACTGATCTAAGCTTACAGTCACACCTTCTGTAGCTTCAGTACTGATCTAAGCTTACAGTCACATCTTCTGTAGCTTCAGTACTGATCTAAGCTTATAGTCACACCTTCTGTAGCTTCAGTACTGATATAAGCTTACAGTCACACCTTCTGTAGCTTCAGTACTGATATAAGCTTACAATCAAACCTTCTGTAGCTTCAGTACTGATCTAAGCTTACAATCACATCTTCTGTAGCTTCAGTACTGATCTAGTCGGCACAGAGAAGACGAATGCCCGAACAAACAACTGATTCATTGTTTCTCCATTGCCTCTCCTCATCTCTCCTGTTGAGCTCACTCCATCCTGCGAGGTTATTCTGTTGTATAATGTGTGTGTCCTGAATAAAACGTGTCTCACGCCCAAGATCTCATTCTATGATTCTTTCTATATCTCTCTCCAAGTCTATCCGCGTGCCTCTCTTTCTCTCGCTCTCTCTCTCTCTCTCTCTCTCTCTCGGTTAAGTTTACAATTACGCCATCTGTACTTTCCGTACTGATCTAAGTTTACAATTATAGAAGGGCAGAATGTTAGACGGGCCTACGTGCCCAATTCTTAGCTCTTTGAAAATAAATTATGTTCGTTCGTTCGTTCGTTTGTTCTCTTTCTCTCTGTCTTTCTATCTATCTACCTACCTCTCTCTATATATATATTTATATTTATATATATTTATATCTCTCTTTATATCTTTCGTTCTGTCTCTTTCTCTATCTCAGTCCCTCCCTCAATCTCTCTCTCTCTCTCTCTCTCTCTCTCCGACATAGACATCAGAACAGTATACTACATATCACAGATACAAACACACTTGGACTACTGCTCCACATTCTGGGATGGTTGTTACATGTCAAACATGAAAAGACTTTACTCGCTTCAAAAACGAGCAGTAAAGCTTATAGATGACAAACATGCAGCATGTATTACAAATAAGGACAAACATCTTGATATTCTACCCCTCAAGAAGCGATTTCTTTTCAACAAGGCCAAGTTAATTCATACAATTCTATCGCACAATGCTCCACCCTATCTGTGGTCGTTGTTCAAATCCAACCCAAAACAGTCAACGCTTAAGCAATCGTATTCTCCCAAAACCAAGGCTTAACATGTTTTAAAAAAAAGCTTCTCTTCCCCAGCTGCCCACCTTTGGAATGGCCTACCAATTCAGGTAAAACTTATAAGTAATATTCGTTCTTATAACTTTAAACTTTGTCAACATCTGTCTGATATGGGCTATATGCCTCTCTAAGCATAGTTTAAAGTAGTTCAAAGTATGGCTTGAGTGCTGTAATTTAAAAATAAAAATTTTAATACTGCTTTTCTATAAATTTGTTAGTTTTGAGTGAATGTAATAATGCAAGTTTATTTCATGTTGTTGCATAAATCAGAATGTAGAGTGTATGGACATGAGATAAATTTATTATTTATTTATGTAACCATTTAATGTGTCTTCATGATTATTATGCTCATTAACAAATGCTGAATGACTGTGGCTGAGCGAAAGCTGTATGATGAAGGGCAGAATGTCAGACGGGGCCTGCGTGCCCAATCCTTAACCCTTTGAAAAATAAAGTATGTTCGTTTGTTCGTTCTCTATCTCTATCATCCCCTCCAAAATTTGTACCCTTTCATCATCTTTGACATTTGAATGACAAGTTATACCCCGGAGTGCGTGTAGCGTATCCGATGTTTTAATTCCCGCTTTCCTATTCTAAAGACGCTCCCTGTAATTCGGACACTCGTGAACACTGAAACGGCTGTTAGTATTGATTTTTCAGGAGGACAAAAAAATCGGACATGATCGATTCCACGCCTGCGGTCAGTCGAGTCCAGGTACACGTATAATTTCTCCTATTCGTTCTGTTAATCATTAGTCGATGAATTCGATACTTCTCACTATTTCTTGTAACAGGTAATGTCCCTCATTTTTTTATATAGTAATTTTATACGGGAATGAAAATAACAAACTGAAATCCCAAAAAGCTGATTGCTGATAGTTGCAATAGTATGTGGTATACTGTTTATCAGCTCTTTACATAAGAGGACAGCGAAAATGGCTGATTTACTCTAATTAACAAGATATAGACGCGGCTTGGTTGACTGAGTGGTTAGACGCTTGGTCTAGTAATCCAGAGGTACTGGGTTCAAGTCCCAACAGTGGAGATATTTTTTCCCCCGAGACCACCACATCAAAAAGCCCCTGGGGTCCACCTAGCCTCTAAAAAATGGGTACCAGAGAAATCTGGGAAGGTAAATGCGGCCGGACGTGATACTGGCCACATCAGACTTTCATCTGCCGATGGCCTGTGGAACTACGGGCCTAACACCTTACCCACAATATGCCTTAATGGGGTGGAAATGGGAAATATACATTTCCCCACCTTTTTACTAAGACATAGAGGAACAAAATATGAATGCCATTACAATATATTTTATTCAGGGATAAGATTTATGATGGCTCTTTACGTCTCAGAGCGCCAATGTGGTGCAGTAACTAATGCATTATCTCTTAAAGCGAGGCTGGTAGTTCATGCCTGGTCATTCGTTTGTATGTCTGGAAATGGCTTCCTCGCATTCCTATACCTGCTCCGCAGCCCGTTCCTTTTATCATCTCAGAAACGGGTATCGCAGGAAACACAGACGCTGCTGCATCAGTCTCCGTGTTAGATTTCCTAGAATCTTGCCCGGACAGTCCGATTTTGTGCGATTTCCACCCGCAAAGGGATTTTTAACGCGCACGGCAATGACCCCCACCCCCCACTCCTTAGAGGCGAGGATAATTTTATTGCTGGAGGATTCAGTAGAAAAAAAATCCTTGTCACCTTGCGTGAGATTCGAACCCTCAACCTTCAGCATCAGAGACGAATGTCTAACCCAGAGACCACGCAGACGGTCGGGAGCGCCCCGGCCACCCTAGCTGTGCAATCGGGAACCTTCTGGATATGTACAAGGAAAGAAAAGACGGCCAGGAATGATGCTGACAGTATAACTGTAACGCGCGCCGACAGGTCGAGGAAAGTACGCGCACTAACACTATGTCCTTTATGGGATTGCGCTGCTCCTTTCACTTGTCTTTTATGAAAGGTTTTGGAAAAAGCGACTGGTGAGGTTGCGGTGCACTCTTTTACTACCCAGCTTCTCACACAACCCGATTCTAACAGCGCTTGATCAGCATAATCGACCGCCTTCACAGTAAACGATGCTGTACTTAGAAAGTAAAGTCCCCTTTGTTCTTTCGCTATCCATCTTACAATCCGTCTCTAACCTCTTTCACAGACGGCCGTCTTTTCACTTCTTGGCGACATGAAACGAAATAGAAATAAATTATAACTCAGTGGGAACAGAATTGACAAAAGCAGCTCCCTTTTGCGTTAAAAAGATTATTACTCTCTAGCAGAGGCTAATGACTACACAAATGGTTAGACAATCATAGCAGGAGAAAGCATTATATCATATATTATATGGGAAAATTTATAGAAAGTATGATATTTTATATTATGACAGAAAATTTCCAGAAAACATAGTGTTTTGTATTATGAGAAAACATTTATAGAAAATGTGATATTCTGTACTATGGGGAAACATTTAGAGAAAATATGATATTCTCTACTACTTTGAAGCACGCAGAGAAAATATGATATGATATTCTTTATGAAGAAATAACAGTAACGAAAGCGTGATATCCTGTATCGTGAAATAACAATTTTGAGAGAATGTTATATCCGCTACTATAAGAAATTAACAACAGAGAGGATGTTGAGCAATAGAGGGCTCACCTGGGCAAGAGCAGAAAAAAAGGCAAAGGACAGGCATTTGTAGAAAACCCTTGCGGAAGCCCAACGTGTCCTGGGTACTTAAGGTTCAGAGAGAGAGAGAGAGAGAGAGAGAGAGAGAGAGAGAGAGAGAGAGAGAGAGAGAGTAAGAAATTATGTAAGAAACATAAACTTTAATACGAGAAAACACTGCAGATAGAAATATGACAATCTTTACCGAGGGTCAGCATGTGGCATTCTTTATAAACTGATAGAAAGACATCTTTTACTAGGAGTAGGCAATCTGGGATCATTTAGAACAATTATATAGGGAGTGAGTAAGTGAGAAAAACAGATGACGGCATTGGGGTTACATCAACGCCAGAGGAAGACCTTGAGAACTCCATCAATTTTGTTAAGCAGTACAATCCTGTCATTTCTTTCACCTCCCATGTCTCTGCTACTTCCGCTAACTTTCTCGACATTGCCGTTACTATTGGCCCTACCGGGCTTACTACTTCTGTCCACTATAAGCCTACAGACTCTCACGGTTATCTCTTGTACTCTTCCTCCCATCCTGGATCGTATAAGGACTCTCTTCCTTTTCCCCAGGTTCTTAGGCTGCGACTTTTGTGTACTGAGGATGCTGATTTCTATGATCGATCCCACAGAATGCTAGATTTCTTCCCCCAGCGCAGCTATCCAGAACCTGTTCTCTTTTCGTCTTGGAACCGCATCAGCCATATATCGCGGCAACAAGCCCTCACTCCTAAATCGCACTGTAGCTCGGACAGAGTTAAACTAGTACTCACGCACCATTCACATAGTTTGGCAGTTAAGAACATACTGTTTCGCCATCTCCATCTCCTCCAGACCGAGCCAGATACACGTAAATTCTTTGGGGAACCCCTATTGGTGGCCTACAGACGGGACAAGAACCTCAGGGACCTATTAGTTCGAAGTCGCCATAAGACAGATGATACTTTTTATGGTACCAGACGTTGCGGACGTCGTATATGCAACACTTGGCTGTTTGCTGTCGAGGCTAGCCAGATCTCCTTCCCTAAGTCCAAGTTATCAGTTCAGTAGAGTTTCACCTGCACTTCACGCAATGTTATTTATGCTATTATGTGCAAACTTTGTGATATTAAGTATATAGGGGAGACCGGTTTACGCTTAGGATATCGTTTTCATCAACATCTTAACATTTCTAAGAGGGCTTGGACACCTGTTGTTAAATATTTTGCATTAGCAACCACAGGGGTAAACATGTTAGTGCGATCCGCTCTTGTTCTGCTGATGTACGGTCTCGGAGGGTCCTAGAACAGCGTCTTATTTTCCAGGCTGGCTGTCTCCACCCAGCTGGAATTAACAATGTCTTCAGCTTCCTTTAACTTCTTTAGTTTTCCACTTTTTGTCTGCGATGTACACTCTACTTTTTTTTTTCTTTCTCATAGCTTCCCCCCTCCCCTTCCTTACCGCCACATTCTCTTCTTCTCTAGCGTCATATAGATGTTTATTACCCAATCCGGGTCTTGTTCTTCATTCACTAGTTTCATATTATCTCCCTGCATCCCTGGCCCCTCCGAACTGCGATTTGCGTCTGTATCGGCCTACATGTATTTATGCCCCCTTCTATTCGTTCCTGCAATCATTCATTATCTCTCCGCTTCCCTTCCCCCCGACATTTGCTTCTCTAGCGGCCTACAGGTGTCTATTGCCTTCCCTTCTCCCAACCCCACCTGTTTCTCTCCTTCCCCGCCTCTTATTTCCGATTGACTTCTTTCTGCTATCCTTTGTGGCCCTCCGTAGTCATTATGCCTCGCCTATGTGACACACATTCTTGTATTTCCTACTTAAGAGAATGCCACTAATATAAGTTTTTCATTTTCTGTTAGTTATGTGTCGTGTTTTGTTTGTGTATGTTATCCTCGAAAAAGGCTCACGCCGAAATATTGGATGTTGTATGTTTTGCACTTATACATTCTCATCTTACTCTCATACTTTCTATTCGTTTTTTCTCACTTACTCCTTCTGCCGCTTTGTAAAACTGCACCACACACCGCTATCTACCTTTATTATTTGAACCAGTTTTACTGCAGTCGCCATCCCTTTTAGTTGTGTAGGGAGAAAGATTCAGAAATAGTCCGTAGATTTAGAACAGTGGTTCTAAAACTGTTTGGGTCTACGCCTCACTTGCCTCTCAGGCTACATCAATAGCGCCAGTAAAAATCTTGTCTTTTTTTCATTCAGTTGGTTCTGATTCTCTTTTTCCTCTGCTGCTCCCTATTCCCTCACTGCCTCTTTATACCACTCAAGGGAGGGGTGATACTGTGCAATGTGGGAAACACTGATGTACATTGATGTCTGACATACAGTAAATGTAACCATTTCTTAGAATATCATACCTAACTTCAATATATATAAGAAAGACATGCTCCAGATGGAAAGATTGAGTTCTTCGGCCGATGTTCGTGGTTTTGTATGAGTGTATATGACACTCGAGAGTGGGGCCATGGGTTTGTATGGATATGTTGCCCAAAATACGCAGTAGTCACAGAAAGGTTTTGTATAGAATCACACGAGAGTCAGAGTAGAATCTTGTATAGGTGTACTATCCGGGACACGAGAGAGTCAGAGTAGAATCTTGTATAGGTGTATTATCCGGGACACGAGAGAGTCAGAGCAGAATCTTGTATAGGTGTATTATCCGGGACACGAGAGTGTCAGAGCAGAATCTTGTATAGGTGTATTATCCGGGACACGAGAGAGTCAGAGCAGAATCTTGTATAGGTGTATTATCTGGGACACGAAACAGATCAGAGCCTTGTATAGACGTATTGTCCAGAACACGAGAAAGATCAGACTCTTGTATATATGTATTGTCCAGGGTAAGTTAGGGATCAGGCTCACTCCCTTGAGAGCATAGGCCACAGATAAAGGCTCTCCAGTCATCCCTGTTCTTGGAATTATTCTCTGATTCCTTCCATGTGTATCCCTTGTTTCTGAGTCCTGTGATAATTTCTCTTCTCCAAGTAAGTCTAGGTCTTCCTCGTTTTCTGTTTCCTTGAGGATTCCATGTCAGTGAGATCAGGCTCTCATGAGAGCCAGATGTATTGCCGTCCGGAGCAAGATAGAGATTAGGCTCTTGTAAAGATGTATTGTCCTGGGCAAGACAGAGATCAGGCTCTTGTAAAGATGTATTGTCCTGGGCAAGACAGAGATCAGGCTCTTGTAAAGATGTATTGTCCGGGGCAAGACAGAGATCAGGCTCTTGTAAAGATGTACTGTCTTGGGCAAGAGAAAGATCAAATTCTTGTATAGATGTGTTGTCCAGGGCACACACAGAGAGAGAGAGAGAGAGAGAGAGAGAGAGAGAGAGAGAGAGAGAGAGAGAGAGATATCAGGTTTTTGCATAGATGTATTGTCTAGGGCAAGAGAAAGATCGGATTCTTGTATAGATGTGTTGTCCAGGGCAAGAGACAGATCAGATTCTTGTATATATGTGTTGTACAGGGCAGAGAGAGAGAGAGAGAGAGAGAGAGAGAAAGAGAGAGAGAGAGTGAGAAAGATCAGGCTCTTGTATAGATGTATTTTCCGGGGCACAAGAGAGATCATGTTCTTGTATGTTCTTTTCTTTTCTGCTAGAATCAGAACAGAGTCTTGTTTGAATGTAGCGTCTTGGACATGCTAGAATCAGAACAGAGTCTTGTTTGAATGTAGCGTCTTGGACATGCTAGAATCAGAACAGAGTCTTGTTTGAATGTAGCGTCTTGGACATGCTAGAATCAGAACAGAGTCTTGTTTGAATATAGTGTCTTGGACATGCTAGAATCAGAAGAGTCTTGTTTGAATATAGTGTCTTGGACATGCTAGAATCAGAAGAGTCTTGTTTGAATGTAGTGTATTGGACATGCTAGAATCAGAACAGAGTCTTGTTTGAATATAGTGTCTTGGACATGCTAGAATCAGAAGAGTCTTGTTTGAATGTAGTGCATGGGACATGCTAGAATCAGAACAGAGTCCATTTGATTGTAGTGTCTTGGACATGCTAGAATCAGAACAGAGTCCATTTGATTGTAGTGTCTTGGACATGCTAGAATCAGAACAGAGTCTTGTTTGAATGTAGTGTCATGGACATGCTAGAATCAGAACAGAGTCTTGTTTGAATGTAGTGTTTGGGACATGCTAGAATCAGAACAGAGTCTTGTTTGAGTGTAGTGTCTGGGACACAATGGAGTCAGACCAGAGTCTTGTATGAATGTATTATCTTGGACACAGTGGAGCCAGACCAGAGTCTTGTATGGATGTATTATCTGGGACACAATGGAGTCAGACCAGAGTCTTGTATGAATGTATTATCTGGGACACAATGGAGTCAGACCAGAGTCTTGTATGAATGTATTATCTGGGACACAATGGAGTCAGACCGGAGTCTTGTATGAGTGTATTATTTGGGACACAATGAAGTCAGACCAGAGTCTTATATGAGTGTATTATCTGGGACACAGTGGAGTCAGACCAGAGTCTTGTATCAATGTATTATCTGGGACACAATGGAGTCAGACCAGAGTCTTGTATGAATGTATTATCTGGGACACAATGGAGTCAGACCAGAGTCTTGTATGAATGTATTATCTGGGACACAATAGAGTCAGACCAGAGTCTTGTATGAATGTATTATCTGGGACACAATAGAGTCAGACCAGAGTCTTGTATGAATGTATTATCTGGGACACAATAGAGTCAGACCAGAGTCTTGTATGAATGTATTATCTGGGACACAATGGAGTCAGACCATGGTCTTGTAAGATTGTAGCCTTTGAGACACTCCGGAATATGAGATAATGACAATGAATAAAGATTAGCTAGTAATCCTGCAATTAACTACAGGCACAATGTCTTCAGATAACAGATGCTAACTTGACTACTTTGATGACAGCTCCGCAACTTGATGATGTTTTTATCCTGTGTGTTAATGTTTATATCCAGTAGATGAAAGGATTAAATGTGATACAGGGGGATCGGGATGTAAGTGTTTCCATTGCAGGACGCACCAGGCAGTCCCATAACCAACTTGTGATTGGACAATTAACAGCGCTGCTCTTCAATGATTGCTGGAACTTGAGGAATCGAGCAGACATGGGCGTGTCCTGAAACTTTGGATGCTACTCTTGTAAAACAAAAGCGATGAAAAGTACTGGGATATCTCATTAAAGACAACACTACAGAATATGTACTGAAGGATTTACGTGCTGTGCAAGAAGGCGTTGATGATCGTGTTTCTTTATTTATGATGTTTGCAGTCAATTTCCTTGCTTTTCTCTTCCTGTGCCACTTGCTCCGCCCCTCAAGATATCTTTCCTTTTTTTCCCCTGAGCTTTGTAGTAATTATCGGGTTTTCAACGCCTGTCTTCTCGTGACATGTCCACATAAATCTGATTATAGTTTCGTTACTGTTTCATCTGGGTTTTGTCGTTGTGCAACTTCACTGAAAATTTTCACTTTGTTTTTTTTTTTTCTGACATCCTCTGACAGCGGTTCCCAACCTTTTTCCGCTATCGTACCACCTGGCAGACTATTTCTATAAATTGTACCCCTTAGCAGCCTATTTCCATAAATTGTATCCCTTGGCAGCCTATTTCCATGAATTGTATCCCTTGGCAGCATATTTCCATAAATTGTATCCCTTGGCAGCCTATTTCTGTAACTTTTATACCTTCATATTAGCAGAATTGTTTGTTACTATTATAATTGCTATTTATTTTACCTGTTTTCCGCCATTATCCAGCTTCTCGAGTACCCATAAAGGCCCTGCCGCGTATCCCCCAGAGATACGTGTACTACAGCTTGGGAACCACTAAGGGATAACCTTCTCCCAAACCACACACCCTTGTTGCTTCTGAATCCTTCTTAAGCGTTTCCTTTCGTATCCAACTCACAATCATGAAGCAATATCGGGCTCAGCGTAAGCACAGGAGAACTATTTTATTACGAGTCTCAGATTCGAGGTGGAGTCTGCTAATGTGCTCGGGTACATGTTGGAAAGTTAGACCGGCGCAAGGAGCACCCTCCCCCTCCCTCCCTTCCACCTGCTCTACCAAACCTAGGGTGTTCGAAAGAGTCCTGGAAGCAGCCGCCATTGCCCTGAGTCACGAATGTTACACAACCTAACTGTCTTCGGAATGTAGACGCCGTAGACGTAAGCTGGACAAAGAGCTAATAGCTAGCGCTCGTGAAGTCGAACTATACTATGCAGTCCATGCCCAGCTGAAAGGAAAGATATCAAAGACTTTCCAAAAGCTGGACGTTATAGAAAAGATAACCCGAAAAGTCCAAACAAAAACAAACAAACAAAAAACACAACACAATTCTGGAGCAGAAAGAGAGAGAGAGATGTAAAGGAGGATTAATCTACTTCAATAACGTGTAATCAGCCACACAGAGATGTAAGGTCAGTCTCCCTTGGCTTTATGCTACAGACGACAGAAATCGATTGACTGACAGCTTCGGTTTTCAAAAGAGAGATTTGAGTGCCAGATTGGTTGGGACATTGTAATCCAATTACGGCTGCTCTCCTAACAAACGAGAGATGGTTGATGCGTATTCAGAAAAAAAAAACAAACACACACACACACTCATATAAGGGAAAGAAATGTTCCCGAGAATTCAATAATTCTGAAACAAATTATTATCATTGAAATGATGCTGTCAGTTCAAGATAATATGATCTGAAATAATGGCTGACAATTTTCAACGGAATTGACAGTTAAGAGATCTCTGATATGAGATTAATAATAGAAACACAAGCAATGTTGGACGTGTGCATAAGAAAAAGGATTTATTCGGTCATTAATAATAATACAACGTGTCTTGATTCATCTATATGCTTCCTTCCTCCCCCCCCCCCCCCTTTTTTTTTTTGCTTTCGTCTCAATCTCTGCCTGTCCACTACTTAATTTTGACCCTTCCATTTCCTGTGTATATCTGAGTTTGGTCTCTCCTTTTTTTAAAAGATTCTTCTATTTCCTGTGTATGAGTTTGGTTTGTCCACCACTTGATTTTGGTCTTTCCATTTCCTATGTATATTTGAGTCTGGTCTGTTAATTTATTTGACCCTTCTATTTATTTCCTGTGTTTATCTGGTCCGTCATTTTTTTTTTATTCTTATATTTCCTATGTATATTTGACACTGTTTTGTCGTTTGGTTTTTTTTACCCTTCCATTTCCTATGTATATCTGAGTTTGGTCTGTCCATTTTTTTGACTCTTTCATTTCCTGTGTATATTTGATTTTGGTCTGCCCTTTGATTTCTGGCCTTCTATTGCCTATGCATATTTGAGTCTGGTCTGTCCTTTGGTTTTTGGCCCTTCTATTGCCTATGGATATTTGAGTCTGGTCTGTCCTTTGGTTTTTGGCCCTTCTATTTCCTATGGATATTTGAGTCTGGTCTGTCCTTTGGTTTTTGGGGTTCTATTGCCTATGCATATTTAAGTCTGGTATGCCATTTGGTTTTTGGCCCTTACATTTCCTATGCATATTTGATTCTGGTCTGGTTTTTGGCCCTTCTATTTCCTATGCATATTTGAGTCTGGTACGCCATTTGGTTTTTGGCCCTTCTATTGCCTATGCATATTTGATTCTGGTTGCCCTTTGATTTGTGGCCCTTCTATTTCCTATGCATATTTGATTCTGGTCTGTCCTTTGGTTTTTGGCCTTCTATTGCCTATGCATATTTGAGTCTGGTATGCCATTTGATTTTTGGCCCTTATATTTCCTATGCATATTTGATTCTGGTCTGTCCTTTGGTTTTTGGCCCTTCTATTTCCTATGCAAATTTGAGTCTGGTATGCCATTTGGTTTTTGGCCCTTCTATTTCCTATACATATTTGATTCTGGTCTGTCCTTTGGTTTTTGGCCCTTCTATTGCCTATGCATATTTGAGCCTGGTATGCCATTTGGTTTTTGGCCCTTATATTTCATATGCATATTTGATTCTGGTCTATCCTTTGGTTTTTGGCCATTCTATTTCCTGTGTATATCTGAGTTTGGTCTACCCCTTTGTCATGCTTTTCCCATCTCCTGTACATAAGAGAGTTTGACCTAACGAGTCTCTTCCGCATAACCCAACCATTGTAATCTGACAGCTCTCATAACGAAGGTGACTAGAAGTGAACTATACGATGGGTGATTGATACGTTTTCGGCATAAAGTACAATGGATTATTCGTGGTCACCTTTTTTTTTTGGTATTTCTCAACATAGTCCTCTTGCAAGTTTATACACATAGTCCAGCGATCCTGGAGCATACAGACCTCTTCTTTGTAAAAGTCAGCATCTTGTGCCAGTAGAAAGTGGTCTACAGCATGAATGACGTCAACATCTGAAGCAAATTTGCGACCACTGAGCTCCTTTTTGAGTTTGGTAAACAGGTAATAGTCCAAAGGGGCCAAATTTGGGGAATAAGGAGGACATTCAAGAAGCTGGAAGCCGCATTCACGAATGACAACCATTGCCACCACCGACTTGTGAATTGGAGCATTGTCTTGATGAAAGATGACTCCTCTCGTCAATTTCCCTCGACGCTTTTCCTGCAATTTGACCCGCAGTTGCTTCACGAGATTAGCGTAATAGGCCCCGGTGACCATTCTGACCTTTTGAAGATAGTCTACCAATAGCACACCTTCTGAATCCCAAAAGAGGGAAGCCATCACTTTGCCTGCAGACAGAACCACCCTTGCTTTCTTTTTAGGTGGGGATCCATGATGTTTCCATTGCTTTAACTGTTCTTTGGTTTCTGTTGAAAGTGATGAACCGAAGTCTCATCCAATGTCACAAAATGCTGAAGAAACTTTTCAGGATCTGCAGAAAAATGGCCAAGTTTGTCTCTTGACATGTTGAGATGCTGCCGTTTGTGATCAGCTCCAAGAAGTTTCGGGACCCATCGAGCAGAGACCTTTGTTATTTGAAGATCATTGTGAATAATGGCATGAACACGTTCCTGAGAGATGGCTAACTCAGTAGCAATGTAATGCTCAGTTAGTCGCTGATCCTCCATTATCATGTTGATCGTTTTATCGGTGGTTACTGTTCTTGATCTTCCTGGACGGGGATTATCTTCCAGATTCTCTCTTCCATGTTTGAAATGAGCTGCCCATTTCTTCACTGTGCTGTAAGAAGGGGCACTCTCCCCTAGAATCTCTACCATATCCTCATGGATCTCCTTCGATGATAAGCCCTTGATGCTGAAATAGTGAATGACTGCTCGATGAAAAGTTTTATCTATTTTCTCAATTTCTGTTACCCCTTACCACTTCAGTATCCTGTAAAAAAAATTGGTTGTAGTTAATTTCTTGAAACTTTGTGTTTAATCTTACATTAACATTACCTACAAATGCACCTAATACCAACTGTGTGTTTTAAGTCTTTGTACCTTATGCTGATAACTTATCAATCACCCCTCGTAACATAAAAAGAAAATGACCTTCATTGTTATTGTGGGTGGAAATAACGTAGGAATTATGTTCTTAGTTGGGAATGCATATATTTCATCAGACTTCCTAGGCAGTAAATTGATCGCTGAAAGTCCCTTGACGAAAAGTTGATAATTGCCAGCGGCATCTGTCACGGGTAGTTCTGATATGGCTTGTTTGGGCTGCGTTACTCGCTCCAGTATCTTACTGTATCTTTTTATTTTTTTTTCTACCGATGATCCAGTCCCTCTTTTCTCAGCCATCTACAAGACAGAATAACATCTTTAACAGCAGAGCTGGCCAATAGAGCCCTCGCTTTCTCACTTTATTTTCTACAACATGTCATTCGGTTTTCGGTAAACACAGAATATTTGTATAGATTACTCAGAAGAGTTCCATTTCCACTTTTGCGTGAGATTTCATAATTAGGCCCCAAAATTCCATTTCCTGTGCATGGAATTCAGCTCTAAAGAATCTAGACTTTAGAGGAAATTCAAGGTGATTAATTCTTTTCTAGTCGCAGTTTATGTGTTATATATATATATATATATATATATATATATATATATATATATATATATGGCATCTCTTAGAGTTTTCAATCTCGGTAATGTTGTTGTTGTTCAGTGGTTCTCAACTTTTTCACACTGCCGAGGTAAAAATTCAACAATTCACAGCGACCCTATGTATCTCTACAGCTACTTTGTATGAAATACCGAATATTCATGTTTTGAGAACTCTGGTGAAGGGGCTCTTTGGATGTGGTGGAAAAAAAAATTAAAATAACATAAAGATATACACGTGCTACATAGTTACCCCCTGCAGATCCCAAGCTGAGAAATCGTTGTTACTGACCCCTTTTGTGTATCTCTCCACCCCACCCCTTCTCCCCCCCCCCCCAAAAAAAAAAAGATTTTGCCATAAAGCTCAACACGAGATGCGCGTACTAAACAGAGAGGAGGAACAGTCTAAAAGTCTTATCAGACTTTCAACGGATAATTGTCTTTCTCATAGTTTGCATATTTTGTGACATAAATGTTGCATACTTTGTTACGTAAAGGCTGCATACTTTGTTACATAAAGGTTGCATACTTTGTTACATAAATGTTGCATACTTTGTTACATAAAGGTTGCATATTTTGTTACATAAAGGTTGCATACTTTGTTACATAAATGTTGCATACTTTGTTACATAAAGGTTGCATATTTTGTTACATAAAGATTGCATACTTTGTTACATAAATGTTGCATACTTTGTTACATAAAGGTTGCATATTTTGTTACATAAAGATTGCATACTTTGTTACATAAATGTTGCATACTTTGTTACATAAGGGTTGCATACTTCCTTACATAAAGATTGCATACTTTATCTCCGGCGTGGGGCACCGCTTGGTATGAAAGAGAAACGTTAAGTCCCGCTCTACGACAGTGTACTAGCAAGTGCAAGCGAAGAGCAAGACCCTCTGGTAACGTTAAAAATATGAAATGGTGACCAAGATGTATAAAGCCCACAGACAACATCTTCTGTCAGTGACCGGAATAATCACCACTGACGCTCCTAGTATGAACTTAGTAAGGAATCCTTTCCTACTCTCACTTATAACATCAGACCCAACGAGAAAGAGGGAAAGTCAGTATCCTCATATTCTGAACAGGGGGTCCGGCGGACTCTTCCCCCCCTCCCCCCCCCCCCCATCTTTTCTTATTAGAGACAAAGTACAGGAAAACACTTTAACATTCCGCCTACAGAGTCTTCTTATGTGTGGATAGGGGGGCCAGAGAGCAACTGACGCCGCGGCCCAACCTGGTTCTCCATTGCCCTGTGTACCTCATATAAATTTCATAAATCAATAGGCGGTATTTGCAGTGTTTTTTTTATTTCTCATCGGGAATTCGTCTGAATACCACTGGACGCCATTATATACAGTCTGGGCGCCACTGTCTACAGTCTGGACACCATTGTCTACAATCTGGATGCCACTGTATACAATCTGGAATACACTGTCTACAATCTGGACGCCACTGTCTACAGTCTGGACGCCACTGTCTACAATCTGGACGCCACTGTCTACAATCTGGAATACACTGTCTACAGTCTGGACGCCACTGTCTACAATCAGGACGCCATTGTGGAATAGGCTAGGCTTGGTTCTTCGAAATTCGGATGTTTCGGAGGTTTAAGGGTTGGCCTATTTCGCAGTGTCTGGACCGAGGAGGGGGAGGGCACCCGCGCGCTACCTTGTCAGGTGACGTGTGGTCAGGTGGTGGTAATGTGTTGATTTAGCAGCAGTCTTTGTGTGAGCTCGTGGCGGCAGCACGTAGGTCTGGGGAAGCCTTGTATGGTATGTCTGAGGTGTCTTACGAAGTCATCAATTGTATATCTGTGATGTGGAATACAAGGATTGTCTAGCCGTGAACCCAGGTTATGTTCCAGCCGGCTCGTGTGGGTGACGTTCATATACGTAAGATTTTGTATGTCGATGTTGTGTACGTAAGTACGGTGAGAAGTGTTTAGTGTAAAATGTTGAGTGTTTAATGGTGTGCCTAATGAGTTAAGACGTTGAAATGCATACGTTTTCATTATCGTAACTTTTCATTATCATGTTTCATGAATGCACAAGTTGAACGTTTGATTTATAGACAGTGGGACGTGATTTCTCTATGTATGTGGGTGGCGCACGTGGGTGTGCTGCTCAATGTCTAATGGTCGTGATTTATTAATGATATGCTTGTATTCATCGTTCATTTTCATCAACGAATCATCGTGGCTGAATTCACGTGTCATTGAATCGTTTCATATCTGCATTATATGTTTTATGTGTTGGCGCAGGCAGAGTTTCTGCGGATATATGTGATATGTGTGAATTGGACAAGTTAGCTCCTATGTGGATGACGGGAGTGTAGCCAGTTCTAAATTAATGATGAAGATGTATTATAAGAGGGAAAAAAATGAAGCCAAGAGATTAGCTGAGATATTGAATAGTTAAGAGGCGTCACTTGGACTCTCGCTTGTGGGTGTTTCTTGTTGATGTGTCTTGACGTGCTCATATTTCTCGTGCCTGGTGTTGAACTGCCGTGGAGAGAGACCTGTTGTGTATGTTTATACGTTGTCTGGTGTAAACCTGTGGGGAGTATCTGGTGATGTTAATAAACTAAAACCTTATTTTTTTTTTCCCTGGATCACATTTATGGCCTTCTGGATATTTATTGACTGTTGTAGTTGTTAGAGAATGACCGAGATGATTATGGGTTTTTTTTCCCAGCCATAAGGTTATTTAGGGGGAGCTTATATGGACACCAGCTGACAGAGGAGAAGAACCTGGCTAAGGATTGTCAGGAGAGGCTCGGTAATTGAGAATTTTCCCGGCTCAGCTGTACTTCATTGGGCACCATCTCATTACATTAGGCCAGCGACTTACGCCACGAGCACCATAGAAATCTCCATTGACGGCCATGTGACGGCGATATAGAGTGACTAAAGTTAAAAGATGAAGGAGAGAGACTGGGATGAGAAGCGAGATGAGGGAGTGAAGTAAATACGTGGAGAAGAATAAGAAGGGAGATACATATACAAGAATTAACAATGATAAATAAGAATGAATAAGAAGTAATAAATAAGAAATAAAAAGTAAATAATTATAATTGTCATCTCATCTCCGATCGAAACCTCAAACTGAAAACATAATTAAAATAACACCTAAAAATATTTTATATCATTGCATACAATCTGAATGCCATTGTCTACAGTCTGAATGCCGATGTCTACAGTCTGAATGCCGATGTCTACAGTCTGAATGCCGATGTCTACAGTCTGAATGCCATTGTCTACATTCTGAATGCCAATGTCTACAGTCTGAATGCCAATGTCTACAGTCTGAATGCCACTGTCTACAATCTGAATGCCGATGTCTACAGTCTGAATGCCATCGTCTACAGTCTGAATGCCACTGCATACAATCTGAATGCCGATGTCTACAGTCTGAATGCCACTATCTACAGTATAGACGCCACTGTTTACAGTCTGGACGCCACTGTCTACAATCTGTTCAAATGGAAGCGACTGACAAAGCAAGCATAACAGCATGAACACCAAGAGCAGTAATGAAAAGTTCGGATCTAAAATACATACCGCTACAAAAAAAAATGTTCAGAAAATCACCAACGATTATGGACGGGCACGTACGACAGGTATGTACATTTTAGAACAGCCGTCCGGCGATACTAAACAACACACACACACACACACACACACACACAAATATGACAATAATCAGGGCTCCACTGGAAGTAGGGACATCGAAGGAGGGGAGTGGGAAGGGGATCCGGTTTGTGTACTGCTCCAGGGTCTGGAGGGTTTTCTCTATTTTAGATGTGAGTCTGTAGGCCTTTGGGCCTTGGGGGGGGGGGGCGGGAGAAAGTAATGAAAAAATAAATACGAGACGGGGGAGGGGGGAAGGGGGGAAGGAAAAAGGGAAAAGGGGGGGGGGTTGTCTGTAACGGCTGACAAAATTTCTCTCAGAGATTCTGCCTGGAAGTCATCATCTAAGACAGTGGTCCCCAAACGTTTTAGGGCTGGCAACTATTTGAGTTCCAGGTCACACTATCGGCACCCCCCCCTTCCTCTTAAAATGTTTTCCGCTCAGTTGGTTCATGATGCTCTCTGCCCCCTCCACTTTCCCTCACTACCCCCATCCCCCGACCTTTAGATCTCCCAAACCTGGGACATAAGAAGGTTTCAAACTCTGACAAGAGAGAGTTGATTTTTTTTCTCAATTAACAAAAGAACAATGGAAGAAAAAAGACAGACAGAGAGAGATTCAGACAGTGACGCCAGACAGACAAAACAGCCAGGCAGGCAAGCAAGCAGACAGACCAACAGACAGGCAGACCGACAGACAGACAGACAGATAAACAGGCAGATAGATAGATAGATAGATAGATAGATAGATAGATAGATAGAGATAGATAGATAGATAGATAGATAGATAGATAGATAGATAGATGGATGGATGGATGGATGGATGGATGGATGGATAGATAGATAGATAGATAGATAGATAGATAGATAGATAGATAGATAGATAGATAGATAGATAGATAGATAGATAGATAGATAGATAGATAGATAGATAGATAGATAGATAGGCGTTGAAGTGCCTTCAAATAAAACATAGAAATACATCGATCTGTACACCAACAAAAATATTACATTTCATAGTAAAAACTTAATTTTGTTTCCTGTTTATTTTTCTCTTATCTTTGTTTCGGTTTTAACTGCTATGGATGTCAGTTTTTAACTTTCCGGATTTGTCCTTTTGTTATCTCGATTAGATCTATTTTATGGTAGGCATGTTGGACAAGCATTTGACAAAGGAGACTCCTTGATGCACAAATAAAGCTCCACCCACCAGCAGGAAGGGGCGGGCAACGTCGGAAAACTGGGTGGTAATTGTCTTCTTACTTTCTGCCACTCTTCTTCCTGCCAACTTTTCATCGCTCTATCTTTCTATATTTCTATCTTTCTGTAAAACTGAACCAAACATTTTGGTCTGGTTTTGATAATGGAATGATCAATTTAAAAAAAAATCTAGGTAATGATCAATTAAAAAAAAGCTCTAGGTAATTATCAATTAAAAAAAAAGCTCTTCTTCTTCTTCTTCTTCGTTCACTTCTACCACCAAAAACCGCACTGTGAACCTACTGAATTCACGCCTGTGGTCCTCGTTAGGTCCCGTGGTCCCCTGTGTGGTCCAAAATAGACCACACGATTTCCACGAAAGGACCACAAGGGGTTCAGAGTATCACAGTGCTTTAGCCTGTATTCTTGGTGGGTCTCGGAAGCGGGATTGCGTGACACCGTGGTTTTCATTGCACCAGTTTGGTCTAGGGTTGGACTTTCTCACCGGAAGACCTCGACGTGTTTGGAATATCAGTGCATCCCCGCTGGGTGAGAGGCGTTAGCCCACCCAGGTCAGAGTTGGACTTTCTCACCGGAAAACCTCGACGTGTTTTGAGATACCCGTGTATCACCGCCGGGTGAGAGGTGGTTGCCCATCCAGCCCAGGGTTGGACTTTCTCACCGGAAAACCTCAGCGTGATTAGGATACGCAGACATCCCCGCCGGGTGAGAGGTGGTTGCCTATCTAGACTTCCCTGGTCCAGTGTCTCCGACTTCAGCATTTTGCGGTCGTGGCCGCTACCCTTCCTAGTTGTGACCAGGATGGAGCTTTTGTCCAGGAGGACGAATCCTCGCCACTAGTGACTTCTACCCCTGGGTTGAGCCGGTTTAGGCATTTCCCAGTATGGGCGTGTTTGGGACGTGACCGACCTCTAGGGCAGAGGTACTGTGACATTCATAGCCTTCAAGATTCACCCCTGGTATGAGCCGGTTTAGGCAAAATTCACCAGTATGGGTGTTTATCAGGCGTTACCGACCTCTAGAGCGGAGGTGGCATGACATGTCTAGCCATCGAGTTCCACCCCTGGTGTGTGCCGGTTTAGGCATATTTCACCAGTGTAGGTGTATTTCGGACGTAGGCGGCCTCTAGAGCAGAGGTGCCGTGGTATAGCTCTCGTAGCGATACTACTGGACATACCAGGTTAAACTTCACTTTCCACCACCTTTTGCCATCGGCGCCGCACAGCAACCTTTATTTCCGCATTTATTTCCTTAACCGGGAGGAGCTTCACTCCGCGCGCGGCATTTGAAAAGTCAAGCCAGCAGTGACTTAACCTCTGGGACAAGCCGGTTCATGCATTTCACCCGATATG
Source organism: Achatina immaculata (assembly GCA_009760885.1). Classification (NCBI taxonomy): domain Eukaryota; kingdom Metazoa; phylum Mollusca; class Gastropoda; order Stylommatophora; family Achatinidae; genus Lissachatina; species Lissachatina immaculata. The sequence continues at coordinate 32,075,761 of CM019699.1, read as the reverse complement.
ACTGCACTCAGGACGTGGCCGACCTCCAGACCAGAGGTGCCGTGATTTGACTGTTTGCTTCGCTTTATTCTTTCAACCACCTTTTCCGCAGTGATGCTGCGCGGCAACCTCATTTGCAAATTTCTTCATTGGCCGGGAAGAGCACCGCTCCACACACGGCAGCTGAAGATCTCGCCAACAGCGATTGAACTAATAAAAGCGCTCTTTCCACGAGGGTCGGAGCTTGGTAAGCATGTATTAGCTCTAGAATTGCCACAGTTATCCAAGTAGGATCGTGTCATCTAAGGAACCTCGACTGATTTAATGAGCCATTCGCGGTTTCACTAGGTAATTATCAATTTAAAAAAAAGCTCTAGATAATGATCAATTTTTAAAAAAGCTCTAGGTAATGATCAATTTTTTTTTAAAAGCTGTGGGTAATGATCAATGTTTTTAGAAAAAAGCTTTAGATAATTATCAATTTAAAAATAAAAGCTCTAGGTAATGATTACTTTTTTAAAAAAAGCTCTAAGTAATGGTCAATTTAAGAAAAAAAAAGCTCTAGGTACAGTGTTTGAAGAAATAAAATTAAATAAGGCATCCCGTAAGGCCACTCTCCAGGCACTGAAGCGGAATTCACTCAACAAAGCTTTGAGCAACGCGTTACTGCGCGCATAGCCACGGCGCAGCCCTAATGAAGCGTTCAGTCTAACAGTCACAACACAACGAAACACACCGGAAAAGACCGGAAGAGACCGCATGGAGTTTTCTGCAACGTGAAAAGGTTTTTCAAAACGAAGAACATAATTCACAATGAATAATCGATGTTGAGCTATGGCGATGCTTACCCTGGGTATGAGTGACAATGAACACAGGCGACGGAAATTCAATTTCCGATGGCATTATCAAAACTACAACTGGTTAATAAGATGGTCCCTAGTTTTTCTTTCTCAAGATTGGCATTCCCTCTAATACATGTCACGGCGGCAATGAGAGAGAGAGAGAGAGATATATGTACTTTCATAGGACATGCAATGGGAAGAGGGGGCATTGAAAATATTATAACAACAGGAAAAATAGAAGGAAGAAGATCAAGAAGAAGACCAAGAGAAATGATACTGGACAGTCTGACGGGATGGTGTGAGAGGAGATCACCAGCTGAGCTGATGGTCTGCATGAAGGATCGTGTACTCTGGAGAAGCATAATAGCCAACGCCAGTCGGCACGGCACCTGATGATGATGATGATGATGATGACGATGATGATGATGATGGCTGCAATGGATATTTCTATCATCATCATCATCATCATCATGATCATGAGCACTCTCCCATCAGGATATTGGCCACACTGGCGCTATAACTCATTCTGTCCCTTGTTTTAAAAGTTCATCGCCCTAAGCTGAATCCAGTCCGCCTCTTTATTTTGCCCACCTGTCCATAAAACGTTGTCGTTCTCTTGCTTTTTTTCCCCTTCAGCTTTTCCCTCAACCATGGATTTATTATTATTATTGTTATTATTATTATTATTATTATTATTATTATTATTATTATTGTATGCCTTTTGACATTACTAAAATGCTCCAAGTGTCTGTTTTTTTAATGTTTTTCATTACTTCTATCTTTCATTGGCAGTTGATTTAGTGCCCCTTTCTTTGTCTTTTTCTGTCCGTGAAATTCTTCCCATTCTTCTGTATTTTCATATTTCTTTGACCTTAATACACGGTTGGAAAAAGGCCCTCATCAAACATTTGACCAACACTCGAAACCAACTTCTAAACCCGAGACCAACATCTAACCCCGAGACCAACATCTAACTCCGAGACCAACATCTAACCCCGAGACCAACATCTAACCCCGAGACCAGCATCTAACCCCGAGACCAGCATCTAACCCCGAGACCAACATCTAACCCCGAGACCAGCATCTAACTCCGAGACCAACGTCTAACCCCGAGACCAGCATCTAACCCCGAGACCAACATCTAACCCCGAGACCAACTTCTAACCCCGAGACCAGCATCTAAGCCCGAGATCAACATCTAACCCCGAGATCAACATCTAACCCCGAGACCAGCATCTAATCCCGAGATCAACATCTAACCCCGAGATCAACATCTAACCCCGAGACCAGCGTCTAACCCCGAGACCAGCATCTAACCCCAAGACCAACATCTAACCCCGAGACCAACATCTAACTCCGAGACCAACATCTAACCCCGAGACCAACATCTAACCCCGAGACCAACATCTAACATAGTAACCAACATCCAACCCCGAGACCACGCAGCACTCGTATAAGTGAATAACGACATGTGCTATATTGATGTAAAATTACATGAATAACGACATGTGCTACATTGATGTAAAATTACACGAATAACGACATGTGCTACATTGATGTAAAATTACACGAATAACGGCATGTGCTACATTGATGTAAAATACACTAATAACGGCATGTGCTACATTGATGTAAAATACATGAATAACGGCATGTGCTACATCGAAGTAAAATGCATAAATAACGGCATATGCTATAATGATGTAAATTACTTGAAGAATAGCGTGGGCTACGAATTTACGAAAGTTGGATAATTAAAATGAAAATTACTAACAAAGAAAAATCCCGATCAATATTTTGATGTAAGTAAAATTTTCATCAAAGGATATGAAATAAAGCAAAAGTACCCAATCATTGTAGGAGTAAAAAGCTTCTTATCGATCAGTTTCTTCCTGGCTTTTCTTCCTGGCTGAAACATTGAGTTCTCCTTCCAGACAAAGAAGGGGTAAGGAGACAAGTTGTTAGTGATCTGCCCTTTCAGGAAGAGGGGCGAAGGTTCGTGTCCGACTACAGGGACCCATAAACCTATCAAGTTACATGGGTAACCCACGTGATAATTTTAAAGAAAAGCACTCTTGGGAGACAGAAAATACATGCTTTCATGGCGATGCACGTAGAGCGCTCTGCTCGTCCAGCTGAGAGTGAATGAAAGAAAAACAATCCACGGAGGTCAATCTCAGTAATAAATAGAGACATTCTGAAGCAAAGTACACACGGTGAACAATAGAGGGGGGAAAAAAGGTGCCGCCATTGAATTCTCAGTTGAAATACTGAGTACTATATTTGGTAGAAACCACATCACGTCATAGTTATAATCTGGAGCTGATGCGTATCTGACTGATCGATTACTTTTTTGTGTGTTTGTTATTGCATGCCGGGAAGGCTGATGACGTGCGGGTCTACAGACGGGGTATCGTGAAGGATGCTGGGTATTAATGTTGGTCGCAAAAGAGCACTGAACCACGTTAGGGCGTCTGAGATTTGAAACTGGAGGTTCGATACCGTTGTAGAACCAGAGCTGGCCAGGACCCTTTTTATCATTGTGTGGTGATTTTAACAGCAGGCTTTTTTTCTAATCGGTTACCTGAGTATCTCTCATTCTCTCTCTCTCTCTATCTATCTATCTATCTATCTATCTATCTATCTATCTATCTATCTATCTATCTATCTATCTATCTATCTATCTATCTATCTATCTATCTATCTATCTATCTATCTATCTATCTATCTATCTATCTATCTCTATCTCTATCTCTTTCATCCTTTCATTCTTTCTCTCTCACTCTCATTCTCTCTCTCTCTCTCTCTCTTTCATCCTTTCATTCTCTCTCTCTCACTCTCATTCTCTCTCTCTCTGTCTCTCTGAACACTAAATGCTCAGGGCACATCTGGCTTCCCCTAAGGTTCTCTACAAATGCCTCCTTTGGATTTTTCCCGCTCTTGCCCAGGTGAGCTCTCCATTGCTCAACATCCTCTCTGTTGATCTTCTCCATGTCTCTTTTGGTCTACCCTTACTTCTGTTCCCCTGTGGTGTCCATCTTAGTGCTAATTTTGATAGTGAGTCGTCAGCCATCCGGAGCACATGTCCCAACCATCGCCAGCGTCTTTCCTCAATAATTGCTGTCAGTGGCTTCATCTGCATTTCTACCAACAAGGTGTTATTTCTTATGGTGTTTGGCCAAAATATTCTTCGAATTCTACTTGAATATGGCATGATACAATCTCAGTGATGGGATATAAAGAGAAGGCCTGTTTCTTGAGTCCAGTTCGGGATTTCAGGAAAGCCACTGTAATCCACTCCTCATCTGACATCAAACTGTTTCTTTCAACATCATCAAGGCGTTTCCTGTAGATAATATAGTTTACTGGTTCTAAGGATTTAAAAAAGAATTATGCCATTAGTCAGTTTCTCAGTCATTTATTTCCTCAACCGAATATCATTGAAATTTGAAACCCGTAACATTATTGATAAAGCAAGGTTTGTGGGTCAGTTTGTCAGTTATTCTGTCAGTCAGTCAGTCAGTATGTTAGTCAGTCAGTCAATGTGTCAGTAAGTCAGTATGTTATCAGTCAGTCAGTCAGTCAGTATATCAGTCAGTCAGTATGTTAGTCAGTCAATCAGTATGTTAGTCAGCCAAATAGTATGTTAGTCTGTCAAACAGTATGTTACTCAATCTGTATGTTAGTCAATCAGTATGTCAGTTAGTCACAGCTGAGACCTGAAAACCTTTATAAGACTGTGACATGTTTGACAAGCCTCATTCCAAACCAAAGGTCCTACTATTCATAAGGGTCTCTCTAAAAACACATATGTCCTGCTTTCATAAGAGTCTCGTTGAAAACACAAAGGTCCTGCTATTCATAAGAGTCTCGCTGAAAATACATAGGTCTTGCTATTGTGACGAACAGTCCTGTATAATTATAACATTATAAGAGGACTATCGACATTTTCGGACCCACCGTCAACCCTCTCTACTAAGTTCACTCTCTCTCTTTCATTCTCTCTCTCGTTCTCTCTCTCATTTTCTCTCTCATTATCTCTTCATCTCTCTCTCTGTTCTCTCTTTCATTCTCTCTCTTTCTCTGTCACTCTCATTCTCTCTTCACCTCTCTCTCATTCTCTCTTTCATTCTCTCTCTTTCTCATTCTCTCCCTCATTCTTTCTCATTCTCTCACTCACTCTCATTCTCTCTCTCTCTCTCTCTCTCTCTCTCTCTCTGAACCTTAAGTGCCCAAGGCACATGGAGCGTCCTCAAAGGTTTTCCACAAACACCTATTCTTTGTTTTTTTTCCACTCTTGCCCAAGTGAGCTCTCTGTTGCTCAACATCCTCTCCGTTATTCTTCATGTCTCCTTTGATGTACTCTTACCTTTGTTCCCCTGGGGTGTCCATCTTTCTCTACTAAGTTAGTCAAAATAATATTCACAAAAATATCACGGAAGAAATATGTTTCACGCTTCACAGAAATCTGTCTCTTCAGAACTGACGTGGTGAGTTTTTTTTATTTTTTTATTTTACAAGAAATGAAAGTGAAGGGGAAATGAGAAAAATAAATGGAGAGAACTAGAGAGAGAGGGGGAGGGGGGGAGAGTGAATGCGAGTGAGAGAATGAGAAAGAGAGAGAATGAGAGAGAAAGAGAGGAAGAAAGAGAGAGAGAATGAGGTAGAGAGAAAGAGAGACAGAGAGAGAGAGAGAGAGAGAGAGAGAGAATGAGATGGAGATGTGCTGAGTATAGGAGTTATAAAAAATAAACCTCAACTTGAAGACAGGATGATACATCATGAAGATGAGTTAACATCTGAGATGCTACACAGGAATTCAGACGTTAAAAATGCTAACAAATCTGGATGTTTTCCTTCGTGGAGGTGAACGGTAGAGAGAAAATATAATTTTAAAAATTAGTATAGTAATCTTTTTTGAAGTAGTAAAGGTAACCCTATCATGCCTTAGAGGCACATAGGGATATGGTGTTAGTGCCCATATTTTCCTTGACCTGTCAGCACACTAGAGGGTGATATGGTCAGTATCACGCCTGGCTGCCTTTTCCTTCCCCAACTCCAGAAGAAGTCGGGTACCCATTTCTACAGCTGGGTAACTGGGGTGCCGCCGGCCGGATTCGAACCCCCGACCTTCGCCATGAGAGACCAGTGCACTAACCACTTCGCCACTCAGACACCCAATCTTGTGTGAGTCTGTCAGTTAAATGGCCTGTAAATTATTTAATTAATGTATGAATTTGTTATTTAATTAGACAGTTAGTTAATTAATTTAATAAATCAGTTAATTAGTTTGTTATTTATTTATTTATTTATGTAGACAGTTAGTCAGCTAGTTAATTAGTCAGTCAGTTAGTTACTTAGTTAGTTAGTTAGTCAGTCAGTCAGTTAGCTCGTTAGTTAGTTAGTCAGTCAATCAGTCAGTCACCAATTAGTTAGTTAGCCAGTAAGACAGGCAATCGTTAGTTAGTTAGCCAGTCAGTTAGTTAGTTATGTTATTTATTTAGTTAGTTAGCCAGTCAGTCAGTCAGTCAATCAGTTAGTCAGACAGTTAGTTAGCCAGTTAGTTAGATAGTTAACCAGTCAGTAAGTCAATCAGTCAGTTAGTCAGTCAGTCGGTTAGTTAGTCAGTTAGTTAGCTAATTAGTTAGTCAGTTATTCAGTTAGGCAGACAGTCAATCAGTCAGTCAGTTAGTTAATTAGCTAGATAGTTAGTTAGTTAGTTAGTTGGTCAGTCAGTTAGTTAGTCAGTCAGTAAGTAAATTAGTTCGTTTAGTTAGTTAGTCAGTCAGTCAGTCAGTCAGTCAGTTGGTTAGTTAGTTAGTCAGTCAGTCAGTCAGTCAGTTAGTTAGTTAGTCCGTTAGTCAGTTAGTTAGTTAGTAAGTCCGTTAGTCAGTCAGTTAGTTAGTTAGTTAGTTAGTCAGTCAGTTAGTTAGTTACTTTCTCACGTGGCACCGTCACGTTTATCTCCTACCCCTGTCACATTAAGTAGAGCCGCTTCTCGTCTACTTCTCGTGGCGAAATTTTCCGTCAGACTAGTCCCCATGAGAACGTTATGGATGTCTGCTCGGGTCAGAATCTATTAATTCTGCATATTTAGCTAGTTAAACCAGCCATACATTGTGTATAGCCTTCCGTTTACTTTAGGAAACTGCTCTAAACATAGGGAACAAAAGTTCGGAAACTGTTCTAAACATAGGGAACAAAAGTTAGGAAACTGTTATAAACATAGCAAACAAAAGTTAGGAAACTGTTCTAAACATAGCGAACAAAAGTTAGGAAACTGTTATAAACACAGCAAACAAAAGTTATGAAACTGTTCTAAACATAGCAAATAGAAATTATGAAACTGTTATAAACATAGCAAACAAAAGTTAGGAAACTGTTATAAACATAGCAAACAAAATTTAGGAAACTGTTCTAAACATAGCAAACAAAATTTAGGAAACTGTTATAAACATAGCAAACAAAATTTAGGAAACTGTTCTAAACATAGCAAACAAAATTTAGGAAACTGTTCTAAACATAGCAAACAAAAGTTATCACTATGGATAACGTGAAGTGCCGATTAGCGAGGGAGTCTGTTGTGTGATGTAATACTCAAGTTCAGTGAGAGGAGAGTCCAGCCAGTCCACTGTTCCGGACCAGAAGGGCCTCTCTCGTTGTAAATGAGGGTGGCCCACAGTGGACAACAAGGCAGGCACTGACGTGGAGTCCCCCGGGGAAATATAAATCGAGGAAGACCTAGAACTACCGGGGGGGGGGGGGGGGGGGAGGGATTTATGATAGTGCTCAGAGACAAGGGATACACATGGAAGGAAGCAGAGAAGAAGTCAAAGAACAGGGGCGGCTGGAGAGCCCTTATCCGTTGCCTATTCTCCACTCCCGTTGAAAGGCAGTGATGATGATGAAGAAAAAGAAGAAGAAGAAGAAGATGATGATGATGATGATGATGATGATGATGCACGAAAAGAGAATTGCAAATCCATAGGAAAAATGGGAGATGGGAGTGAGGTTGGTTGACGGGGGGTGGGATGGCACTGCCGTACAAATTTCCTCTCAACGACCATTATTATACTTCATATCATTTTTTTTTAAAATTGGTCTTTTCTTGTTATATCTTTCTATTCGTTATCTTCTTTTTCTAATTCTTTATCCAGTCCTTGCCATAACTGATACATTACACGCAGACATGATTTTCAGTTACCCTGGCCGTAATCGGCTGTTGGCTGTTCATGATATTCTATGATATTTTCGTTCTGATATATCACGTGATAGATAGCACGCAACAAGCGCATGGTATACCCTTTTAAGGTGAAACGACTGCGTGCAAAAGTACAGGAGGCAAAAAATGGGGGGGGGGGGGGGGAACGACATTAACTGCCGCCATAGTTTTCTTTTTCTTCTTCTTCTTATTTTTTTAAAGATTCTGATATTATCTAATTTCTAATTTCTTAGAAATTAGACTCTTCTGAAAACAAATGCCTAAGGAAAATACTCGGCATCAAGTGGAACGAATTCAAGAACAGTGCAGAGATAAGACAGATGACTGAACAACAACCAGTCTCATGGGTGATCAGGAAAAGGAGATGGACATATGTTGGTCACTTGATGAGAAGAAACGATCAGAGAACCCCAAAACAAGCTATCAAGTGGAACACAACAGGCCAAAGAAAAAGAGGCAGACCGCGTGAAACTCTGAAGAGGATATTGTTAAGAGAGGTCAAATTAACGTGCATAAAATCCTTTGATGAGGTTGAAAGTCTCGCTGAAGACAGGAAAACTGGCGAATTATCTTGCGAGCCCTATGTGACGTTTAACGGCACGGGAAGGATATAAGATATAAGATAAGATATTATCTACACTGTAAGTTATTTCAGATCTTGGTTTAAAAAATGGCGAGCGTGCTTGTTATAAAGTTGTTTGTATGGTGTTTGGACTTTTTTTTTTGTTTTGATTCGGTAAAAAGAATTAACTTACTCTTTTGTTTTTGTTTAAAGTTTGGCAGAAATAAAAAGAAAGTAGATAATTGATTAAATGACCAACTGACAGAAATAGAACCTATAATCTCCCCTCTGTGTTGGAAAAAAAATGAGGAGGGAGGGGAGAGACAGATAGAAAAAAGAAACAAACTTACATTCAAATGCGTTCTCCGCGTGCTCGCTCTCATCAATGGCAATAGCGACCACTCTATGGTACTCCTTGCTGAGCTCAGCCATTGTTGACTTTAGTTAGAAGAGCTCTTTAGCACTGATTCAACAGCCAATCAAACGGCGGGGGGTTTCTATTTACTGCCGGCCTGTGATGACGTCAGAGACAACGTGACTTCCGGTTATACAGATCAGTGTATTTCTGTCGAGTATGTTTACACTAAATGCAGCATTATCTCTGTCATGGCAAGTACCAGGTGAAATGTAATGTAGTTTTTAAAAAAAAACAGAAAGAAACCAAATGTCCTTGCATAATTATATGGGATTTTGTAATAAATCACAAGCTAAATATTCATCATCATCATCTTCATCATCATCATGTATCGGCCCAGTGTCTGTGAGTGATCTTGTTTCTTCAAGACATGCAGTGGCGGATTAAGTACCACTCAGGCTCCTGGGCCGAACTTGGTAAGGGCCCCGCTGCCCCGCTGCCCCGCTTCAATCTAATTTGTTTATTTGCTGAAATAAATTCATATAGTAATAACCTATACGATACAGTTCTTTTTATTCTTCCGATCAGGTCATATGGAGTATAGGGGGTGGGGGGGGGGTCCAGCCACTGCATCGACCCAGAGCCCGGTGGATGAAATCAGGAGTAGGCCGGGAGGGCATCGGGAGTAATCTAGTGAGTGATGTCAGGAGTAGGCCGGGAGGGCATCGGGAGTAATCTAGTGGGTGATGTCAGGAGTAGGCCAGGAGGGTATCGGGAGTAATGTAGTGGGTGATGTCAGGGGTTGATCAGGAGGGCATCTGGAGTAATCTAATGAGTGATGTCAGGGGTAGATCAGGAGGGCATCTGGAGTAATCTAATGAGTGATGTCAGGGGTTGATCAGGAGGGCATCTGGAGTAATCTAATGAGTGATGTCAGGGGTAGATCAGGAGGGCATCTGGAGTAATCTAATGAGTGATGTCAGGGGTAGATCAGGAGGGCATCGGGAGTAATCTAGTGGGTGATGTCAGGAGTAGATCAGGAGGGCATCTGGAGTAATCTAATGAGTGATGTCAGGGGTAGATCAGGAGGGCATCTGGAGTAATCTAGTGGGTGATGTCAGGAGTAGATCAGGAGGGCATCTGGAGTAATCTAGTGGGTGATGTCAGGGGTAGATCAGGAGGGCATCTGGAGTAATCTAGTGGGTGATGTCAGGAGTAGATCAGGAGGGCATCTGGAGTAATCTAATGAGTGATGTCAGGGGTAGATCAGGAGGGCATCTGGAGTAATCTAATGAGTGATGTCAGGAGTAGATCAGGAGGGCATCTGGAGTAATCTAATGAGTGATGTCAGGAGTAGATCAGGAGGGCATCTGGAGTAATCTAATGAGTGATGTCAGGGGTAGATCAGGAGGGCATCGGGAGTAATCTAGTGGGTGATGTCAGGAGTAGATCAGGAGGGCATCGGGAGTAATCTAGTGGGTGATGTCAGGGGTAGATCAGGAGGGCATCTGGAGTAATCTAATGAGTGATGTCAGGGGTTGATCAGGAGGGCATCGGGACACCTCTAGCGGGTGAAATCAGGAGTAGGCCCGGAGTTCATCGAGAGATATCTACTGGATGAAATCAGTGGTAGGACGGGAGGTCATTTCAGACCTCTAATGGTAAAAAGGTATGAGTTGTAAATCAGCGTCATTGCACACTGTCAAACCTTAAATGCTCTGCCGTCTAGTCAGCACTGGACCAGAAACTGCCCACTAACGTCGCCATTAGCATGAACTCCGTAGCTAGCGGCGTCATTCCTGTTCCTTTCCAGAGAGTTAACCCTTGTACTCATTTTTTTTATTGAGGCTGGGTGAATCCTGGGAGTTTTGGGTTTGTTTTTTTTTACCATGATGAGTGGAAATCGAAAGTGGTCGGCAAGCGAGTGTCCAATCCACTTCATTAGTGCGGCTCCCTTCTAAAAGATGAAATCAGGGATAGATGAGAAGGGTACCGGGAGGCCTGTAGTGGAAGAAGCCAGGGGGTAAGGGTGGGTTTTTCAGCAGCTTAGATCGTTTATCTTGGAGGTTCTTCTTCTGGGCCGCTAGATTTAGTTCTAATGGATAATTCGAGACAGAAGACGCGCACATCAGATCAGTTACCAAGAGCTTTAGTCTTCTCGTCCGGATATTTGTTTTCTGTCCCTTTCCTTTCTTAAAAAATTGTTTCTTCTCCTTCTTCATTCGTTTCTACCACCAAGACAAAGACCGCCCCGTGACCCTACTGAATTTACTCCTGTGGTCCTCGATAGATCCTGTGGTACCCCATGTGGTCCCCGAAAGGACCAAACGAGATCCCCGAGAGGTCTACAAGAGGTTCAGAATATCGCAGGGCTTGATCCTGTATTCTTGGTGGGTCTCAGAAGCGTGAATGCGTGACACCGTGGTTTTCGTTGCACCAGTTTAATCTAGAGTTGGACTTTCTCACCGGAAGACCTCGACGAGTTTTGGGATACCCGTGTATCACCGCCGGGTGAGAAGTGGTTGTCCATACAGCCTAGAGTTGGACTTTCTCACCGGAAAACCTCAGCTTGATTAGGATACGCATACATCCCCGCCGGGTGAGAGGTGGTTGCCTATCTAGACTGCCCTGGTCCAGTGTCTCCGACTTCAGCATTTTGTGGTTGTGGCCGCTACCCTTCCTAGTTGTAACCAGGATGGAGCTTTTGTCCAGGAGGACGAATCCTCGCCACCAGTAAGTTTCACCCCTGGGTTGAGCCGGATTAGGCATACTATCCCAGTATGGGCGTGTTTAGGACGTGAATTACCTCTAGAGCGGAGGGTAGCCATCAAGTTTCACCCCTGGTTTAAGCCGGTTTAGGCATATTTCACCAGTATGGGTGTATATCGGCCTCTATAGCAGAGGTGCCGTGGTATGAATAGCTCTCTCCGCGAGACTACTGGACGTACCGACTAAGTTTCACTTTATCCTTTCCATCTTCTTTTCACGTCAGCGCCGCACGGCAACCCTAATTGTTTTTCCTCATTTTCTTCATCGGCCGTGAGGAGTTTCACTCCGGGCGCGGCGTCCGAAGAGTCTCGCCAGCAGTGTTCTTTTTTTTCCATTTGAGTTTTCCTGTAACTGTCAGATTTTCTAAATTCTATGTCCTCGCGGTTATGTTCAAATAATTTTGCTTCTCTTTTCCAAATGACTGTAATCAGTCAGCAGTGGACTGTTCTAAGATCCTGGGAAGATCTTCTTACGTTGTTTTAACTGCACAGTTTGAAATGTCAGATTTGTTTTTTTTTCCTTTTTACATACACAGCCATGTTTTGATAAAGTAAAGTAACAGAGCACGGTATTGTATGGTTAGACCTTGCAGTACTGTATTGTTAGACCTTTCAGTATTTTACGGTTAGACCTCGCAGTATTGTATGGTTGGACCTCGCAGTACTGTATGGTTGGACCTCGCAGTATTGTATGGTTGGACCTCGCAGTACTGTATGGTTGGACCTCGCAGTATTGTATGGTTGGACCTCGCAGTATTATATGGTTGGACCTCACAGTATTGTATGGTTGGACCTCGCAGTACTGTATGGTTGAACCTTGGGGGCCTTAGCACCAAAGTTGATTTAATGGGCTGTTCTCTCGAGGCTAGACGGTTGCTCGGCCCTGTCAGAGTCCGTGATTCAAGTCCCAGGTCATTATGTTTCTTTCTGCCACGTCTAAGAGTGCTTTGTTTATGATTATTTCAAGGACTAACCTTACAATTCTGCGCTCTACTTTACTATGCGGAAGTCTTGTTGTTTCCTAGTTGTAAAAAAAATTACAATTTTTCAAACCAGTTGAATCTCTGATGGGTAAGTTTCTTTTGTTCATTTATCTGCCGTTTTATCTTCCCTGTTGTCCTTGACATAGGCGTTATTGTCGAAATATTAGATTGTTGTAGTGATTTTTATGTTTCATTATCACACGTTCTTCCTTCACTCTTCTAATGCCATTCCTCAATTTAGGCCTTTTCTTTTTGTTATATCGTATCAAGGCTGGCGATCCATGGCCGACCAAGACCCCGTCCGATGTCTCGGTTGGTGTCACCTGTAACAAGTACAATCTGACAACCGGTGCAGGTGTCTACAAGGTCCACTTGGCAGTGGAACCTGCTAAAGAAACGCTTCACTTTTCTCTATTTTTTTTTTTCTCGTTACTTCACTCCAGGCCTGGAAAAAAATAGTCACCGTAACCCACTCCCAGTCCGACACGATGCGTGTATGTGTGTCAACATCTTTACTGTATCGGCTGAAAAAGAACATCCTTCTTGCTGTACTGGGGATACAGAACAGCAACGACAACATTCGCACCCATCATCACACTTATCCTGCAGAACCTCATAGAAAGTGACGTGTGGCTTCCATGTCTTCAGTCCTTATGAGATTATGTGTTCTCCGTCTAATATATAACTGTTGTTAAGAAAAACAGTCATCATCATCATCATCATGTGCCGTGCCGACTGGCGTTGGCTATTATGCTTCTCCAGAGTACGCGATCCTTCATGCAGGCCATCAGCTCAGTTGGTGATCTCCTCTCACACCATCCCGTCAGACTGTCCAGTATCATTTCTCTTGGTCTTCCTCTTGATCTTCTTCCTTCTATTTTTCCTGTTGTTATAATATTTTCAATGCCCCCTCTTCTCATTGCATACTATGAAAGTACATTGTCTCTCTCTTATCTTTTTGACAAGGTTTTTTGTCTCTCCAGCTCTTCTCATACATTCTTCATTAGTTATTTTTGCTGTCCAGGGGATTCGCAACATTCTTCTAATAAACCACATTTCTGCTGCTTCCAATGATTTTTGTGCAGACTTGCCTATTGTCCATGATTCACTTCTATATAACAAGATAGGTTCAATATAGCATTTTAGGACTCGTTTTCTAATATTCATTGATAAGGATGTGTTGGTCAATATGTTTCTCATTCTCTGAAATGCAGTCTTTGCTTGGCCTATTCTGTTCCTAATTTCTGTTCTGCATTTCCCATCTGAAATTATTACTGCTCCAGAAAAACAGTAACAAAATAATATATCGAATTTGAACTGAATTTAAATGTCTGCATCTAAATGAATCATGGCGCGAAGACGCTGCCCATTTTGGAAGTCAGCTGGCGTCAGGGTTGGCGAGCCATAGCTGACCAAAACCTCGTCCCACTTCACCTTTGGTGGCCCCGAGTAATAGGCCCAGCCTGGCTAACAGGGCAGCAGTCATCACAGCCACCATGGCGGTGGAGCCTGTTGCGCATCTCCTGCTTTTTGATCCCGACACAGGGACTGAAAAAAAAATATCCGCCATGACCCGCTCCCAATCCGACACGATGTTGTGCCTCAGCATCATCACCACTTCGGCTGCAAAGACCACCAGCTTTCCAGCGTTCCATGGTGATTGAAGATGGAGACCTAATATATTTATTTAATATTGCTTTTCTTTGAAATCCATCAGCAAAATACTATGTTAAAATTTATCGATATACTCTGTTCTATCTTGCCTGATTTTAAATTCATCGCTAGCCTAAATTCAAGTTTCAGTCTAGGATAACTTATTAGAAACATTCATCGCTTATCTAAATCCAAGTTTCAATCAAGGATAACCTGTTATAAACATTTATCGCTTGTCTAAATCCAAGTTTCAATCAAGGATAACTTATTATAAACAATCATCGCTTGTCTAAATCCAGGTTTAAATCTAGGATAACGTTTTATAAACATTCATCGCTTGTCTAAATCCAGGTTTCAATCTAGGATAACTTGTTATAAACATTCATCGCTTGTCTAAATCCAAGTTTCAATCTAGAATAACTTGTTAGAAACAAGCGAGCAAAGATAATATAACGAATTTGAACAAAACAACACTTCTGTTTTTCTCTCTTACCTGGCTCTATATTCAGCGCACGCTTGTTTCTAAGCCCGCAGTGAAAGAACCGAAGCTTTGACTGAGAACTTCAATACACGGAAGCCGCGGAAGAATATCTCGCGTCGAGTTCAGCGTGACTTGGCGGAGTCGGAGCTCTCTTACTTCCAGAGATGGGCAAAACAACACATGGCCTGACAGAAAATGGGAGAGAGAATCGTTGTAATGTTGAATGTTACGAAGATGGAAAAACATGTTTTAAGGAGTGAAAAACATGTTAAGGAAGAATATTAGAATTAACAGAGAGGGGAGGAAAAGGGGAGGGGAGAGAGAGTAAGACGAAAGGAAATTTCTCAGATGGTGCGTGATTAAATGTCACCAAAAAAAAAAAAAACCAAGGACAATCCAAGAAAGGTCTCTTTAAGGTAGCCATGCACAGATAGAATAGATAGATAGACATACATACAGAAAGACTGGATGAATGAACGAATGAATGATCTTTATTTTTAAAGAGTAAAAGAACTGGGCACGCAGGCCCGTCTTACATTCTGCCCGCCATCACTCCATCTTTCATTCTTCCCACACACACACACACTCGATTTATTACAAGTATACAAATTACATTAGGGGAAAAACATATCAGGAGAGTGTAAGATTAAACTATTACATTCTAAGCAAAAGAGAAGTAGTAATTAAGCTAATAGAATAGCTCTCACACACTAAGCACGCACACACAAACATATACATAAACAAAAATATATTTTCAGTACAGATCTTCTAACATATATTTTTTTAACAAACATTAAAATAATTTATAACAATATCTAACAAGTTACTTTTCGAACTATGTCATTTTAGTACTTGATGGCTGGCGAGTCATGGGTTGAGAGAGTGCTGGTTATTCTATGGAAGCATATAGTTACAAGTAAGTAAATAATGAAAAGGGTTTGAATTAAAGGATGAAGTATTACCAATGGATTTTAAATGTTAGGGGAGAGTGTTCCAGATCTGTACTGCGGAGTATGCAAGGCTTTTCTTGTACAGATTAAGTCTGGGTTTTGGAAGAAGACAGTTTTTTAAATGCTGGCTATGTTTAGTGTTATACGTAAACAGTGGCCACAAGTAAGGCAGAGCATTGCGCAACAGAATTCTGCGAACAAACTTAACTTTTTTAAAAATGGCTCTATATTTGAGGGGTAGAATTTTCAGATTTGTGTGCTGATCTGAAGTCTGTACTGGGTGTTTGTTACAAATCAGATTTAATACTCATTTGTGAAATGAGTGGAGCGTTTTTGTGTTTGAGACTGAGCATCCATCCCAGATTGTGGAACAGTAATCTAAATGTGTTTGTATATGTGATAAGTAGTATATCTTTCTTGTGTCTTTGTCGATAAAATGTTTAATTTTGGCTCGTTGGTAAACTTTCTGTGCAATCAAATTTCTTAGGTTATGTACATGAGAATTCCAAGTTAAATCCTGATCAGTGATGAGTCCTAGAGTTTTATGTTCATGAACATTTTCTATTGCCTTAGTCCCAGCACAAAGCTGTAGTGAAGTTTTTGTTGCATTCTGCAGTTTCTCTCTTGTAGTGATGTGCATGGATTTTGTTTTCTTGGTGTTTATCACCATACCATTTTTATTACTCCATTTAATCAAAATCTTTATATCATTTTGGAGCGTTGTCTGTAGATTATTGATGTCATAGACACTATTGTAAACAATACAATCACCAGCAAAAAGATCACATGAAGAGTGCTTTAAATGTAGTGGTAGGTCGTTAATATAGATAGCAAAGAGAAGAGGACCAAGAATGGAGCCTTGAGGAAAACCATTATAAATCATAGAAGAGTTAGATAGTTTGTTTCTAAAGCAAACTACTTGTTTTCTACCTGAGAGAAAAGATGTAGTAAATTTTATCAGGTCAGGGAGTAATCTATAACCTTCCAGCTTTTTTGCAAGAATTTCATGATCAATCATATCGAAGGCTTTCTTGAAATCAACAAAGACAGCACCACACAATTTATCATCATTTATATTAGACGGACAGTTTTCTGTCATTTTGGTTAATGCTATGTAGCAGGAGTGATTTAGTCTAAAACCTGACTGACTGTCTATTAGTAGATTGTTTTCCTGCATGTGTAGAAGTGTTAGCTTTTGTATATGTTTTTCAAGAGGTTTAGATAATGATGACAGAATGGATATGGGTCTATAGTTTGAGAGGTCACTAGTCTGTACAGATTTAAAAAGAGGAAACACTTTGGCGAGTTTAAAAGCTTAAGGGAAATAGTATTTGTCAATGCACACATTGAACAAGGGGTGATTGATAAGTTCTCGGCATAAGGTACAACTACTTGAAACGCACAGTTGATATTAGGTGCACGTGTAGATAAGGTTAATGTAAGATTAAACACAAAGTTTCAAGAAAATAACTACAACCAATTTTTTTTACAGGCTACTGAAATGGTAAGGGGTGGCAGAAATTGAGAAAATGGATAAAATTTCTCATCGAGCAGTCATTCGCTAATTCTGCATCAAGGGCTTATCATCGAAGGTGATCCATGAGGATATGGTAGAGATTCTAGGGGAGAGTGCCCCTTCTTACAGCACAGTGAAGAAATGGGCAGCTCAATTCAAACATGGAAGGGAGAGTCTGGAAGATGATCCCCGTCCAGGAAGACCAAGAACGGTAGCTACCGATGAAACCACCGACAGAATCCATGACATGATAATGGAGGATCGACGACTAACTGAGCGGTACATTGCTACTGAGTTGGGCATCTCCCAGGAACGTGTTCATCCCATTATTCAAAATAATCCTCAAATGACAAAGGGCTCGGTGGGTCCCGAAACTTCTTGGAGCTGATCACGAACGATAGGGCCTCAACATGTTAAGTGACAATATTGGCCATTTTTCTGCAGATCCTGAAAAGTTTCTTCAGCAATTTGTGACTATGGATGAGACTTGGGTCCATAATTTTCAACGAGAAACCAAAGAACAGTCAAAGCATTAGAAACATCATGGATCTCCACCTTCATAGAAAACAAGAGTGGTTCTGTCTACAGGCAAAGTGATGGTTTCCATCTTTAGGGATTCAGAAGGTGTGCTATTGGTAGACTATCTTCAAAAGGGCAGAATGGTCACCGGGGTCTATTACGCTAATCTTGTGAAGCAACTGCGGGTCAGATTGAAGGAAAAGCGTCGAGGGAAATTGACAGGAGGAGTCATCTTTCAGCAAGACAATGTTACAGTTCACATTCGGCGGTGGCAATGGCTGCCATTCATGAATGCGACTTCCAGCTTCCTGAACGTCCTCCTTATTCCCCACATTTGGCCCCTTTGGACTATTACCTGTTTACCAGACTCAAAAAGGAGCTCAGTGGTCGCAAATTTGCTTCAGATGATGACGTCATTCATGCTGTAGACTACTTTCTACTGGCACAAGATGCTGACTTTTACACAGAAGGGATCCGTATGCTCCAGGATCGCTGGATTAAGTGCATAAACGTGCAAGCGGACTATGTTGAGAAATAGCCCAAAAAAAGTTGTCCACAAATAATCCATTGTATCTTATGACGAGAACTTATTAGTCACCCCTCGTATATTGTATGTTAGTGTGACTGAGGTAACTGGTGCAGCATAGCGTTAGTATCTTGTTACTAATGTCATCACATCCTGCTGAGTTATTGTTCTTTAAAGTTCGGATGTAGTTGTAAACCTCATCGACTGTGAGGAGAAGAAAACTTTGTTGTTTTAACTTTACACATTTACTGTCGATGTAAGTTTTCAACACACTCAGGTCGCAATTAGGCGTTGGTAATGAATATATTAGAATATGAATTTCTTCTCTAAAATGTTCACTGAAGTTAGTGCAGGTATGTTCACCATTAAGTGTTTGTGGGTCAGACTGCTTCCTTTTATTTACAGCAGTTATTAATCAGACAGACAGGTAGACAGACGGACGGATGGACAGATAGATAGATTGACAGACAGACAGACAGACAGACAGATAGATAGATAGATAGATAGACAGACAGACAAACAGACAGACAGACAGACAGATAGATAGATAGATAGATACATACATACATACATACATACATACATACATACATACATAGATGGATGGATGGATGGATGGATGGATGGATGGATGAATGGATGGACTGATTGATTGATGGATGGGTGGGTGGGTGGATGGATGGATGGATGGAAGGGTGCGTGGAAGGGTCGGTGCGTGAGTGGGTGGACAGACAACATCAATTTGTTGAATGTCTCTTTCAACATGAAGAATGAAACGTAGTCACGCAAGTTTTTCATAAAGTCGTGGTACGTCAAGCCACAGCCAAAAATGAGACTGACCAGAAAGTGATCTACATGTGCATAAAACAAGATTTATACAGGACTCACAACTTCAGTTAATAAACCAAAACTTGAAAAAAGAATTTACAAACAAAAGGCATTTCAACATTAAATTAGCCAGTTTAGAGTTCAAATAATCATCATCATCATCATCATCATCATCATCAGTTGCCTGTATTTTCCGTTTGAAGCACAGACCACGGATAAATTCTCTCCCCTATTCCTTGTTCTCTATTTCCTTCCTTGCGTTTCCTTTGTCTCTGAGCACTTTCATAATTTCCTTTGTCCAGGTAGTTCTGGGTTTTTTTTTTCTTGATTCAGTCTAGGATAACTTGTTAGAAACATTCATCAATTGTCTAAATCCAAGTTTTAGTCTAGGATAACTTGTTAGAAACATTCATCATTTGCCAAAATCCAAGTTTCAATGTAGGAGGACTTGTTACAAACATTCATCGCTTATCTAAATCCAAATTTCAATCTTGCCTTCTTGTAGTTGTGTCTGGTTTCCTCAATGTGTGGCCAATCCACATCCGTTTTAAGAGGCTACCTTACCCCAAAAAGGCAAGTTAAAAAAAAAAATTAAATTCTGTAATCAACGATGCATTAGTGTCGTGTGATTAATGTCTCCTCTCACTAGACAAGTTGCTTGTTGCACTGAAGCCTTGGGTTCACTTCTCACTTATTGTCTTTACAACTGTTTTGTTCTACATAGTTAACAAGTTTGAAGCTAATCCTTGCTAGCACAGGTAACAAGTTTGAAGCTAATCCTTGCTAGCATAGTTAACAAATTTGAAGCTAATCCTTGCTAGCACAGGTTTGCCACCTCGTTGACCAAATTTATGTGATTTCCTCCGTTATCGATGTGAAAAATATGTATACGAATATTATTATACATGTGAATGTTATTAAAAACGTGAATTTTACTGTACATGCAATTTTATTGCGTGTATGAACTTTTATACATATGTGAATATCATCATGTATGTGAACGTTATTAAGCGTGATAAATTTGTGAAAGAGAATTTTTACATCGTTAAATAGATTTATTTCATTTTATCACGCTTTTAAAACATAGACGCTATTCATTTTAAATAAAACTATATTAATGAAAGTTTACGAACTTTATTGACTGCCTATTTTTTGTCCCTAGTCATAAACCTGCTATATCAGTCACTTACTCAACGAGCAAACCACGCCCAAAGCACACGCCCACACCCACACCCACACGCAACCACATCAAAGATATAACACTTCTTTATCAAAACAAACAATAAGAAACATCAAACCAAGGACAATCCCGCTCGGGCTCATAAAGCGTTATATTGGTTTCTGAGTGTGTCGCGGTTGATTAGGCCTAACTACAATACGCGTTTAAGCAAGCGGCAATGTGACAAATTGGTCATCTGGTTATATGACTGAGTTGTTAACGAACTTGGTCCACGCCACTAAGTTTTTATTGAACTTGGTCCACGCCACTAAGTTTTTATTGAACTTGGTCCATGCCACTAAGTTGTAAATGAACTTAGTCACGAGAGGGATTTATGAAAGGACTTCTGGGGAGAGAGAGAGAGAGAGAGAGAGAGAGAGAGCAGCTAGAGGATGGATGGATGGATGGATGGATGGATGGATGGATGGATGGATGGAAGTATGCGAGATCTTTAGCTGTCTATACGAGTGCTGAGAAAGTTAATAAACACAGAGTATACATGTGAGATCTTGGAATCTTATACTTATACTTGGACCTGTTCTGTGACACAGCGGTCGGTCATGAGTCTCGGTCAATGTCAGTGTGAAGCGCTGGTTTGTCTGGATGTTGATGTATGTTGAACAACAACTGTCCACACTTTCATCACTAGTTATCAAACATGCACTCACCCACACCACCGACTCACACTGCGCATGGATGAAGGTGAAACGTGAGCGGGAAACAAACTCCCATTTTTTTTTCTTCAACTTCTTCCCTCGCTCTTCTCCACTGGCAAAGTCTAAACCGGGAGCAAAATTAACTCTGGCACGCACTGCATTATCTCCCCTGCTAAATCGCTACTGAAATACACATAAAGTGACCAAGATGGGGGCCAATCAACGGTCAGAGGGGGAGGGGGCCCCCGCTGTGATCAATGACCATAAAAATCTGACGTCAGATTACCTGCTTGACGTCCTTCATTAGGTTCACTGGCCTCTGCGGTTTTAACTGTCTGCTGAGATTAACAGTCATGACTGCGATATTAAAAGTGGCGTTGGAATTGCAACACGAAGATAGAAGATTCTAAAGAGAAAATGGATGGGCTTTTTGTGAATATGGAAATACTGGGAAAATGCTTCTGATTAAAAAAAAACAAACAGTAAACAAAGTCAGTAAGCTACAGTATGCAAAGAAATTAATAAAAATCACCAAGATAAGCAAGGAGTACAGTCAGACTCCGAAATTACACTCTTGTATCTTGGTACTCATTTCTCCAAGAATAATAACACTGATCCCAGAGGAAGAAAGAAGGAAAGAAAGAAAAAAAGCGAGGAAAGAAAACACAACAACAACAACAACAACAAAAACTCTGCTGATAAAAGGTTTCATGAAAACGACTTCGTCTCTTTGTCTGGACGATTGGACATATAACGTTAATCAAAGAAGATGTATAAAAAGAACTTATTGGGAGAAAGTAACCTCATTTGCATATGGCGATTCATTGAAAAATTCGAAACTAACGTGACAAAAAGACTTAGAAATTAACATTCTGTACTCCAGTACTTGGAGTGGTACCCGAAATGGCAGTCGCTTGAACAATTATTGGTAAACTTGTAACAGAAAATGTGGGAAACTGATAAAGAAGGCACGGAAAACAAATAAGACAGACAAACATTAGAAACTAATAAGACAGACAGACAAACATTAGAAACTAATAAGACAGACAGACAAACATTAGAAACTAATAAGACAGACAAACATTAGAAACTAATAAGACAGACAAACATTAGAAACTAATAAGACAGACAAACATTAGAAACTAATAAGACAGACAGACAAACATTAGAAACTAATAAGAAATATACTTAAGACATGGGAAACTGATAAATACGTAAAACATATAAAACCTGGGAAACTACTAAGACATAAACAGACTAATACGGCAAACACAGTTGAGAAACTGATACGGCATAACAAGAAAACACGAGAAACTACTAAAGCATAACAAGAAAACGTGAGAAACTAATAAAGCATAACAAGAAAACATGAGAAACTAATACAGTATGCGCAGAAAACATTTGAACTAATAAAGCATATATAGAAAACACTGAAACTAATAAAGCATATACGGAAAACATGGGAACTAATACAGCATAGACAGAAAACATGGGAACTAATAAAGCGTATACAGACAACATGGGAACTAATAAAGCATATGCAGAAAACATGAAAACTAATAAAGCATATACAGAAAACATAGGAACTAATAAAGCATATAGAGAAAAGATGGGAACTAACAAAGCATATAGAAAAAAGATGTTAACTAATAAAGCATATAGAGAAAAGATGGGAACTAACAAAGCATATTGAAAAAAGATGTTAACTAATAAAGCATATAGAGAAAAGATGGGAACTAACAAAGCATATAGAGAAAAGATGGGAACTAACAAAGCATATAGAGAAAAGATGGGAACTAATAAAGCATATACATAAACCCTGAGAAAAACTGACAAAAAAGGCAGAACATGAACTAAGACATGGCGGCCAAAAACCGCAACGAATCAAAATTTTGGAGCATCACGGGGAAAGGAAACAAAGAAGCAAAAAAAAAAAAAAAGACTCGGAAATTAACAAAAATCATTCCGGAACAAACGCCATAAATCTTCTAATGAAACAAAAGAGATGAAGACAGATCGATAACGTTCTGCTGATGCATGATTACATAAATAATTACAATAAATCAGGGCCGTGGATAACCAGATCGAGCCCTGGCCTCGGTTACAATCAGAACCCATATCCAAAATGTAATCATTATTTCATGGAGTTTTTGCTGATTTTTTTTTTTAATAAGAAGAGACTGAAAAGAAGTCGCCAGCCCCACCCCACCCCCAAACAACACCCGGGGCCCATGAGGTACAGCCCCGGCTCTTCCCCTGCCCTTCCCCCCTCTCTCTCGTCGAGCCTCCAAATACGTGGAAAACAATGAAGACTGAGGTCACAAATAGACCTGGACGCCACAAGGGAAACGGAGCATTGCGCAGACGCACGGAGGTTCGAAAGGAGCATGGAGATTTCCCATACAAAATTTCAAACCTCAGAAACATAAACCGTGGCATTAGACAGAATGTCCTTTTGAAAAAGGGCAACATAAATAGATACACATCTCTGTCCTAAACGCTGCTGGGAGTTAAGGAATTTATCGATGACAAAAGTCTACAGAATCCAGACAAATGGCAAGGAAATATTTGCTGATTATGCATAATCCGTTGTATGCAAATTTTCAGATTATGGCTATAAGTCTCAGGAATTTTCTTTTTTTTTTTTTCTTTTTCTTCATTTTTTTTTCATCTCTCGCATACAAAACGCCGGGATTTTGCATAACAGTTCCAGTTGTGATTTATGTTTCAAATTTCCTTGCTACATTACCTTCATTCCACTTCAAAACAAAAGTAAAATACAACTATGGCGTAAATGTATGCTAGACTTGAGTGAACAATGTGACTTTGTTTTCACGTGGAAATTTTGTCCCGTTGGACGATCTCTTTGTTCAGTCGCAAGATATTTGTTTCCTTTTAAAACAAAGAGGAAAAAAGATTAAGGTACGTGTGTGGAAATATGGACATCTCTCTCTCTCTCTCTCTCTCTCTCTCTGAACGTTGAGTGCCCAAGCCACATGGGGCTTTGGCAAAGGGTTTTCCACAAACGCCTGTCCTTCGCTCTTTTTTTTTTCCTCACGCTTCTACCAAGGTGAGCCCTCTATTGCTCAACATCCTCTCTGTAGATCTTATCCATGTCTCCTTTGGTCTGCCCTTATTTCTGTTCATCTGTGGTGTCCATCTTAGTGCTATTTTTTGGTAGTGAGTTGTCAGCCATCCGGAGCACATGTCCCAACCATCGCCAGCGTCTTTCCTCAATAATTGTTGTCAATGGCTTCATCTGCATTTCTGCCAACAAGATGTTATTTCTTATAATGTTTGGCCAAAACACTGATATATGACTAGTAGCATTATATGTGATGTGTGATTATTATGATGTGTGATCTGTGATATTTTATTGCTATCTGGTTTTTTTCCCCTCTTCCTTTAACCCTCTCACCACCCACTGGCAGAGTTGATAGATCTGGCACACCTGTGGTAGTCAATGCCAAGAGTGATGTTATAGAAAAAAAGGCAAAAGGTGAAATTCCCGTTTCCATGCTATTAAGGCATGTTGGGGAATACGGTGATAGGCCCGCGTTTTCCACGACCTTCAGCACATGAAAGTTATGATGTTGTCAGTATCACACCTGGCCGCTTTACCTTCCCCAGATTTCCCTGGTACCCATTTTTTAGAGGCTGAGTGAACCCCGGGGGGGGGGGGGGCCTTTTTGGCGTGTACCAGAAAAGAGTCCCGCTGCTGGGACTTGAACCCGCTACCACAGGATTAGTAAACCGAGCGCCTAACCACTCAGCCAACCAGGCCGCCTGGTTTAGACAAAGTCTAAGTAAAATGAAAAGTAGCACATCACTAACTCAGCTCATTATTTTTTCTCGTTATAGAGTAACCTCTTTCCATTTTCTTTCTACCAAAATCTCTCATCAAAATTTGTTCTGGTAGGTTATGGAAAGAGCGAAAGCGTTTAGGGAACAAAACACAGTGTTTCTGTCTGAACAATCATTCTATAATATCAAGAAACAATCATAGTGTTTCTGTCGGAACAATCATTCTATAATATCAAGAAACAATCATAGTGTTTCTGTAGGAACAATCATTCTATAATATCAAGAAACAATCATAGTGTTTCTGTCTGAACAATCATTCTATAATATCAAGAAACAATCATAGTGTTTCTGTCTGAACAATCATTCTACAATATCAAGAAACAATCATAGTGTTTCTGTCTGAACAATCATTCTATAATATCAAGAAACAATCATAGTGTTTCTGTCTGAACAATCATTCTATAATATCAAGAAACAATCATAGTGTTTCTGTCGGAACAATCATTCTATAATATCAAGAAACAATCATAGTGTTTCTGTCTGAACAATCATTCTATAATATCAAGAAACAATCATAGTGTTTCTGTCTGAACAATCATTCTATAATATCAAGAAACAATCATAGTGTTTCTGTCTGAACAATCATTCTATAATATCAAGAAACAATCATAGTGTTTCTGTCTGAACAATCATTCTATAATATCAAGAAACAATCATAGTGTTTCTGTATGAACAATCATTCTTCAGTATCAAGAAACAATCATAGTGTTTCTGTATGAACAATTATTCTTCATTATCAAGAAACGAAACAGTGTTTCTGTCTGAGCAATCATTCTACAATGTCAAGAAACAATCACAGTGTTTCTGTCTGGAAATCATTCTTCATTGTCAAGAAACAATCATAGTGTTTCTGTCTGAGCAATCATTCTTCATTGTCAAGAAACATTCACAGTGTTTCTGTCTGAACAATCATTCTCCAGATGGAAATATGAAAGCATACAGAAACACGGCTTCAGTCACAGACGTATTAACTAAGTAGGCTGCCAGGTACAGAAACACGGCTTCAGTCACAGACGTATTAACTAAGTAGGCTGCCAGGTACAGAAACACGGCTTCAGTCACAGACGTATTAACTAAGTAGGCTGCCAGGTACAGAAACACGGCTTCAGTCACAGACGTATTAACTAAGTAGGCTGCCAGGTACAGAAACACGGCTTCAGTCACAGACGTATTAACTAAGTAGGCTGCCAGGTACAGAAACACGGCTTCAGTCACAGACGTATTAACTAAGTAGGCTGCCAGGTACAGAAACACGGCTTCAGTCACAGACGTATTAACTAAGTAGGCTGCCAGGTACAGAAACACGGCTTCAGTCACAGACGTATTAACTAAGTAGGCTGCCAGGTACAGAAACACGGCTTCAGTCACAGACGTATTAACTAAGTAGGCTGCCAGGTACAGAAACACGGCTTCAGTCACAGACGTATTAACTAAGTAGGCTGCCAGGTACAGAAACACGGCTTCAGTCACAGACATATTAACCAAGCAGGCTGCCAGGTACAGAAACACGGCTTCAGTCACAGACATATTAACTAAGCAGGCTGCCAGGTACAGAAACACGGCTTCAGTCACAGACATATTAACCAAGCAGGCTGCCAGGTACAGAAACACGGCTTCAGTCACAGACATATTAACCAAGCAGGCTGCCAGGTACAGAAACACAAACAGATAAATACATAGATAAACAGACAGATACAAAGATAATGTAATAGATAAAAAGACAAGTGAAAAAAAACAGATTAAATGACATATAACAAATGGAGAGAAACACACAGTTAAATAATAGACAGAAAAGCACAAGGATAAAGCACTAGGTCATCATCATCATCATCATCACCATCATCATCATCATCATCATCATCATCATCATCATCATCATCAACATCATGTCCCGTGCCGACTGGCGTTGGCTATTATGCTTCTCCAGAGTACACGATCCCTCATGCAGGCCATCAGCTCAGTTGGTGATCTCCTCTCACACCATCCCGTCAGACTGTCCAGTATCATTTCTCTTGGTCTTCCTCTTGATCTTCTTCCTTCTATTTTTCCTGTTGTTATATATTTTCAATGCCCCCTCTTCTCATTGCATGTTCTACGAAAGTACACTGTCTCTCTCTTATTTTTTTTTACATGATTTTTTGTCTCTCCAGCTCTTCTCATACATTCTTCATTAGTTATTTTTTTTGCTGTCCAGGGGATTCGCAACATTCTTCTAATAAACCACATTTCTGCTGCTTCCAATGATTTTATGCAGACCTGGCTATTGTCCATGATTCACTTCCATACAACAAGATAGGTTCAAAGCACTAGGTACATAGATAAATACACAGATAGATAAACAGACAGATGAACAAAGATAAGGGGATAGACAGGCAAGTTCGCAGATATATAAAAAGAGACATATGAAGAGAAACTGAAAGATTATTGTGAATATATATATATATATATATATATATATATATATATATATACATATATATATATATATAATGTGGACACAAAAAAGAACAAATATATCTATACTACAAGAGCTTAATATTGAAGAAGGCTGGCTAGTGAAGAGGATTAAAGAGAGAAAACTGAAATATTTTGGACACATTAAACGTCATGATAATTTAGAGAAGACCGTATTGGAAGGATACATAATGGGAAAAAGACAAAGAGGAAGACCAAGACGAAGATGGCTGCAAGACATCGTTGACTATCTGGAAATGGATGCAACAGCAGCAGGCCATCTTGCTCACAACCGAGAGGCCTACAGGAGTGCTGTTTGGGAGGCAAAGTTCCACAAGGGACATGCAAATGAATGAATGAATGAATTATATACATATATATATACGGACATATGACATTAATGATTTGATAACAAACTGACAGCAGAATGAATCCATAGATAAATGAATCAATTGAAACGTTTCTGGGGGTTGATAAGGGAGGGGGAGAGCGAGTGAAAGAGAGAGAGAGAGAGAGAGAGAGGGAGGGAGGGAGAGAGAGAATGGAAGAACGAAGAGACAGAAGATACTGAAAGATGAATGAACAGAAAGATACAACATACATACGAGTATAGTTCTCGTTATTCGACGATTTACTCTTTTCGATTGCCGATGCACTAAAATAGCAGGACTTCCTGTTATAATTTTTCAAGTATTTTTTTCATAGAACAAGGTACTTATTTAATGTAAAACTATTTATTTTAAAGTCCGCGTATAAACTGTGGTTTATGTTTTTGTTTTAAAACTCTTGTCTACTGACAATGTGCGAACGAAGAAGAAGAAGTCTACTGACAATAAAATATCGTATAATCACGCTCTGTTAAATTCGTTTTACGTCCACCATTTCGATTTGCGATACATAAATTGGAATGGACGTTCCTCCCAAAAGCGAGAAATTTTTGTATGTAAGAGGGGAAGTCATTAGTAACTCGCAAATGCCTGTTACAAAAAAAAAAAAAACTAAATGCGACAGTAATTTGAAAACTTTTAATTTTTGATCCTACATTATTCCCCTATTTCTGAACGTAATCGCCACCAACATTGATACATTTTTCCCATCGTGTAATCACTGATTTCCAATTTCTGAACCATTTTTTTTTTTACTTCTGTTTCCACCTCTTCGTCACTCGAGAATCTTCTCCCGCCAAGGCGGTTTCTCAATGGACCAAACAGGTGAAAATCACTTGGAGCTAAGTCAAACTATAGGGTGGATGTTCAAGAACTTCCCAACCCAACTGGCTAATTTTCTCTTGGGTTAACCGAGCCGTATGTGGTCTGGCATTGTCATGAAGGAGAAGCACACATCTAGTCAGCAGACCAGGACGTTTTCTTCGAACTGCATCCCGTAGCATCGACAGAACTTCACAGTACGATACAGAATTCACACTGTCACCATACATCTTAAACTTGGTTAACAACACTCCTTGATAATCCCAGAACACTGTCAGCATAACCTTCCTTGCAGAAGGCTTAATCTTGAATTTTTTTTTTTTTTTTTTGCGCATGGCGATGACGGGTGTTTCCTTTGCATTGAGGCACGTTTTGATTCGGGTTGATAGTGGTGCACCCATTATTCGTCTCCAGTAATAACCTGTAATCATTTCCTTATGAATGCCCTCAAATGAATATCCTTTAGTCCACAAAAATCGCACGACACTTCTCTGTTCTTCTTTGGTACACACTAACAGTTGGGTAGCCATTTTGTTATTGCTTTGCGCATGCGCACGTAACTCCCAGCGCCCCCTACATACAACTATTATAAAGTTGGATGACTGTACTATCCAAGGACATATTTAAATACTACCTGATAACTGCCACTGATAAAATATATCAATTTGCGAGTTACTTAGTGACTTCCCCTCGTATTATTCCTCTACGTAATCTTTACTGGAAGTGCAAGATGGTGTTATTTACAGCCGATGCGATGAAAGTGTTGAGGAACAGCATAGTGTCAGCGTGGGGGCGGGTTATGACGGCTATTTTTTTTTTAGTCCCTGGATGAAAAAAAAAAGCAGGGAATGTGCAAATTTATGATGTTGATGGTCGAGTTGCTGACGTTCTCTTGGATCTGGTAGATCCTGGTACTACAAGTACATGTTCTACGCACGACGCGAAAACCAACTTCGTCGGTTACTAAATGAACGGATGTGAAGTCTCATTTGCAGGGAGTTAACTCACAAGTGTGACAGAGCACAGCAATTGAAAAGACAAGTGGTTTCTGTGAACGTCCGTTGTATGTGATAGGCTTTTTAGAAGGTCTTTTGGGGAAATAACTTCATTATATGTTTTTGCTGAAGAAGAAGAAGAAGACAGAACTAACATAGGCAAATACCGGGTGTCTGAATGGCAGAGATATGGAAGAAGTGGAGAGTTTTGGATATCCTGGATCATTACTAACTAATAATGGTGATACAATGAGGGAAATTAAAGGGATGACATCTATCGCTCTTCAGAAAGTAAGACAACTAAAGAAGCTGTGGAGAGGAACAGACTGAACTTTAAAAATAAGATTTTTAAGTGCATGCATCTTTCCCAGCGTAACATATGCTTGTGAGACCTGGACACTTAACAAAACAGCTGAGAAACACACAAATGCCTTTGAATGTAAATTCTACAGAAGAGTGATTTAAATAGCATGGAAATAAAAAAGAACAAATGCATCCATACTGCAAGAACTTAATAACTTAATATTGAAGAAGGTTTGATAGTAACGAGGATTAAACAGTGAAAACTTAAATATTTTGGAAATATTAAACGTCATGATAATCTAGGGAAGACCGTATTGGAAGGGTACATAATGGGAAAAAGAAAGAGAGGAAGACCAAGACGAAGATGGCTGCAAAACATCGTTGATAATCTGCAAATGGAGGCATCAGCAACAGGCTATCTTGCTTTCAACCGGGAGGCCTACATGAGACCTCTTAGAAAGGCAAAGTTTCGCAAGGGACATGCAAATTACTGACTGAATGGCAGAGTGGTTAACACTCTAGTCTCTGACAGTGAAGGTGGGCGGGTCGTATCCGGCCGAACGCACACAAGTCACTTCGCTGTAGAAATGGGTACCTGACTTCTTCTGAAGCTGGGGAAGAAAAGATGGCCAGGCGTTGTGGTGACCACATCACCCCCCCCCCCAGTGTGCTGACCACATCACCCTCTAGTATGCTGACCACATCACCGCCTATTGTGCTGACCACATCATCCTCTAGTATGCTGACCACATCATCCTCTAGTATGCTGACTACATCACCCTCTAGTGTGTTGACCACATCACTCTCTAGTATGCTGACCACATCACCCTCTAGTATGCTGACCACATCATCCCACAGTGTGCTGACCACATCACCCTCTAGTGTGTTGACAACATCACCCTCTAATATGCTGACCACATCACCCTCTAATATGCTGATCACATCACCCCCTAGTGTGCTGACAACATCACCCTCTAATATGCTGACCACATCAGCCCCTAGTGTGTTGACTACATCACCCTCTAGTATGTTGACCACATCACCTTCTAGTGTGTTGACTACATCACCTTCTAGTATGTTGACCACATCACCTTCTAGTATGTTGACCACATCACCTTCTAGTGTGTTGACTACATCAACTTCTAGTATGTTGACCACATCACCTTCTAGTATGTTGACCACATCACCTTCTAGTATGTTGACCACATCACCTTCTAGTATCTTGACCACATCACCTTCTAGTATGTTGACCACATCACCCTCTAGTATATTGACCACATCACCTTCTAGTGTGTTGACTACATCACCCTCCAGTATGTTGACCACATCACCCCCTATTGTGCTGACCACATCACCCTCTAGTATGTTGACCACATCACCCCCTATTGTGCTGACCACATCACCCTCTAGTATGCTGACCACATCACCCTCTAGTATGCTGACCAAATCACCCTTTACTGTTCTAACCACATCACCCTCTAATGTGCTGACCACATCACCCTTTACTGTTCTGACCACATCACCCTCTAGTGTGCTGACCACATCACCCTTTACTGTTCTGACCACTTCACTTTCTAGTAGACCACATCACCCTTTACTGTTCTGACCACATCACCCCCTAGTGTGCTGACCACATCACCCCCTAATGTGCTGACCACATCACCCCCTAATGTGCTGACCACATCACCCTCTAGTATGCTGACCATATCACCCTTTACTGTTCTGACCACATCACCCCCTAGTGTGCTGACCACATCACCCTTTAGTATGCTGACCACATCACCCTTTACTGTTCTGACCACATCACCCTCTAGTGTGCTGACCACATCACCCTCTAGTGTGCTGACCACATCACCTTCTAGTGTGCTGACCACACCACCGTCTAGTGTGCTGACCACACCGCCCTCTAGTGTGCTGACCACATCGCCCTCTAGTGTGTCGACAGGTCAAGGTAAATATGGGCACTAACACGTATCCCTTGGCATAAAAGGGTTACCTTTACATTCTACTTTTAGGCGAGTGGTTCCCAAAATTTCTCAGACTGTAGCAGACTTGGGAAGCGAAATTTCTGTCGTGGCAGTGTCCTTTATGTTGAATTCTCATGCAGTTAGCCATATATTTTAGTATTTTCAGAGTTTACACATATATTTTTAGCATTCTCAAAGTTTACACATATATATATTTTGCATTTTCAAAGTTTACACACTATGAGAAGTTTTGAGAGCGATTTTAAGTTTCGTTATACACGACATTCTTTTTTAGATGTGAAATTTGAGCTGGCTTGGAGGTACATATCTCTGGCCACTCAACCTCCCTCTAGACTGGGATTAAGAACTAAATTGTTGTGGACTCTCTACCTGGTGAACATTTATCACACAAAGAAGCAAAAATGTGGCTTATTTTGTCAACAACAACAAAATTACTTAAAATATTTGATGGCACACCTCCAGTTCACTCGCGGCACACAGCTGTGCCTTGGGGCATCTTTTGAAAAACTGTGCCTTTAACAAGTACCAAGTCACAAGAAAGGGTTTATTTTATTTACAGAATTGTGTTCAGGATAGGTCCAGACTGTCTTTCATTGACACTGGAGTAGTTTAAATTAAATTATGCGTATATTGGCAGGAATAAGAGAAATGAGCATGCGGTAAAGTCTCATCAATGACTAAGAAAAGAAGGTTGGCATATGTAGGCCAGTTTATGAGAAGAAACAATCAGAGAATCAAGAAAAGAAGGTGGGCATATGTGGTCCACGTGATGAGAAGAAACAATTAGAGAATCAAGAAAAGCAGACGGGCATATGTGGGCCACGTGATGAGAAGAAACAATCAGAGAATCAAGAAAAGAAGGTGGGCATATGTGGTCCACGTGATGAGAAGAAACAATCAGAGAATCAAGAAAAGAAGGTAGGCATATGTGGTCCACGTGATGAGAAGAAACAATAAGAGAATCAAGAAAAGAAGGTGGGCATATGTGGGCCACGTGATGAGAAGAAACAATCAGAGAATCAAGAAAAGAAGACGGGCATATGTGGTCCACGTGATGAGAAGAAACAATCAGAGAATCACAAATCAAGCCGTCAGGTGGGAGAAGAAATCAGGGACAAAAGAAGAGGCCGACATCGAGAGACCCCCAAGAGAACACTGGCAAGAGACGCTAAGACTGTCGACATCAAATTCCTTGATGAAACTGAGTAGCTCCCGGAGAAAAGAGACTCATTTCCCATCTGAAGTTATTACTGCTCCAAGGTATCTAAATATCATACTGCATTTTTATAGATTCTGTTTCTTAGATACAACCATAGTCTCTGTCTTTTTGATGTTTAAAGTAAGGCCTTTCCACACAAAAAATTCACCTCAAGCAAAACGATTACCACGTCGCATACCTGTCCACGTCGCATATCTGTCCACGTCGCATAGCTGTCCACGTCGCATACCTGCCCACGTCGCATACCTGTCCACGTCGCATACCTGTCCACGTCGCATACCTGCCCA
The DNA here is from genome assembly GCA_009760885.1 of Achatina immaculata. Classification (NCBI taxonomy): domain Eukaryota; kingdom Metazoa; phylum Mollusca; class Gastropoda; order Stylommatophora; family Achatinidae; genus Lissachatina; species Lissachatina immaculata. The sequence goes on along the minus strand of CM019699.1, from coordinate 32,042,384 downwards.
CGGATGCACGTACTTCCTAGCGCCGGTGAAAAATCCTCGAAACGACTAATTATACCTGTTTCCTACACATCATTACTGCTTATCTTATCTCATCTCCTTCCTCGAGTACTTTTCAGTCATCATCATCATCATCATCATCATCATCATCATCAATCATCATCATCAGGTGCCTTGGTACTAGGCACAAATCTCGATCCTTGATATTTTTCATGAGCTTTCAGTATTGAGAGGAAAATTACTGACTGCGGGATGTTGATCACATTCCGTTTTCTTCAGCACCGAAGTGAAGATTGATTTAATCACAGTTCATGTTGTACACCATGTGCAATAAATCTTATTAGAGGACAGCGACATTTTCAATCTCAAGATTGTCTAAAACTAGATTATACAGAGTAATCTAAAATCAGAAAGATTGTCCAGAGTCGTTTAAAATCATGAACATTGTCCAGGTCCATCTAAAATCGTGAAAATTGACCAGACACTTCTAAAATCGTGAAGATTGCCCAGAGCCATCTAAAATCATAAAGATTGTCCAGAGTGGTCTAAAATCATAAAGATTGTCCAGAGTCGTCTAAAATCAAGAACATTGTCCAGGACCATCTAAAATCGTGAAAATTGACCAGAGACATCTAAAATAGTGAAGATTGTCCAGAGCCATCCAAAAGCATTAAGAGTACCCAGAGCCATCTAAAATCATGAAGATTACCCGGAGCCATCTAAAATAATGAAGATTGCCCAGAGTCATCTAAAATCATAAATATTGCCGAGAGCCATCTAAAGTCATGAAAACTGTCCAGAACCACTTAAAATCATGAAGATTGCCCAGAGCCATATAAAATCACGAAGATTGCCCAGAGCCATATAAAATCACGAAGATTGTCCAGAGCCACATAAAATAATGAAGACGGTCCAAAGGAATCTAAAACAACAAGGACTATTCAGAGCCACCAGAAACGATGAGTATTGTCCAGGACCATATTTTTGTATCCACAAAACAAAGTCTATCACCAACATGCTGATAGGCAGCTGATATTCCTGGGAATATAATCTAATACATCTGTTCAACAAAAGACCATTCGGGCTAGGAGAGAATGGTGACATGGTTAGAAGCCAACAAGCTCGTAGGATAATGTGATGAGAAGAAAACAGCTAGAGAATCCTAAAACAAGCTGTCAAGTGGAACACAAGTCGAAGAAAAAGAGGTCGACCACGGGAAACTCTAGAGAGGACATTGTTAAGAGAGGCCAGTTTAATGGGCATAAAATCCCTCGATGAGGCTGAAAATCTTGTGGAAAAACAGGGAAAACGTGACAAACTACCATGCGAGCCCTATTTGATGTTTGGTGACACAGGAAGGATGTAAGATGTAAGATGTAAGATGTAAGAAGAACTAGTACATTTTAAAAGTTACAACGGCTGTTCCTTACGGAGGACTATGTTTCTAAAGCAAAGTTCAAGTCCTTAAACTCCTTCAGTTTAAGTGGAGGAGCCTTCACAGCGGACAAAGGGAGTGTTGTGTCTGTAGTGTCAGTCAGTTTAAATTAACGGCAGAACGTAGCTCAGTATTGCCATATGTAAAGATGGTAAGTCCAGTTTATGCAGGATAGCGCAATGATAGAACAGAGAGATAAGCTTGGAGACATGACGGAAAGGGATTGAACTTCAGGCAGATGAAAGAACGGTTGGGGGGGGGGAATGGATAGATGTGTCGACGGAGGATTGTTTGGATGGTTGTTGGACAGATGAATGGGTTGATGAATAGCTGGATTAATTAATTAATTAATGGTGTGTGGGTGTGTGTGGAGGGAGAGACAGAAGAATGAATGCCTGACTCGTTTTTTTTTTCTTCGGATGGATGGATAAATGATTAAATGGATGAATGAGTGGGTGGGTAAATGGATGAATGGGACGGTGGGTGGGTGGATGGATGGGTGAGTGGGTGGATAGTTGGATGGGTGGGTAGGTGGATGGATGGATGGGTGGGTGGATGGATGGGTGAGTGGGTGGATAGTTGGATGGGTGGGTGGGTGGGTAGGTGGATGGATGGATGGGTGGTGGATGGATGGGTGAGTGGGTGGATAGTTGGATGGGTGGGTAGGTGGGTAGGTGGATGGATGGATGGGTGGTGGATGGATGGATGGATGGATGGATGGGTGGGTGGGTGGGTAGGTGGATGGATGGATGGATGGGTGGGTGGGTGGATGGATGGGTGGATGGATGGGTTTTATGGATGGATTGATGGATGGACGGATGGATAGATGGATAGATTAAATGGATGAATGGGTAACTGCCTGGATGGAGATCTGATTTATTGAATGGATTAGTGGATGAGTGGAAGAAATAATCAGAGAGAGATGGAATCCCATAAAAAAAGACATAATCAAAACCGTCCTCCTTCTTCTTCTTCTTCTTCTTCTTTGAGCAGCTGCTGTTTTCAGCAGGATTCTGAGGCACTGAGGCTCACTGCTGCAGACAAGGCGCGCCTCAATTCCTCTGTTCTTGATCTGTTCTTGATCTGTTCTTGCCAACTGTCTGTTCCAAGAGCGCATATATCTTCTTCTATGTTGTCTCGCCATCGTCGTCTAGGTCTGCCTCTTGGTCTGTCCTCTTTCGTCGCTTCTTAATAGGCCATCTTTGTTTGTCTATCCTCCTCCATTCTCTCTAACTGCCCGAGCCACCTCAGTCTAATAATGGCTGCTATAAGCAGAGAGTTTAACAACGTGTAGATTTCCCTGTTACTTCTTCCTTTGCTATGTTATAGGGTCTCTTACCGGTTCACATAAACCCTTCGCGGGATTATATTATAAATTTTTATATTTGGTTTTCGTCTTGTTTAGTTGTACTCCATGTTTCTGACCCATGTAGAGCTGGTCTAATCTGTGTCTTATATACGAGGGCTGATTGATTAAGTTCGCGGCATAAGGTACAGATACTTGAAACACAGTTGATATTAGGTGCATCTGTAGATAAGGTTAATATAAGATTAAACATCAAGTTTCAAGAAATTAACTGCAACCAGTTTTTTTATGAATCCATGACATGATAATGGAGGATCGACGACTAAATGAGCGGTACATTGCTACCGAGTCGGGCATCTCCCATGATGTTCATGCCATTATTCACAATGATCTTCAAATGACAAAGGTCTCTGCTCGATGGGTCCCGAAACTTCTTGGAGCTGATCACAAACGACAGCGTCTCAACATGTCAAGAGACAATCTTGGTCATTTTTCTGCAAATCCTGAAAAGTTTCTTCAGCAATTTGTGACTATGGATGAGACTTAGGTCCATCATTTTTAACCAGAAACTAAACAACAGTCAAAGCAGTGGAAACATCATGGATCTCCACCTCCAAAGAAAGCAAGGGTGATTCTGTTTGCAGGCAAAGTGATGGCTTCCATCTTTTGGGATTCAGAAGGTGTGTTACTGGTAGACTATCTTCAAAAGGGCAGAACGGTCACCGTGGCCTATTACACTAATCTTATGAAGCAACTGCGGGTCAAACTGAAGGAAAAGCGTTGAGGAAAATTGATGAGATGAGTCATCTTTCATCAAGACAATGCTCCAGTTCATAAGTCGGCGGTAGCGATGGCTGCCATTCATGAATGCGGCTTTCAGCTTCTTGAACATCCTCCTTATTCCCCAGATTTGGCCCCTTCGGACTATTACCTGTTTACCAAACTCAAAAAAGGAGCTCAGCGGTTGCAAATTTGCATCAGATAATGACGTCATTCATGCTGTAGACCACTTTCTACTGGCACAAGATGCTGACTTTTACAAAGAAGGGATCCGTATGCTGCAGGATCGCTGACTAAGTGTATAAACTTGCAATGGGACTATGTTGAGAAATAGCCCAAAAAAAGTTTTCCACAAATAATCCGTTGTATATTATGACGGGAACTTATCAATCACCCATCGTATGTTTAGTGTGGTGTTGTGGAATAGACGGCAAAGACCTGAGGATTGTAAAACATCTATACTGGCAGCAAGAAGCAGCAGTTCGAGTTGAAAATAGAACTGGAAAATATCAACCTATAAAACAAGGGGTGCGACAAGGATGTGTACTATCTCCAGACCTTTTTTCTCTGTATAGTGAGAATATTCTAAGAACAATCATCACAGAACCAGGCATAAAAATTGGAGGATACAATATTAACAACCTTCGGTATGCTGACGACACAGTACTGATAGCTGAGAACCAACAAGACTTGCAAAATCTCTTGGATAAAGTCGCCAAAGAAAGTGAACAGAAAGGCCTTACTTTGAACACCAAAAAGACAGAGACTATGGTTATATCTAAGAAACAGAATCCACCAGCATACAGTATTAAATTAAACGGAACTGTTCTAAAGCAGGTGCAGAAATTCAAATACCTTGGAGCAGTAATAACTTCAGATGGGAAATGCAGAACAGAAATTAGGAACAGAATAGGCCAAGCAAAGACTGCATTTCAGAGAATGAGAAACATATTAATCAACACATCCTTATCAATGAATGTTAGAAAACGAGTCCTAAAATGCTATATTGAACCTATCTTGTTATATGGAAGTGAATCATGGACAATAGGCAGGTCTGCACAAAAATCATTGGAAGCAGCAGAAATGTGGTTTATTAGAAGAATGTTGCGAATCCCCTGGACAGCAAAAATAACTAATGAAGAATGTATGAGAAGAGCTGGAGAGAAAAAGATCTTGTCAAAAAGATAGGAGAGAGACAATGTACTTTCATAGGACATGCAATGAGAAGAGGGGGCATTGAAAATATTATAACAACAGGAAAAATAGAAGGAAGAAGATCAAGAGGAAGACCAAGAGAAATGATACTGGACAGTCTGACGGGATGGTGTGAGAGGAAATCACCAACTGAACTGATGGCCTGCATGAAGGATCGTGTACTCTGGAGAAGCATAATAGCCAACGCCAGTCGGCACGGCACATGATGATGATGATGATGTGGGATATATATTTTTTTATTGTAACAAGGGAGCGAAGACGCCCTATAAGGCAATCAGCGACCCATAGCTGATATGCCATCGTCAGGGTTAGCAACCATTAGCTGACTAAGACCCTGTCTCACCTCTCCGTGGTATCCCAGTAACAGGTCTAGCCTGGCTAACGGAGCAGGGATCGCCATAGTCCTTATGGTGGTGGAGTCTACTAAAGAAGCATTGCACACACCCTGCTTTTTTAACTGTACTCCGGGACTGAAAAGGTAGCCGCCATAACTCGCCCCAACACCGATTCGATGCTGTGCCTCAATATCTCTACAGCATCGGCCGCAAAGAACAACAGCTCGCAGTTACAGGGAGTTCCTACAAGTACAAGTAAGATTTTAACAACTGTCTAAAGGCAAAACACGTCTTATTTCCAGTTTGTATTCTAGCCCTTTATTTCATCTCTCATAATGTTGGAGCTAGCGAATACTGTTCCTAAGTAATCGTATTCCACCGGACTACTATCTTGTTGTCCTTAAGTTGCTCTATAGCTATCATTATTTCTTCCATTTCAGGTTCTTCCATACCGGGGTCACGTGTATTTATTTCTGTCTGGTGTAGAGCGGTGGAAGGGTCTTTATACTTTAACAGCTGTCCGAAATATTCTTTCCACCTTTCATATATTTTCACTTCGTTGTTTACCCCGACGCCATTGCTATCCAACATAATGTATATCTGTGGTTGATATCGCGCCTTTAATGTTTTAACATCTTTGGGGTAGGGGAAGATGCCCCTGTTTACTAGAAAACAAACTTATTCTTGACATAACTACCATTTTACTTGCTCATGCGTTTCAAGCCGTTTGACCGCAGCCATCTGTTGGAGATGTCAGAGAGAAGACGGTCTAGATGGCGTGGAAGCGATACTTCCGTCCTGCTGTCCACTCGGAAAGTGACTCATCACTTCAACTGCTAAAACGCTGATTGTTATCTCTTACATTCACTTCCCGGTTTTTGTCCCACACTGCAATTCACTCTCTGCTTTATAAACATATGTTCCCGTGCGATGTGTAATTTGTTGTCAGAGGAAGTCAGGGTACCAACAGCCGTGGTTGTGGAGGCAGACGGGTTGCATCTTGACATAAATGCGACTATCTTAATAAAGGAGTATTCTCTAACCCGTAGGAGTGAGCACTGATATAAAAGTGTGAGCAGGGACGTGTCCGGGTTACTCACTTGAGCAAATATTTCACCAAAAGGGACAAGTCAAGTGTCAGAAAACATACTCTTGACACCATCACAATGCTAGTCTTGAGCAGAAGCTTTATAGGCGTGCTATTTTACTGTAAGTATTTTATCTATCTATCTATCTATCTATCTATCTATCTATCTATCTATCTATCTATCTATCTATCTATCTATCTATCTATCTATCTATCTATCTATCTATCTATCCATCCATCCATCCATCCATCCATCCATCCATCCATCCATCCATCATCCATCCATCCATCCATCCATCCATCCATCCATCCATCCATCCATCTATCTATCTATCTATCTATCTATCTATCTATCTATCTATCTATCTATCTATCTATCTGTCTGTCTGTCTGTCTGTCTGTCTGTCCGCACTATTTGACATGTGATAGGTAGAATGTTGCTATCTGCAATATGTCGCACCAGTTTTTCTAGACATTTGTTATCTGTAATATGTGGCATGATATTGTATAGAAAGTTACTACTATTATGTGGCATTAGATTTCCTAGAATGTTGCAAGTAATACGTGGCATTAGATTGTCTAGAACGTTACTACCATTATGTGGCATTAGATTGTTTAGAAGTTTTCTACCAGTATATGACATTAGATTGTCTATAATGTTGCAACCAATATGTGGCATTAGATTTCATAGAATATTGCTACCAGTATGTAGCATTAGATTGCCCGAAATGTTATTAAGTCCAAAATTTAGCATCTTAAATTTAGAATTTTAGTGACCACACCATTTGGTACCTCATTGCTAACCCACAATATCTGGTACCTCATTGCTCGCCCACACCATCTAGTACCTCATTGCTCGCCCACACCATCTAGTACCTCATTGCTCGCCCACACCATCTAGTACCTCATTGCTAGCCCACACCATCTAGTACCTCATTGCTAGCCCACACCATCTAGTACCTCATTGCTAGCCCCACCATCTAGTACCTAATTGCTAGCTTACACCATCTGGTACCTCACTGCTAGCCACATCATATAGTACCTCATTGCTAGCCCACATCATCTAGTACCTCATTGCTAGCCCCACCATCTAGTACCTAATTGCTAGCTTACACCATCTGGTACCTCATTGCTAGCCCACATCATCTACTACCTCATTGCTAGCCCACACCATCTAGTACCTTATTGCTAGCGCATGCCATCTAGAACCTCATAGCTAGCCCACACCATCTAGTACCCCATTGGTAACCAATCTCCGACACCAGAGGAACAAAAACTTGGAACTTTAGCTCAACCTTGCTATTGTTTCTTCCTATATTTATCCACAACGTACCAAAATCGGTAATGGCGCACTTTGTTAAAGCCTTTCTTACAGCGTACATGTCATTAACTTTCAGGTATAGCTCCTTTTCTTGTTTTTATTTAAAAGTAAACAACGCTAGTGTAAATATATTATAACACTTTTGTGCCATTGTGTGTTTCTTCTAGTGTTGGCAAGGCTGAGCACAACTTTATCCTGCGATTTATCTCATATCCAAGATTGTATGTTCTCAGAAGCACTGGAGCGGTCGCCAGGATCTCTTCTTTTTGTTTCTAACTCAGCAGAACTGAGGGAAACATGCATGTGAGTATTATTTACTCTACTCACCAACTGTGGGCGCCGCGGTGGCATGCTGGAGGGTTTGCTCGTCTCTCCTGCCGAGGTCGGCGGTTCAAGTCTGGCCGCGTTGCGATTCAGTCACGTAGCTGTAGAAACGGGTACCTGGATCTTTTCTGGAGCTGGGGAAGAAAAGGTGGCCAGGCGTGTTGTGCTGACATCAAGCTATAGGAAGGGTTCTCATCCACGGCTCCACAGGGGTCCTGACAGAGATCGATATTGAAAAATCCGTCCTGAAGCTTAGCTATAAGCTTTTGTTTTTGTCCGGGACAGTGGACATCACAGGAAGCCTAGAGCTTAGCTATAAGCTTTTGTTTTTGTCCGGGACAGTGGACATCACAGGAAGCCTAGAGCTTAGCTATAAGCTTTTGTTTTTGTCCGGGACAGTGGACATCACAGGAAGCCTAGAGCTTAGCTATAAGCTTTTGTTTTTGTCCGGGACAGTGGATGTCACAGGAAGCCTAGAGCTTAGCTATAAGCTTTTGTTTTTGTCCGGGACAGTGGATGTCACAGGAAGCCTAGAGCTTAGCTATAAGCTTTTGTTTTTGTCCGGGACAGTGGATGTCACAGGAAGCCTAGAGCTTAGCTATAAGCTTTTGTTTTTGTCCGGGACAGTGGACATCACAGAAAGCCTAGAGCTTAGCTATAAGCTTTTGTTTTTGTCCGGGACAGTGGATGTCACAGGAAGCCTAGAGCTTAGCTATAAGCTTTTGTTTTTGTCCGGGACTGTTTGGTTAAAAAGTCATTTTTAGTTCTATACAAGGAAAAAAAACAGTCTTGTACATGCCATATCCAACAAGCCATACCTGATTAACATTCTCTTTCTCGCTCTCTCTCTCTCTCTCTCGCTCTCTCTTTCTCGCGCTTTCTCTCGCGCTTTCTTTCGTTCTCTCTTTCGCTCTCTCGCGCTCTCTCTCTCGCTTTCTCTCTCGTTCTTTCCCTCTCGCTCTCTCTCGCTCTCTCCCTCTTCCTCTCTTTCTCCCTCTCTCTCTCGCTCTCTCCATCTCTCTCTCTCGCTATCTCCGTCTCTCTCGCTCTCTCTCGCTCTCTCTCGCTCTCTCCCTCTTCCTCTCTTTCTCCCTCTCTCTCTCGCTCTCTCCATCTCTCTCTCTCGCTCGCTCTCTCGCTCTCTCTCGCTCTCTCCTCTCTGTCGCTCGCTCCCTCTCGCTCCTTCTCTCGCTCTCTCCGTCTCTCTCGCTCTCTCCCTCTCTCGCCCTCTCTCTCTCTCGCTCTCTCCCTCTTCCTCTCTTTCTCCCTCTCTCTCTCGCTCTCTCCCTCTCTGGCTCATTCTCTCTCCCTCTTCCTCTCCCTCTCTCGGTCTTTCTCTCTCGCCCTCATTCTCTCTCTCGCTTGCTCTCTCCCTCTCACTCTAGCTCTCTCTCTCTCTGACTCGTTATCTCGCTCTCTTTCTCGCTCTCGCTCTCTCTCTCCCTCTCTCTCTCCCTCTCTCGCTCTCTCTTTCCCTCCCTCTCTCTCCCTCTCTCTCGCTCTCTCTTTCCCTCCCTCTCTCGGTCTCTCTCTCCCTCTCTCTCTCGCTCGCTCTCTCTTTCCCTCCCTCTCTCGCTCGCTCTCTCTCGCTCTCTTTCTCGCTCTCTCTCTCGCTCTCTCGTGCTCTCTCTCGCTCTCTCTCTCTCTCGCTCTCCCTCTCGCTCTTTCTCTCTCGCCCTCTTTCGCCCTTTCTCTCTCGCTCTCTCTCGCTCCCTCTCTCGCTTTCTCTCTCGTTCTTTCCCTCTCGCTCTCTCTCGCTCTTTCTCACTCTCTCCTCTCTCTCTCGCTCGCTCACTCTCGCTCACTCTCTCGCTCTCTCCGTCTCTCTCGCTCTCTCTCTCTTTCTCCCTCTCTCTCTCTTTCTCTCCCTCTCTTTCTCCCTCTCTCTATCCCTCTCTTTCTCTCTCTCTCGGTCTTTCTCTCTCGCTCTCTCTCTCGCCCTCATTCTCTCTCTCGCTCTTTCTCTAGCTCTCTCTCTGGCTCGTTCTCTCGCTCTCTCTCTCGCTCTCTCTTTCCCTCTCTCTCTCGCTCTCTCTCTCCCTCTTTCTCTCGCTCTCGCTCGCTCTCTCTTTCCCTCCGTCTATCGCTCGCTCTCTCTCTCGCTCTCTTTCTCGCTCTCTCTCTGGCTCTCTCTGGCTCTCTCTCGCTCTCTCTCTATCGCTCTCTCTCGCGCTTTCCTCGTTCTCTCTTTCGCTCCCTCTCGCTCCCTCTCTCGTTTTCTCTCTCGTTCTTTCCCTCTCGCTCCCTCTCTCGCTCTCTCCGTCTCTCTCGCTCTCTCCGTCTCTCTCGTTCGCTCTCTCTCTCTCGCTCTCTTCTCTTTCTCTCTCGCTCGCTCCCTCTCGCTCACTCTCTCGCTCACTCTCTCGCTCTCTCCTCTCTCTCTCTCGCTCGCTCTCTCGCTCTCTCTCTCTCTCGCTCTCTCCCTCTTCCTCTCTTTCTCCCTCTCTCTCTCGCTCTCTCCCTCTTCCTCTCTTTCTCTCTCTCGCTCTCTCCCTCTCCCTCTCTTTCTCCCTCTCTCTCACTCTTCCTCTCTTTCTCTCTCTCTCGCTCTCTCTCTCTGTCGCCCTCATTCTCTCTTTCGCTTTCTCTCTCTCCCTCTCTCTCTAGCTCTCTCTCTGGCTCGTTCTCTCGCTCTCTCTCTCTCGCTCTGTCTCTCTCCCTCTCTCTCGCTCTGTCTCTCTCGCTCTCTCTCGCCCTCTCTCCCTCTCTCTCGCTCTCTCCCGCTCTCTCTTTCCCTCCCTCTCTCGCTCTCTCACTCCCCACTCTCGCTCGCTCTCTTTCCCTCCCTCTCTCGCTCTCTCACTCCCCACTCTCGCTCGCTCTCTTTCCCTCCCTCTCTCGCTCGCTCTCTCTCTCTTGCTCTCTCTCTCTTTCTCTCTCTCCCTCTCTCTCTCTCTCGCTCTCTCTCTCCCTCCCTCTCTCGCTCTCTCTCTCTCGCTCTCTCTCGCTTTCTCTGTCTCGCTCTCTCTCTCCCTCTCTCTCGCCCTCATTCTCTCTCCCGCTTTCTCTCTCTCGCTCTCTCTCTCGCTCTCTCTCTTGCTCTCTCTCTTGCTCTCTCTCTCGCTCTCTCCCCTCTCTCTCGCCCTCATTCTCTCTCTCGCTTTCTCTCTCTCGCTCTCTCTCTCGCTCTTGCTCTCTCTCTCTCGCTCTCTCTCTCCCTCTCTCTCACCCTCATTCTCTCTCTCGCTCTCTCTCTCTTGCTCTCTCTCTCTCTTGCTCTCTCTCTCTCGCTCTCTCTCTTGCTCTCTCTCTCTCTGTCAAGGTCCCTGCCGCCGGACGTAAGAAATCATGTCCTTCCACAACCCTCCATCCCGTGTGCATCTCAGCAGGCTTGTCACTGAACCTTTCCCCTGCCAGGACGTCAAACCATCAAACATCTTTCCTCTCTGTCTACCTCTGCCTCTTCTACCTTCGATCTTCCCTGTTGTCATTATGTACTCAAACTCGCCTCTCCTCCAAACATGCCCCACAAATTTAGAATGTCGTTTTCAACATTATTATTATTATTATTAGCGGCGGCGTCGGCCTCTACTGGATATTCATTCATTCATTCACTCATTCACTTATTCATTCATTCACTCATTCATTCATTCGCATGTCCCTTTGCTGAACTACTATTTAGTCTACTGGATAAGTAAAAGACAAAAAAACATATTTGTCTACATTATACATTAATGACTTTGTCTACATTATACATAAAAGACTTTATTAGAACTGGTATATTTTATGACTGGACTTAACAAGCGAGAAATGAGCAGCAGTAAATATTTTGACACACAAGGATTCAGCGGGGATAGTAAGATAAATATTCCGAAGGTCAGCTGGGACAAAAATGTTGAGAAAGGCTGGTTTTGGAGTAAACCTGTCAGGTACGGGAAAATTATTGTGTACTAGCAAGTACTAAAGGGCCCATGTGACGTGAGAGGACTACAGGTCACCTATTGTGAAAGTTATGTTACTGGCCATATCGCCCTTCAAGTGCAGTAGGTCTCAAACTTTGTCTGACTGCCGCACACTCGGTAACGCAAATTTCTGTCGCGGCACACCTGTGTTCTTAAATCTAAACTCACGTGTTCATTCATTCATTCATTCATTCATTCATTCATTCATTCATTCACTTGCATGTCCCTTGCGGAACTTTGCCTCCCTAACAGCACTCTTGTAGGCCTCTCGGTTGTGAGCAAGATGGCCCTGCTGCTGATGCATCCATTTGCAGATTCTCAGCTACGTCTTGCATCCATCTTCGCCTTGGTCTTCCTCTCTTTCTTTTTTCCCATTATGTACCCTTCCAAGACGGTCTACTCTAGATTATCATGACGTTTAATGTGTCCAAAATATGTAAGTTTTCTCTGTTTAATACTCGTTACTAGCCAGCCTTCTTCAGTATTAAGTTCTTGTAGTAGGGATATATTTGTTTTTGTGTGTGTGTGTGTCCATGATATTTGAAGAACTCTTCTGTAGCATTTACATTCAAAGGCATTTATGCGTTTCTCAGCTGTTTTGTTAAGTGTCCAGGTCTCACAGACATACGTTGCGATGGAAAAGATGCATGCCCTTAAAAATCTTATTTTGTGGTTCTGTCTGTTCCTCTCCACAGATTCTTTAGTTGTTTTACTTTCTGAAGAGCTGAACAGTTAATATGGTTAACGTGTAGTTAACTATATTAACTGTATTAATATTGTATATATAATGCACTGACAAACGAAAATATCTAGAGAGGGATTTGAAGATTTATTATACAAAGC